>JAVGWX010000011.1:66086925-66584425 GCA_036924085.1 Ariolimax columbianus
TCAGTATGTTTTGCCTCACCCTGACTAACATGACTTATCAGTATGTTTTACCTCACCCTGACTAACATGACTGATCAGTATGTTTTGCCTAACCCTGACTAACATGACTGATCAGTATGTTTTGCCTCACTCTGACTAACATGTCTGATCAGTATGTTTTGCCTCACCCTGACTAACATGACTGATCAGTATGCTTTGCCTCACCCTGACTAACATGACTGATTAGTATGTTTTGCCTCACCCTGACTAACATGATTGATCATTATGTTTTGCCTCACCCTGACTAACATGACTGATTAGTATGTTTTGCCTCACCCTGACTAACATGACTGATCAGTATATTTTGCCTCACAAGACATTAGCCGTCCTCCCCGTCTTGTATGGTAATTGCATCTATCGGTACTGCTTGTCCCTACCTACAAGGGGCTTGTCATAAGTCTTTACCATGACTATGAAGAAGTAGGTGGAGAAAGATGTAAATTTGGCACATATAAAGCTCATTCAATTTGTACTAGATTTGAGAAGTAGGGATTTCCCTCCGCGACGGGTTTACCCGTTGGGGTGCATGGCGCAACACACCTTATTGACCGGATCTGCTACTCTAAATTTTTGTCAGAACAATGGAGAAATCAGAGGCCAGAACTGTTATAAAATTCTAGGTGTTTCAGGGGAAAATACCTACATAAATACACAGGGAAATGGAACCAGTGTTTGAGGAATTCTGTCCTTTCTTATGCTTCTGTAAAGAACTGGTGAAGGCAGTTTAAGTATGACCTCTCCCATGTTGCTGATCTTCAAAGATCAGGAAGACCATCCTCAGATTGCAGAGATTAAAATGCTCCAAGAGTGAATAAAATCATTGACCTTGATAGGAAAATGACAATTGCAGAGATATTTAGGTCAGCAAAAGTGTAATGAAAGTACAGTTTTTATATTTTACACAACCGACTGAACATGAGAAAAGTGTGTGCCCGCTGGGTCCCGTGTCTGCTGACATGTGAACAGAATCAAACGAGGGTTGATTGTTGTGCCAAGAACACAGACATCTGCAACAAAATTAATGCTGACTGTTTTTTAGAGACGTCAAAGGTGTCATATTGAAAGATTGCCTGCCTCATGGAAACACGGTTAATGAGCAATATTGAACAGATCTCCTTATCAGTCTAAGAACAACTTTGAGCAGAAAACGAGGGATAGCGCGCACTCTAATTCTGCCTTTGCTTCAAGACAACGCGCCCTCCCATAAATCAAGGCTTGTGCTGCAAATAGCCAACGATTTGAATATTGAAATTCTTCCACACCCACCATATTCTCCGGATTTAGCTCCATTAGACTTTCTTGTTTTCCGAAAACTTAAAAAAACGGCTGAAAGCAAATCATTTTGATAGGGACTAAGATGTCATACTGGCTTGTGATAACTGGTTTAGTTCGAAAAATAGGTTATTTTATCCTGAAGGTTTTTTCAAGGTTACGCAGAGATGGCAGAAATGTATAAATTCAGGTGATGGCTACACTGAGAAGTAATAAGCACTGTGCCAAATGTCAACTTTCTCCTCCACTCTTTCATGGTCAGGATAAAGACTTATGACAAGCCATTTGTATATATATATATATATATCGAGTTAAAGGGTTTAATAATGCGTAAGAGACTATTCAAACTGTTATATCTTGTTCAAATGTGGAACATCGTCACTTGCTCTGCTCGATCAAGGCAGTGATAGTTGTCTCTCGTTTAGTCGACTTTTCGTATGGCTTACTTTTAGGGAACGAAAGGCAACGAGTAAAGGGAATTGGCCAATACACTAAATGCAAAATGGCTCAGGCGTAGTATTATGAAGCATTAAAAACTTTTTCCTAACAGCTAGTGTCTGTGCTTTTTACCTGAATGCACGTAGTTTTCTTTGATTGCAGTACCAAAGGATTATGGTCCACATTAAGAATACTGATAATCACTAGAGTTCACTCTGCAACAAGTTTTCGAATTGAATTAAGGCATTGCTAGATGACTCTTTTGAAAGTCCGATTTCTCTCTAAATTAGGATCAATGTCACAGTGATCGGTCTGACTATCGATCTGTATTTGGACATTTTCCAGGTCTTCGCTCTCCATTAATTGAATGACAAGCCCTTTTTCTAGAGTCTACCAAATGATCGCTCGGTTGTTGAGCAAATTCCCCAACGTGCTATCCAACAGCTCAGTGGTATAGCTCAGCTAGAGATTTTCAGGATTACCCTTTAGTGCTAGACTGCAGACCCTCACTAGCAGATACCTCGGGCATATTCATGATAATGGAGGTACGTTTTTAAAATAATAAAAACACTAGAAATAGCAATCTAAACGAAGGTTAAAGAGAGAGAGAGAGAGAGAGAGAGAGAGAGAGAGAGAGAGAGAGAGAGAGAGAGAAATATAACAACAAGGGATAGACAAAGACTCAAAACAACGGTCTTTCAATATAAATAAAAAATGTCATTTACTGATGCCAGCAAGAAAGAGAAGAATGGAGAAGACGAACAAAGCTTAAAAGAACAGTAGGAACTTTATTTTACCAAGTCATCCAAAGCAGATGTTGTTTATTATCCTCTAAACGAAAAACGAACAACAACAATATTAGTATGAGCAATAGTTGTTACTGTCTGCTTCAGTAGGGAAGAGATAGGACATTTGTACTCATTATACCCAGTGTTGCTAAATTAGCTTTTTTGCGGCCATATGTGACTGATTTTACCGAAGTCTAGTCGACAAAACAAAACTGTTTTACCAGATAAACTAAAATGTTGCCATATTGTTTAAAAAAATACGTCAGTTTATTTTATTGTGTGCTTATCTTCATATCATTTCAATATAATGCACAAAACATTTTTTTTTATATTTCACCTATTTACAAAAAAAAAAAGGCGCTGATATTAGTAAAATATTAAAACGTTCCCATGTTTGACTAGCTAAACAGTATTTACAATTTGCGATAGAAATTCGCCAGATTTATTGACATACGTAGAGGCCTGCCAACTTTTCTTTTTTAAAGCCAAATTCAGAAATATTTTTTTGAACATTTGTATGGGCCAGAAAATGTGATGTGGCTGTTGTCGATTGTCGATAATTTGTTTGAGTTATTTTATATTTGATCTGACTGAAAAAATACTTTGAAGTTCGGAAATATATTTAAAATTAAATTATATACGCTGATAAACGCAGCGGTTGAGCACTACCGGCAGCTCTAGTTAACCCAGCTATAAATGGATAACGAACTTACTGCTAGGGAAGAAAAAGGCAGCGAAGTAAGGAACTGGACACACCACCTAACAAGCTAAGGCTTAGTTTACTGAAGTCTCTAACACTTCATTCCTGACCAGTAAATAAATCTACTGAAGGACTTCCTTAAGAATGATTTTAGGAACAGTTCATTATATACATTCTTTTATTTTATAACCTGATTGTTATGTGTTTTCAAAAAAAACATTATACATAGTATTTAAACAAAAACAAATGTTGCACCTTTTTTAGACATAACTGTTCTGGGCATTTTAATGTGGTCAAATAAAAAAAGTATTTCTAGGTAAAAATCCCTAGGTTGAGTTGGCATCGTTAGGTATAACAGTCTGACAGACGACATTGGCACTGTCAAAAACAAAAATGATGCTCCGAAAAGATCATAACAATACGCGAGTACCTGAGACACAGAGCGTGAGTACCTGAGACACAGAGCGTGAGGGCCTGATGCACAGAGCGTGCGTACCTGGGGCACAGAGCGTGAGGGCCTGGGGCACAGAGCGTGAGTATCTGGGGCACAGAGCGTGAGTACCTGGGGCACAGAGCGTGAGTACCTGGGACACAGAGCCTGAGTACCTAGGGCACAGAGCGTGAGGGCCTTGGGCAAAGAGCGTGACGGCCTGGGGCACAGAGCGTGAGTACCTGGGCCCCAAAGCGTAAGTACTTGAGACACAGAGCCTGAGAACCTGGGGCACAGAGCGTGAGTACTTGGGGTACTGAGCGTGAGGGCCTGGGGCACAGAGCGTGAGTAGCTGGGGCACAGAGCGTGAGTACCTGGGTCACAGAGCGTAAGTACTAGAGACACAGAGCGTGAGTACCTGGGGCACAGAGCGTGAGTACCTGGAGCACAGAGCGTGAGTATCTGGGGCACAGAGCGTAAGTACTTGAGACACAGAGCGTGAGTACCTGGGGCACAGAGCGTGAGTACCTGGGGCACAGAGCGTGAGTACCTGGGGCACAGAGCGCGAGGGCCTGAGGCACAGAGCGTGAGTACCTGGGTCACAGAGCGTGAGTATCTGGGGCACAGAGCATAAGGGCCTGGGGCACAGAGCGTGAGTACCTAGGACACAGAGCGTGAGTACCTGGGGCACAGAGCGTGAGAGCCTGGTGCAGAGCGCGTGAGGGCCTGGGGCACAGAGCGTCAGTACCTGGGGCACAGAGCGTGAGTACCTGGGGCACAGAGCGTGAGTACTTGGGGCACAGAGCGTGAGGGCCTGGGGCACAGAGCGTGAGTACCTGGGGCACAGAGCGTAAGGGCCTGGGGCACAGAGCGTGAGGGCCAGAGACACAGTGCGTGAGTACTTGAGACACAGAGCGTGAGTACTTGGGCAGAAGAGCATGAGTACCTGGGACACAAAACCTAATCGGCGGGGGCACAGTATCATAAAGTGAAGGGAATAAATGGATGTTAGAACTGGTACACTGACTCTGATAGGGTAAATCTGGCACACTCGGGAGCGCTGGGGATAGGCACACGTGTTGAAAGGAGCCTGGATCACAATGATCAGATGGGTCCTTGACTTTTTAAATATTTATGCTTAACTTCTTCATTATTGTTCAATTTTGTTGCATGTATGTATCTGTATTCATGAGATACATTGTCCATCGGTGCAATTTGACTGGGGTATAGGATCGTACGGCCCGGCGCATACGCTTTCAGCAAGTATTTATTAAAAATTCACATAGATTAACTGTCTCGCTTTGTCTCTCTCTCTCTCTTTCTCTCTCTCTCTCTGTCTTTCTCTCTTGTGTGTGGTTGTCCCCAGACTCCCTACTGGTAGCATGTGCTTTGAAGTTTTCCTTCGCCAGGATAATTACTATCTATACAAGGGGTTTGTCATGTCTTTACCCTGACCATGAAGGGAAAGAAGGAGACAGTTGAAATTTGGCACAGCGCTTATTCCTTCTCAATGTAGCCACCACCTTCTTCTTCTTCTTTGTACGCAGTCAGACAGTAACCATTATTTTTTCGAAAAAAGCGGCGGTCATCCTGAGGCTCTCGCCACTGCCATAGAGCTTGTCTTGCAGTTCCACTGGTAATGGCCACATCTGCTCTCTCTGATCCTCGTATGTCGGGCAGTTCTGCAGGAGATGATCAGCGGTCATTTTACCAGTACCGCACGGGCATTCGTCGGTACACCCTATCTTCAATTTGTTGAATAGGTGGTACCTCAGTCTGTTGTGGCCAGTGCGAAGTCTGAAGACAACGACCTGCTCTCTTCGGTTCAACTGGTAATAGGCATCGTTTTTGGTGTAACCAGTATGTTCGGTTTCCCATTTGGTCATGTATCTGTGGTAGCCACCACCTGAATGTATACATTTCTGCCATCTTTACGTCATCTTTAAAAGACCTTCAGAATAACGAAACCTATTTTTTAAACTAAACCAGTTATCACAAGCCAGTACGACATCATCGGCACTGTCAACATGATTTCATTTCAGTTGTTTTTCAAGTTTTGAGAAAAGAAAAAAGTCTGATGGAGCTAAATCCGGAGAATATGGCGGGTGTGGAAGAATTTCAATGTTCAAATCGTTGGCTATTTGTAGCACAGGCCTTGCTTTATGGGAGGGCACGTTGTCTTGAAGCAAAAGCAGAATTAGAGTGCGCGCTATCCCTCATTTGTTGTCTGGTTCCAGTTTTTCTTAGTTTGGTGGGGAGATCTGCATAATATTGCCCATTAACTGTGTTGCCATGAGGCAGGTAATCTTTCAATATGACACCTTTGACATCCCAAAACACAGTCAGTATCACTTGTCTTGCAGATTTCTGTGCTCTTGGCTTGACATGTGTTGGTGAGCCATGGGTGTTCCACTGCATGCTGGAAATTTTGGATTCTGGTTCATAATGGTGAACCCAAATCTCATATACTGTCACCATGGTGGGTAACATCTTTTTCGACCGACATATTTTGAGTAATTGGCCACAGAAATCAACCCTCGTTTGTTTCTGTTCACATGTCAGCAGACTCGGGACCCAGCGGGCACACACTTTTCTCATTTTCAGTCTGTTGTGTAAAATTCTAAAAACTGTACTTTCATTCAGTTTTGACTAAAGAAACTGTACACTGGAAGAGTGAGACCAGTTCTCGAGTATGGCATTGCGGCATGGACAATAGCAGCAAAGGCGAACTTCGATAAAGTTAGCAAACTTCAAAACCAAGCCATGAGAGTTATAACAGGAGGCATGAAGTCAACGCCAATTGCAGAACTTGAAAAGAGTATAAAACTGCAATCCATGACCGATAGAAGAGACTGCAGAGCCCAGCTGCAGTCAGAGAAACTCTGAAGACTGACTGACCATCCTATGCACCAGAGACTAAACAATATGGGAAACTAAAGCGGAGAAACTTTGCAGAAATAGCCAAAGCAAAGATGCACGAAGATCCCATAAACGCACTAACAACCCCAAAACCAATCCTTACTGTACGAAAACCTACCTGGAGGCAGGATATATTTCCAGAGGTGGTAGAAAATATACCAGGTATTGGAAACAAAAACTGCCAGACTGAAAAAGAAAGGAGAGATACTACCCTAAGCTTTATATCGAAAAACTACCAAAGCATGGACTGGACCCATGCATACACCGACGGTTCTGTAACAAACACTACACAGAACGGAGGGGCAGGAGCATTCCTGAACCTACCAAATGGCAAACAAATAACACTGTCATTCGCTACTGGTAAGTACACAAGCAATTTCAGAGCGAAGGCAGAGGCACTGAGGGCGGCAGTGGAAGAAATGGTGACACATAAAGAAAATGAAAGCCATATAGTCCTGCTTACAGATGCTCTTGCCGTAGTCACAGAGCTAAAAAGCCAGAAAAACACTGAGCTTAATGACTTAAGAGCAGCACTCTGCAAACTGTGCCAGCAGTCCGCACCAAAAAGGGTAGTGGTACAGTGGGTCCCATCACACTGCAACATCCAAGGCAACGAGGAGGCAGACAGACTGGCAAAAGAAGGTGCAGGACTACCACAAACAGATACTAGTATGACGTACGAAGAGTCAAAACGGCTCATCAAAGCCAGATACATGACCAAATGGGAAACCGAACATACTGGTTACACCAAAAACGATGCCTTTACCAGTTGAACCGAAGAGAGCAGGTCGTTGTCTTCAGACTTCGCACTGGCCACAACAAATTGAAGATAGGTGGTACCGACGAATGCCCGTGCGGTACCGGTAAAATGACCGCTGAACATCTGCTGCAGAACTGCCCGACATACGAGGATCAGAGAGAGCAGATGTGCCCATCACCAGTGGAACTTCAAGACAAGCTCTATGGCAGTGTCGACAACCTCAGGATGACCGCCGCTTTTTTCGAAAAAATTATGGTTACTGTCTGACTGCGTACGAAGAAGAAGAAGACATTCAGTTTTGCTGACCTAGATATCTCTATAATTTTCATTTTCTTATCCTGGTCAATGATTTTCTTCACTCTTGGAGCATTTTCCTCACTACACTCTGAGGATAGTCTTCCTGATCTTGGAAGACCAGCAACATGGGAATGGCTACACAAACTGCCTACACCAGTTTTTAACAGAAGCATACGAAGGATAGATATCCTCAATCACTTATTCCATCTCCCTGTGTATTTCTGTAGGTGTTTTTCCCTGCAACATCAAGAATTTAATCACAGTTCTGGCCTCTGATTTCTCCATTATTCTGACAAACCGTTGGAGTAGCAATAAGATGTGTTGCGCCATGCACCATCCCGGGTGAACCCGTCTAGGAGGAAAATTCATACGTCTCAAGTCCAGTACAAATTGAATGAGCTACATATGTGCTAAATGTAATGCTAATTGTAAACTTTCTCCTCCTACTCCTTCATAGTCAGGGTAAAGACTTATGACAAGCCCCTTGTAAATTACGGTTGCACGTTCTCAATGCATTATTATTTTAGGACGCTCACCATAGAACATGCTACACAATTGGGTAATCGAATAATTCACACGTCAATTTCCTGTATTATATAATTATAGATAAAGTATTTCTATAACTTGTTTTCAAATGGAGAAGGGCTACTCAGGTATACTGGACATTTCTAGGGCGCCGCCAACATTAAGTGGTTACTGGAAAGCAGAAGTTGGAAAACACCCTTGCAGATTTATTATTATTTATAACAATAATAATAACAACAATAATAACAATAATAACAAAAATATCAAAAAATAACAATAATATATGAATACGTTAATGTAAAATGTATGTAGTTTGTCATTTGCAGAGCGTCGCATCTTTCAACAGCCAGACTGTTTGAATGTTATAAGTTTCTTGGCAAGTGAATAGTATGATTTTGCTTTTTGTTTAATGTCCACAATGATTAAATTTACTCTTGTGTGCGCCTTGAAAAAGGCGTTTAGTGGCGTGTTGTAATAGCTTTCCTCACATTCCGAACGTGCTGATGAAAGTGGTCCGCTGTCCTCCAGGCGGTTGTGAAACGCCTGGCTTCATCTGCGTATCGCTCACTGCAACGAGGATAGGCCGATTCACATCTCGTCAGCTAGACTGCCTGGAAAACAGTTTTTATTTCCAGGTAAAACTATATAGAGCAGAGATAGTGATTGTTGTCACGCATATTGTGCCTGACCCTGACGCGACGTCCTGATCAGTATGCTATGCCTGACTGGACTAGTGTTTCACTTCCCCAAACAGTATGGTAGGTTGTCATTCCTTTCTGTAGGCGAAGGATTGCTCGTATAGTGAAAAAAAACAGATGTCTGCCAAACTGAACTCGGCGGGATCCGAAGTCGATGCGTTCGGATTTTGTCAACGATGTCTCTCTCATAGGTCACACTGTCTCTCTCTCTCTCTCTTACTCTCTCAATCTTTCTATCTCCCACAGACACACGCACTCACATGTGTATATAAATATATATAATAGTTGCCTTTCACAAGCGCAGATGACGACATCATCAGCTAGTGATACAAGATGTGATCTTATATAACTACACAATACAATCCTAACACGGCAGTCGGCTACACAATTGTTAGGATTCGACTGTTGGGTATCCGTAGTGCGTCCTATTATTTTGGACGGCTCCTTTCTCTGGCCTCATCGATGAAGTTCCGCTCCGCCAACTAAGCAGCTTGTGTGATGCTAGTCCACCAGCTAGGACGGTTCTGTGTAAGCATCTATCAGCAGAGGACATCAATGTTGAAGCTTATTAGAGACATGTTTAGTGAGGCTATGCGGCCTTTGTTCTGTCGATCTCACTAGCGTCTGATTTTTCTGATCTCACCGTATATGACAAGCTTGAGTAGACGCTCATTGAGCATGGGAGCAACATGATCGGCCCGTCTTTTATTAACTTTTTACAGAAACGTATGGATACATAAGATGTTTGACTTGTTACAGAGTTACAGTTAGATACTTTGTCCTGCCATGTGATCCTGGGCAGACAGTTCATGTAGAAACGATGTTGCTGTCTGGTAGTCTGCTATACACTGTCCAATCTTCGCAGGCATATAACAGAGGGGTTAGCACTACAGCGGGATACACTTTTACGTGTCGATTTCAGAAGTTCGATAGAAACCTCCCAAAAAGCATAGTTTACCTTTGTGATCCAGCAGTCGACCTCAAGAGTCGATATTCGCTTCTCTGGTGAAGGTACTGCCTAGATGGCAGAAGCTATCAACAGTGTCAAGACGTATGTTTTGTATGGTAATGTGTTGCTCCTACGACGGCTTCCTTTGAGACGACTGAAAGAGTGCCATAGTTTTTCTAGTGTTGATTGTGAGACCACAATTACTGTACGCAGTCGGAAACATCGTTATGTTGGATTGCATATCGTGTTCTTATCAAATGTTTAAGGTGCAGCTGTTAGCCAACAGGCAGTCCAAGATGGTGACTTCCTTCACCTTGGTATGAGACTCGGTATGAGACTCGGTATGAGACTTGGTATGAGACTCGGTGTGAGACTTGGTATGAGACTTGGTATGAGACTTGGTATGAGACTCGGTATGATACTCGGTGTGAGACTCGGTATGAGATTTGGTATGATCCTTGGTATGAAACTCGGTATGAGACTTGGTATGATACTTGGTATGAGACTCGGTATGAGACTTGGTATGAGACTCGAAATGATACTCGGTGTGAGACTTGGTATGAGACTCAGTATGAGACTTGGTATGAGACTTGGTATGAGAATCGGTATAAGACTCGGTATGAGACTCGGTATGAGACTTGGTATGAGACTCGGTATGAGACTCGGTATGAGACTTTGTATGAGACTTGGTATGAGACTTGGTATGAGACTCGGTGTGAGACGTGGTATGAGACTTGGTATGAGACTTGGTATGAGACTTGGTATCAGACTCGGTATGAGACTCGGTATGAGACTTGGTATGAGACTTGGTATGAGACTTGGTATGAGACTTGGTATGAGACTCGGTGTAAGACTTGGTATGAGACTTGGTATGAGACTTGGTATGAGACTTGGTATGAGACTTGGTATGAGACTCGGTATGAGACTTGGTATGAGACTTGGTATGAGACTCGGTAAGAGACTTGGTATGAGACTTGGTATGAGACTTGGTTTGAGACTTGGTATCAGATTTGGTATGAGGCTTGGTATGAGACTTGGTATGAGATTCGGTATGAGACTTGGTATGAGACTCGGTATGAGACTTGGCAACTGGTCGACATTCTTCAGGTGTTAGAAACCGAAATCACCGTTCGCTGATCAACTCTAGACGGATTCTATATCACACCCGCCATGTTTTCAACGGTCTGCTTGGGAAACTATGAGTCGGAGGAGGATAATGAAATTTTGCAAACTTGATGGTTGGTATGTGCTGTTTACACATGCGATATTTACACATGAATGGACGTCATCATGCGCATTGTACGTGTGTTCACTTGATACAGGTACGTCTGGTTTCATTTGAATACGTCAACATGCCTCGTATTATATATCAATATATGTATGTATATATATATATATATATATATATATATATATATATATATATATATATATATGTCTTTCTATCTACCTACTTACCTACCTACCTATCTATCTAGCTATCTATAAGTACATATCTATCTATCTACATATCTGGCCACATGAATATCTGTCTCTCCGTCTGTAGGGCTATCAAGAAGGCAACCTCAAGAGACGGTCTCTTTACAAAAAACCTGTATTCTTGCATTAAAAGTGGCAGTTTCAACAGCAATGGTTTTATATATTGAAGATGCTAAACCCATGCGCAGCCTTCTTTAGTCGATTTATAAAGCATGCTTGGCTGGTTACGGTCATCTTCTTCTTTAACCTGTGTAATACTCTAGTAATATTCAAAATAACATTTGACAATATTACTGTATAATTTTGAATCTAGCTATTGAGCCATTTATACAAAGGTACTGCCCCAATGAATGTACCCCCTTTATACCGTTGATCTAGCAACACCCTACCTGTATTGGATTAAAAAATAGCATTTATATTCACCCCGTACAGAGAGTAGATCAATAGAAATGATAATCATTGACCCGCCTCCTTGCAGCAGCTCAATTTTGAAACATGTCTATGCAGCCAGGAAAAGAGAGAAACAGATCATTCCATTTCAGTCAGAATGAGACGCTGTATGAGGTTATTCTTCTTGCAATCAATCAATCAATCAATCAATCAAAACTGCCTGCAAAGCATAGGTTTTCAACAAATATGTGTCAAGTCTTCCTGTCATGCGCCATCTTTTCCAGCTCTACCAACGTATTCATTGTCGCTTTTATGTTTGTTTCGATTCCCCTTCTTCATGAATGTACAAGAATGCTTCTACTATCTTTGTCTTGAGGATTCCAGAGCAGTGGCTGTCCCACTAGTCTCAACCACATCTGTCATGTTCTTTCCCATAGTTCTATATTAGTGACTTTATCAAACCGTCTTATTTCCTCTTTCGGTGCAGACTTCCATTGAAGAAAGGTATAACCTTTCTAGTCGTACTTGCTGTTGTTACCCGCGTCACAGAGCTCAACAATAGGAAATATTTTTTACATTAAAACTCCAGATTTATGCTTTTTTTACTTCCTAATAGTTTAAACCTAAACAAGCTGGACACACGCCAATCATCTTGTGGACTACGAGTGAGAGTTAGAACAGATTTATTGTGTCCCCTTCAAGTGGGGGTACCTTTTTCATTTAAAATGACGATTACTCTTGGCGAGACGAAGTCCAACTTAGCCTTGTTTATAGAAACGTCTTTCTTTCTTTTCGCTTATCCTGTTGTTCCTTTTAGCGTCAAGTTATTAAGAGACTTCTAGAACGAGCCCGTCTGGGTGCCTCATGCACAGTAGCATTGACGGCCCCAGATATTTCTACAAGCCACATGTTTCGTGGTCTGCCTTTGGCTTTGAATTCGTTGTCTCTAAATAGCATTGATTGTTGATGGGTGATGTGAGGTGGTGGCCTTGTTACGTGGTCAAACCACTATGTTATAGCAACATTGTATGAGCCTTTATTATTTCGCTATTTCACTCTTCTATTAATAGTTGTGTATGTGACCGTTTCTATATGCGAGGAATACCCCCTGAAAAGAACTTTAGCCTGCAGGACTCTAGCCATGAACACGATTTCAACCCTCAGAAAGACCGCAGTCCTGAAAAGAAAGTAGTTATGAAATCGACTGTGGTCATGAGAGATGATTGGTGTTGTTTAATGGCCACTTTACTCTGTTATGCGGCCTAAAGATCACGCTAAATGGCGGATAGTAGCTTTCTTCACATTCCGTGCATGCTGATGAAGGTGGACGCAATCCTCCAGGCCGTTGTACTAGGAAAGATATAAAATCATGGATATAATCATTTTAGGGCTATAATCCATCTTTTTTAAATGAAGTTACGAGATGGACGGCATGTAGCTCTAAGAAAGAATGTAGCATAGAAGATAATGTAGCTTAGAAGAGAATGTGGCACTGAAAAGAATATAGCGTCAATAAATATTCCATTTTATTTTGATGTGTGGTGGTTCTCGTTGCTCTAAGTTTCTTCAATGTTTGTTATTTCGTTGATTAAAGATTTGTTTGCCGGTCTGGTGAAGCGTTACTGCGAGGTCTGACCTCCTGTTTCCAATAAATCCAATTGGTCCCCCTTAAGGGTTTCTGTTCTGTGTATATGTGTAGCTATTATACAGAAAGTAACATTAATTAAATCCCCCAGTTCGGCGAAGATGAAAATCTTGATTGGGAACACGAGACAAGAAGCAGAAAAGTGTATATTATAACCAACTAGGCATCACCGCGTCTCAGACACTGTAATTTAAAACTGACAGCCCACAAGAAAGTTGGAAACGCTCTTGACGTAAAAAGTGGTGTAGAAGAGCTAAATTTGGAAAGCATGAGAATGAAGTATTTTAAATACTGAATTGAGATGTCGGATACAAGTCGTAACATAAAGACATTTTAATAAATGTAGTCTTAATTCAGATGTTGCCGTCCATGATGATGTGTTTAAGATGCAATTGTGGGGGAGGAAGACTCACAGGCAAAACGTACTCATCAGACATGTTAGTCAGGGTCAAGAAAAATATACTGAACAAGAACTTCACCTCGATTTCTTCGTAGTCCTCCCTGGAAACGGGCTGTTTTTATGGCAGCCTGGCTAACAAGGTGAGGAATCGACGTGATTCCGGCAGTAGTGAGCGACACGCAGAAGCCAAAAGTATAGCACAACCGCCCGAAGGATCCATTTTCATCAGCTTGCCCAGGGTGTGAGGAAAGCTACAACAAACCGCCACTTAATGTCCTTTTCAGGGCGTCTAAAAGATTAAATCTGCTCATTGCGGGCATTCAAGAACAGATGCAATTGCGCTGTCTTCAGCATAATGTGATGTGTTGAGTGGATCCCTTTCTCACTTCTTCCCTCTCCTCTTATTCAGAGCAAAATCAGTAGCCATTATGTAAGTGAATAAAGATAGGGTATGAATCCAGTCCAGTTTCTGAGAGAGGCAAACACGCAATCAACGCAGCTATACGTGATCATTGGAAAGACGGTAATAGACTACAATCAATTCGCAAAAGAACAGGCAATCATCCATGCACATCATATGGTCAATCAATCGGTGTATACATAAATCAATGTATCAATACCCCACTGCTACAGGCTCCTGATTGATCTGTCGGCAACGCTGTCAATTCATTTGTAGATGCCCTGCCCACTTCAACCCACAGTTAGGCTAGAGGTCGATTTCCTCATTATTTGTTCAATCCATAACTCTTATAATTTCTCATATGCTACTTTGTTGGCGCTTTGTTCTAGCATCACATTTCTACAAATCTGACTTCCTCGTTTTATCAAAAAAAGTTGGGACCCTAATTCGCATTACTTTAAGATTTAAAATATCTCTTAATTGATCTTTCTATTCTATTTGTAAATGACTGGTATTTTATTTACTTTATGTATTCAGTATATGTATTTTTCTAATTTGACACCTGCTCGTTTCATGCAACATGTATGGCATTCACAACAGCTAGTTCCCTTAAAGGTAAACTATGTTATAGCGCCTATGTTCATTGTTGTAGATCTGATTTCTGTAGCTATTCATTTCACTTGATGAGACTACTAACCTCATGCACAGCCCTCGTTAGTAATATTTTACGATATTCTTGTGATGTTCCTGTTTGAATACAGAAAGACTGTCTGGGCTTACGTCATGACTATCTGTGCACTGATCATAACTTATTACGTTTATAACCACCACGATTCCGTTTGTGAACGTTTGCATGCCCCAATGCCATATGCTTTTTATGAATGTCTGTCTTCTATTTAAGAATGACTGTTCTATTTGTTATAGTTGTCTATTTTCTGTTCATTAATGTCTCTATTATGTTTCGTGTCAACGGATAATTCACCATCACAGATGTCTCAGTCTGAATAGACCACGCGCGTGACGCCCTGTAAATGCTGTCTACCGCTGTCTCCTGTATTTCGACTCTGTCTGCTATGGCGGCAAAGATCGATCCGCAAGTGACAGTCCCTGCCACAGATCGTGCAACCACACTGAGGAGGCTGGCCTGCCTGGCTGTTTCTTGATCTCTTCAGTCATTCTCTTTTCTTTGCAGCCAGAAGACCTCTACGAGCGTCAGCAGTCACTATGCCCCTGCAACTGATCCTGAGCAATATCTTCCAAGCTCTCGGATGAGATGTCGCGTGACTTTATGTCCCTTTTACATACGTCCTTTTATTGCAGTGTGGGACGGCCTATTCTTCTAAGTCGAATGACTAGCTGTCCATAAAGGATATCCTATCTCATCGTCCATGCGATAAATACGTTTCAACCATCGTAGACGTCACTGGCTCAACATCGAGTACATGCTGTGAGTGTTTGCTCTCTGTAAGACCGTTTAATGTGACACTCTCTCTTGCCACCCAATCCCCAATATACGCGTTAGACACATTATGTGAAAGATGTTGAGCCGCCGTTCCTGTTTAGTGTAAGATCGGATAGACCCGGACCTTGGTGTAGTGAGACAGTGCAGTATTCTCCCAGACTCTCTTCGTCAGGCGGGCCATGACGGTACTTGCCCTGCCAAGCCTACAGTCTATCTCCTTCTCGAGCGAGAGAGTGTTGCTGGTGGCAGACCCCAGATAAGTGAAACTGTTGATGACAACCGGAGTGACGTCATCAATCCTAACAGAGGATGTATGGATAATTCATAGAACTGTGGTACATAAATATTATTTTGTTGGATTAGAATGTAGTCAAGCCAACGACTGCCGAGAGTTTCACTGTTAGAAAGCCTTCTATGAAAACATATCTTTATTAAACTGTTAAAGGAATTGCACAAACAACGACAAATCACACACACAGACACCAGAGAATTTAAATGAACAGGTACATACAATCGTGCCTCCACTACATATAAGAGCCCGCAACATTGTCATCGAAGTGAATACTGTTATTATGGTTGCCAATATGAATCCCAAACTAAACGTCATATGCATCCTAGCATCTGTGTGTCTGAGTGTTAAGCCTCTGTGTCGCCAGATTTAATTGAAGAGTATAATGTGAGCAGAAAAATAGAAAAGACACCATTAAAAAAGTTCAACGGCACAGAGTTGAAGATCCAAAAACATTAAGGCCTCTCTTTTTAGTATTTTGTGACAGTTTTCAATCGTACATATATTCACTTTGTTTCTTTGGTCGGTTTTCAGTTTGATGTGCCCATCAGCTTAACCCGAACAGTGTAATCGGGAGTATAACTGTGAACGCTAAGGGGAAAGTGTCTCAAGAAATAAGAATCTTATGTCAGTGAACACTGCTGTTCACATAATAAATGTTAGTGCAAACATGAAAATATAATTTACAAGTGAGTAAAAAATAATTTCCTGCGATTGTTAGGCACGGCTTCCTATAATCTAACCGACCATTTGAAAGGGAACAAACAGAAACGTATGCATGGTTTGAACTAGTATAATTGCAGTGATTTGGTGGCTTCGTTGTCTAGAAGTGAAGAGTCCGTTTCACAATCCCAACTCACCCAGTTCAAATCACGCTCGTGTTCAGTTTGCCAAACATGGGTTTTTCGCTCCTCCACGTATGAAATGTAATGGCAACCTACCATTCTGCATACTTACCAAGAAACTTATAACAGTCAAATAGGTGGCCGCTCTGCAAATGACATGCTACTTACTTTTTAGTTGCAGTGATAACAACAGTACAAGAGAACAGTACCCTTGAGAAGAAACAAAGTTTGTCTTGTATCTAATTTTCTTTTGCATTTGTTTCTTTTCAGAAAGTGAAGACATGTCGCTTGTAGTAAAATGAATTTTAAGTATGGCTTAATACCCGACCTTCTCCAATTTTGCCAGATCTATAAATGGGTGCTTTATCTGTTCTGAGTTATCGATGCATTTTACTAGTTTAGAGATCTACATTCTATTTGGTACAATGCGTTTTGGTAAAAAAAAATATATTTTCAGGAATAAGTGAATACGTTTGATTTGAACTTATTGATTGGTCATCAACGTGATATGATTGAGAACAAAAGAAGAATATTACAATTACTTAGAAAGGACGACGTTCTTACCATGAGAAATAATGCACAAGTATAATAACTAAATATATTAAATTCGTAAATACTCTAACGAAAGAGCCGTTTACTTAACTGCACATAGGAACAGATGGTTATATATTATTTAATTAATGGTGTTTACTGAGACTACACCAATTCTTACTTGAAATAAGAATTATTATTGGAAGATCGTGTAGGCGGATCGGGTGTGAATAAATCGCAGAGCCGTTGATCGAGAAACCCATGTGCAGATGAATCGCTGCAATTGCTTAAACTCGTATATTTGATAATTTTGCGTAACATAATTTCAATAATTCATTCCCTACTGTCAACGGGATAACTTATATCGGCTGATCTACGTCTAATCTCAGTAGAACGAAGCTAGCAAACGCATCATGTATAACCCCTGCAACTGAACAAAACCACTACAAATGCTCAGATTCAGGCTTCCCGTAAAAAGGTATTCTCTAACCACTGTCCTATGCACAGCTTGCAGCAATAAGATGAATCAATGTGTCGGATGTGTCGGGCCAAAAGGTGCAAATATTGCATTTAAGCTGTAAACTAGCGATACAACGAATTCCGTTTTCCAGACTATATCCTGCTACTGGCAAAACCCTGTTATGGGGTTGCTAGCGGGAGATAGAGAGTGAACGCAGAACTAGTAGAAGAAGAAGAAAGATGGAGACTTAGACATGGTTCCTGCACACACTACCCCACCCCTCCCTCCCACACTCCGCCCCAAATCCAATTAAGAACAGGCGTACATGGTACAACAACATCAATAAATTCATGAAAGAAGCGGCCCTCGAAGGACTAAGGTCCCTCAACAAATTTTTTGACATGGATTAGCCACACGAACAACGACAAGAAAAACTAATGGACCAGCCACACGAAAAACGACAAGAAATACTAATGGACCAGCCACACGAAAAACGACAAGAAATACTAATGGAATAATCGAATGGGACAAAATTGCTCACAAAAGGAGAGTTTAGATATTATTTTGGTATGCTCTTACATCTTGAGTTGATAATAGCGAAAATAAAGATGAGCAATATCTGCTTAGTGCTAGACTTTACTTATGATGTTTATATCATTCTGGAAGTGTTTCTTTGTATGCTAAATTTCATTTCAGATTATCAAATAATAATTTTGTAATTTTTCCTTTAGCAAATTTTGAAATTAAGATTGTCTGGATCTTTCTCCGCAAATGTGTTGAAATAAAGATGATGTTAAAATCATAGGCATCGACTGGCCTGTAATCCATATGTTCTCTGTGACATTCATTAAATATTAGAGGTCGATGATTTAAAGAAAACTCGAATTCAAGAGAAAAATGGTCCGAGTGACGCAAGTGCCCGACTAGAGATGTTCGATTTTCAGTTTTATAATGAGAAGATGTCGGTAGTTTCCAAATCTGCTTACTAACTGTGATTGGTAAAACAGAGACCATGGAGTGGAAGTGAATATAGAGGTGTTCATAGGATGGACATTGTCATTATGAATGGGGATGAAGTGTTATGTACTTCCTTGTCAGAATATGATAACAGAGGCATACAACTCCTTGCCAAAGAGATATCATGTTACAGTATTTCGGTTGTGAACAGGTCACTGTAGAAAGATAAATAATATGTTCGAAATATTAAAAATTCGCCACATGCACATGTTCCCACGCGAACAGAACAAATTAACGGTGAAACATGTTTCCTAGATCAGTGGTTCCCAACCTTTGTAAAACTGTGGACCAGTACAAATTTGAAACATTTTTTTAGAACCGATGAAAATTGAAAAATATTTTGAAAAAAGTTTAACATTTTTGCTGTTTGATTTATTTTTTCAATCTTACAGAGATTCAAATTTTACAACACAATAACACACACACATATCGTGTCTTCCAAAATACCACAACACACTATTAAAAAATAAGTAACCTCTAAAACGTGTCAATTAATTTCCGATTGACCTAATTTAATTTATCGATATATTTGTAGTCATTTCCTCTCAAAACGTCACTTACTTTGATAAACAAACCCACCAAATTTAGATGAGCTCTTGTGTTCGAAAAGTACGGATACTTGTGTAGCTGACGTCATTTAAGTTTACACATTATCCAGTCAGAGCTTAGATCACCTCAAGTCGATCACCGCCGTTTGTGGCTGATCCACAATTACTTTTTCGTGGACCGGCAGGAAAAAATCTCCGAACCGGCACCGGCGGTTGGAAAGCACTGCTCTAGACCACGACTGCACGAGTGATGCAGAATCATCCTCAAACGCATTGTGTTGAATTGTGATGTGGGCCAAGCGGCCCACTGCATCCATGTGCAGCATGCATTTGTTTGGGACTGTCTCCCTAGCCCTTGGCTGTAAAACATGCCAACCTGCAGGACAGCAGTTCTTTGAGGGCAGAGTTGTCTTTCCTAGGAAAGTTGTTTCGCAAAAATGTCGGGTCTTTGCTACTTAGGTTCACTTTTTAAAAAAAATATATTTTTTTGTAAATTCATTGCCTCTGGCTTTTTTTTCCCATTTTAGCTATGTCTCTCTCGGCAAATGGGTACCACATCTGTCGAGAGCATCGCACAAAGCACGAACTTCATAGCTCCAGCGATGAACCCAGGGATCTCCGGAAAAATTGACATCATGGACAGACCGTCGCAGATCGAAATCGAACTCCGACCGTCTGAACACGAGGCAAACGGCTTGACCACTTTGCCACAGAGACAGGATCATCGTGCTCCTCTCGGATATCTTAAGATTTGCTCCCTGCTATTTCTTCCGTCTTTCTTGCGTAGTTTAGCCGGTCAGTTAAAGTCGTTGCCCGGAGGTGAGGGGAAAAGGGCAGCGCTTGGCAGATTTTTGAAGCAGTACGTAAGTTAGACAGGAGCGTGGGAACCAAATAGTATCCTGGCCATCCTATTTTACTAGGAAATGACTGCCTTTCATCGTGAGATACTATCACTTACACTCTCTTGTCCTGCTCTCCAACCCATGAATCAGAATGACAACAACGTGAGTCTCCCAAACTCATCATCGGGATAAAGAAGAAGAAGAAGAAGAAGAAGAAGAAAAACAAGAAGAACAAGAAAAAGGAAAAAAACTAAGTCAGAAAAAAATAAGAAGAAACGTTCTTGAACTACGACTTCCTGTTATCTGGAGTGAAGAAAACCAGATTCCTTCCATTTTGTCTTGCCTTCATTTCCTGTCAGTCGGGAATCCATTGACAGTTGGATAGGTTTTAACGTGTCGAGGCCGAGGAACGAACCTCATTACGTTATCGTGTAAGACAAACGATCTAACAGCTCAGAGTTAGTTCCGCCGTGTAAAATTTCCTTTCGTTTCCATAATGGTTCAATAACACTTTAACATTGACGTCTGCCCTGAAAGCGACCTTAATGTTGACACCTTCCGTTTTCCTCATGATGAAGCAGTGACGCAACTAGAAATCAGCTTCTTCGCATTTTCTGGGAATCAAAGGCCATCTGCACCAATGGTTTCAATCTGACCCAAGTTAATGGAATAAGACCGCATAAGTCAAGTCAACGGAATAAGATCGCATGAAATCAAGTCAATGGAATAAGACCGCATGAAATCGATGGAAAAAGACCGTATAAGTCAAGTCAATGAAATAAGACCACATGGAATCAAGTCAATGGAATAAGACCGTATAAGTCAAGTCAATGGTATAAGACCGTATAAGTCAAGTCAATGGAATAAGACCGCATGAAATCAAGTCAATCGAACAAGACCACATACAGTCAAGTCAATAGAACAGGGTTGCATGAATTCACGTAAATGGGACAGGACCGCATCACGTCCCGTCAATGAAACATGGTCATATGAAGTCACTTCAATGGGACAAGGCCACATTAAGTCACGTCAATTGGACATGGCCGCGTGAAGCCCCGTCAATGGGACAGGGACATATCAATGGAACAAGGTCGCATCAAGTCACGTCAATGACAAGACTGCATGAAGTCAAGTCAATAGGGAAAGGTCGAATCAAGTCAAATCAATAGAACAAGGCTTGCACACGATTACCATCCTAATACCACCCACCTCGCCACCTTTTCCTTTGGTTTTATTAAATGTTTGCCTTTCTGGATTCTACTGGCGAACGCACGTTCTTACCACCCCAGACCGCAGTCCTTTAGGGCGATACCAGGACGTATTGGCCATTGTACTGACGCGTGTCTGTTTCTGCTTGTAATTGGTTCCACTATGGCACTCTACAGAAACTTTTCTGACAATCCTTTCTGTGCGTGCAGAAGTGGTCACACTGACAAAAATCCCCAACATGCGCAATCAAACAGAACACGAATTGTACTTCCAATCGTAATTCTGGTATTGCAAACAAAGTTTGCGTTCGATTAACACCCTTACACAACACACCTTCCCACCTGTCCCTCTGCAATTACATTTTACGTTATCAACATCAATTTCCCATACTCTCTTACGCGTTTAAAAAAAAGCACTGTTTCCTGTATTTTTTGTCTGCGCTTTGTGATAACAATTCATTCCATGTATGTACCACAGATCGTATCTCCCAATGAGTGGGACTGTTATGCTGATATTAATATCGATGGCATTCACGTCTAAGTGTTCTCCATAATCGATTAAGGAGAAAAACATTTGTGGTTATCAACAATATTCGGAAGGAAGATAAGAATATCAAGTATGGGAATATGAGAAGAAGGAGGAGGAGGAGAACAACAAGTATGAAAATACGAGGAGAAGGAGGAGGAGAGAATACGAGGAGGGGGTAGAGGAGAATAACAAGTATGGGAATATGAGGAGGGGGAGGAGGAGGAGAACAACAAGTATGGGAATATGAGGAGAAGGAGGAGGAGAAGAACAACAAGTATGGGAATATGAGGAGGAGGAGGAGGAGGAGGAGAACAACAAGTATGGGAATATGAGGAGGAGGAGGAGGAGGAGAACAACAAGTATGGGAATATGAGGAGGGGGAGGAGGAGAAGAACAACAAGTATGGGAATATGAGGAGGGGGAGGAGGAGAAGAACAACAAGTATGGGAATATGAGGAGAAGGAGGAGGAGAAGAACAACAAGTATGGGAATATGAGGAGGAGGAGGAGGAGGAGAACAACAAGTATGGGAATATGAGGAGGGGGAGGAGGAGAAGAACAACAAGTCTGGGAATATGAGGAGGGGGAGGAGGAGGACAAGTATGGGAATATGAGGAGGGGGAGGAGGAGGAGAACAACAAGTATGGGAATATGAGGAGAAGGAGGAGGAGGAGAACAACAAGTATGGGAATATGAGGAGAAGGAGGAGGAGGAGAACAACAAGTATGGGAATATGAGGAGAAGGAGGAGGAGGAGAACAACAAGTATGGGAATATGAGGAGAAGGAGGAGGAGGAGAACAACAAGTATGGGAATATGAGGAGGAGGAGGAGGAGGAGGAGAACAACAAGTATGGGAATATGAGGAGGGGGAGGAGGAGGACAAGTATGGGAATATGAGGAGGGGGAGGAGGAGGAGAACAACAAGTATGGGAATATGAGGAGAAGGAGGAGGAGAAGAACAACAAGTATGGGAATATGAGGAGAAGGAGGAGGAGGAGAACAACAAGTATGGGAATATGAGGAGAAGGAGGAGGAGGAGAACAACAAGTATGGGAATATGAGGAGGGGGAGGAGGAGAACAACAAGTATGAGAGTTCGAAGAGGAGGAGGAAGAGAAGGAGAATAACAAGTATAAAAATACGAGGAGGGGAGGAGGAAGAGAACAACAAGTATGAGAAAACGAGGAGAAGGAGGAGGATAAAAAGTATATTAATACGAAGAGGAGGAGGAGAAAAATAACAATTATGACAATATAAGAACAAGAAGGATTACAACAGAGGAGTAGAAGGAAGAGGAGGAGAATAACCAGTAGGATTTTATAAGAGGGAGAAGGAGATGGAGGCGAGGTATGGTGCAGATGTGAGGATTAGGATTAGGAGACAAAGTAGAAGACGGAGGAGGAGACGAAGCAAGAGAAAGAGAAGAAATAGGAGAATAATATTACGAAGAAGAAGAACAAACTCCAGATATCCCCCCCCCCCTCCCTAAACAAGATGACACATAATGCCATCGCAACCAATAATCCCTCATCGATATATGTTCACAACAGCGTATGTACAGAAACCACGTTCGTGCCCCAAGGTACGTCTTGTGATCAATAACCAACCTTTTTATCATCGATGAACGTCATCGATAAAGCAAACACGTTTTAATAGGTACATATTGAATGTGCTTCCGTACAAGCAAGCGCAGAAAATGTCACATCGTATGCTTGATTACAGAATGGAGAGAAGTGGAAAAAAACGTCTTTGAATCAGCAACAGGAGAAAGGGGATGAGGATTCAGATGTTTTTTAAAAACCTTTGTGTACGTGTGTATGTAGGGGGTACAAATGTTGAATATATGTGGTCGTGTGTGTGTGTGTGTGTTTATGTGATTGTATGCGTGCTTGCACTAGCAGTGCCATATATGGTACAAAGGAATACATGAATGTGTATCAATCTCAGCACAAGAAGTTTGGTGGTGTGAAAGCAGAATAAATTTGAATCTAAAGATTACTAATTTCAATATTTCGTTGTAATCATGAGATTTTAGGTTTCCATATCATCAGTAAAACATTGATTCACTTTCACTTACAGGTTTTACGTTTCTTCTGTCATCAGTAGTAAAACATTGATTCACTTATAGGTTTTACGTTTCCTCTATCATCAGTAGTAAAACATTGATTCACTTTCACTTACAGGTTTTACGTTTCCTCCATCATCAATAGTAAAACATTGGAGCCCTTTCACTAACAGGTTGTACGTCAAATCTTCACAAATATGTCTTGCGACGTTATATAGAGGACTCAAACTGTTTACCCAACAGAAGAGCTCTCATAGAGACATGAACTGCCGGTTGCAGGAGGAACAGTTCTGCTTGTCTAAGGGGAAGTAAATGGGCCAATCTGAAATGTCCAGTACTCTCTACAGCAGCAGTGAGCCTGAGACAGCTCACAGACAAGAACCATGGCTGGTATGATGATAACGATGACGACATTTAATTCATACTGGATGAAAAACATCGGGAGTACAGGTCGCGCCAAAATAATTCCTTCTTACCATTAAAAAGACAATTTTCACAAAACGGTGCTCCCATCGCTGATAGGAACACAATTTCAGAGTTTCAGAGACAATACATTGCTCGCTAGAACAGAATGTGAACAGTCTGACTATAGAATCCTCTTCTACTTCTTCGTACGCAGTCAGACAGTAACCATTATTTTTTCGAAAAAAGCGGCGGTCATCCTGAGGCTGTCGCCACTGCCATGCAGCTTGTCTTGCAGTTCCACTGGTGATGGCCACATCTGCTCTCTCTGGTCCTCGTATGTCGGGCAGTTCTGCAGCAGATGTTCAGCGGTCATTTTACCGGTACCGCACGAGCATTCGTCGGTACCACCTATCTTCAATTTGTTGAATAGGTGGTACCTCAGTCTATTGTGGCCAGTGCGAAGTCTGAAGACAACGACCTGCTCTCTTCGGTTCAACTGGTAATAGGCATCGTTTTTGGTGTAACCAGTATGTTCGGTTTCCCATTTGGTCATGTATCTGGCTTTGATAAGCCGTTTTGAATCTAGAATCAATCCATGTGTGTTCCAAATGTTGTGGAGCATGCTAAGATAGTGCTTTACAGTCATACACAATCAGATATCACACCACAAGCCTGGAAGTTTGGCTTACGATTGGAAACTATTGTGATTACTATCTCTAGCAATACCCGTGCCAATGATCTGCCAATCAATCGAACTTTACGATATGGAAGAAACAACAGCAGTTCTATGAAAAATGGTCCAAAAGAATAAACTTTGTTTACATTTTGAGATTACAAGAACGGTGGGTTCGACCATTATTACAGGTTCAATGGAGTCAACTGAGCTGGCTGCAAGTGACGTCTCAAAGTATCGAGAATGCGCGTTACTAAGTAACGCAAGATAATTGGTTACAGATGTGACACCGGTCGATTAGAAAATATATATAGATACATTAAACCAAACCTAGAGAAGTATTTAAATTTAAAATTATATTATTATTATTATTATTTTTATTAATACTACTATTTGTTGTTATTATTATTAATATTATTAACCTAATGTTTTTTTAATCGATTTTCTTCCATTGAAATGGTTTATTACAATTAGATAATCGTTTGCATTGACCCGATTGATACCGTCTGAAATTGTGTGTTTGTTTTTTTTTGCGTTCGCCTAATTTCACTATTCCTCAAGGCGCGTTACATTGTGGTTTTTATTTTGCGCTTGTCGGCCCAGTGCATCCGACTTCAGCATGCATTGTATGTAAGGGTCTGCTTCCTCCTGCATTTTTTAAGGGTTTGCTTCCCCTGGGTAACGGCCGGTGCTGTGATGGTGATCGAACCCATCACTTTCTGATTGTGAGCCGTGTTACTTAATCACTAGCTTAACACTCATTAATGATTGTCTGTCGTGTTCATCATTGTGGCTCTCCTTGGCGTGTATTCGTGAGTGATTGTTCTGGTGTTTTCCCTTTCAACTGTCGATAGTGTATTTGCCTTTTTTTCCAAGAAAACTGACACTCCTAAAATCGTTCCTTTCTTTGTGCTTACACCCCTACGTTCCAGTACATAACTCCATATGGGTCTTTTTGATATCCCATTTCAATCCCATTCTACATGTATCTACTAATCCTAACATTTATTATTTTTATTTTTATTTTTCTAGAAAAATTCTGTCATTTTCGGTTTTTATCCGCCACCAAAGTCATTAATATTTAATTATGCTATTTTAGGTGCGTGCCTATTCCCTATGCATATTTTATATAGCATCAATAAAACACTGTTTCCGCTTCACTGAAGGGTGTGTACCACAGCGTCAGTAACTATTATTAGTTACGAATTTCGAAGGTGACTTTGGGAAAGGTCTCCACGACAACACCTCTCCATCTTTTAATGCGATGTCAGTGATAGACAATACTGATTTCATCCTACAACATAATATTCAATCTTCTATGAACATTATATTTTCATTCACAAACATATTATTTTATCTTCTATAAACAGTACGTTATCATCTACGAAAAACTGTTTAATCGTCTACTAAGAGTATCTTTTCCTACATAAACATATTATTTAATCATTTATAAACAAAATCTTGCCATCCATAAACATAGTAATTAGTCATTTATAAACAATATCTAGCAGTCCATAAACATATTATTCAATCATCTATAAACAATTTCTAACCATCTATAAACATTTTATTTAATCATCAATAAACGATATCTAGCCATCCATAAACATATTATTTAATCATCAATAAACAATATCTAGACATCCATAAACATATTATTTAATCATCTATAAACTTTCTAGCCATCCATAAACATATTATTTGATCATCTATATACTTTCTAGCAATCCTTAAACATTATTTAATCTTCTATACTGTTGTTGTTGTTTGCGAATGCCCACAATGAGTAGGTTACTGTTTTGTGGGCCCTGAATAGGACGTTAAGTGGCGGGTTACAATAGCTTTCCTCACATCCGGAGCGTGCTGATGAAGGTGGACCGTGGCCCTCCAGGCGGATGTGCTATGCTTGGCTTCATCTACGTGTCGCTCACTACTAAAGGGATCACGTCGAACCTCACCTTGTTAGCCAGGCTATTGACCTCGACAACTGCCCGTTTCCAGGACGAACAACGAGGAGGTCAGGTAAGTGTCTTGCCCAATATATTTCTCCTGACATTGTCTGATCAGTGTGTTTTGTCTGACCAGACGTTAACCCCATCGTCCTTTAATCATCTATAAACAATATCTTATTATCTGTGAGCTATTGTTTAATCTTTGATAAACAGTATCTTGTCATGCACGGAACAATTGTGTAACCTTTTATAAAGAATATCTTTCATCTATAAACAAAATATCGTATATTTATATCCTCTTCTCAGGATTGCAAATGTTTTCATCAACCCACCTAATGGGTCTCCTGTATGGACAGTATGTTTCATACCATATAGATGAAACCTTTAATCAAATCTTATTGCGGAAGGACTGTATACTTTAAAAACACTCGCCACCTTTAAATATCTTAACAAATCTATACATTTTTATGTTAAAAAAATCTATATATCTTTCTGCAACCATTGTAAGGACAATTTGAAGATCACAGAAATACTTGGAAAGAGCACACAAATATGAAACATTAAAAGGGCACAGCAGGCGATAACAAACTAGAACAGATGAAAGATCGTTTGATTCCCAAGCAGGAAGTTGAAAGAGGTCGACCTAAAACAACTTAGCTGAGAACTAGTAGCAGATATTATTATCATGAACTAAAGCGTAAGCTCTGAAAAAAGGGGATCAAAGACCGAAAGAATCGGTGGGAGTTTGTAAATGAACGAAGACGTAATGCGGCGTGATGACTAATGGCTGCTTCCTCAATACCTGACCTTGAACTAAAATATACTACTAAACAAAACTCAATGGCGACTTATAAAATCACCTTATATTACAAATCCAAAAATGAGAAATCCGTCATATTTAATTACTAGGCGTGTTTAAATTAAACCGGACCTAATCGCCAAGTGATGACGTTATTTCTAGTGTAAATAGCACACACCAACCGTCAAATCTGCAAAATATCATTATCTTCCAACTCATAGTTTCCTCAGCAGACCGTTGAAAACATGGCAGGTGTACGGAATCTGTCCAGAGTTGATCAGCGATCGGTGATTTGGTTTCTAACAGCTAAAGAATGTCGACAAGTTGACATTCATCGCAAAATGCAGGCAGTGTGTAGAGACAAAAGTGTGTCGAAGACAACAGTGAAGAACTGGACAACAATGTTTAAAGAAGGACGTGAGTTAACGAAAGATCTTCAAAGACCAGATAGGCGCATATTGTTGCGTCAGAAGATGCCATCGCCAAAATTAATGCAGCAATTCTGGGGGACCGTCGCCGGAGCTTACGTTCGCTAGCAGAGGAATTCACTGTGTCGCTAGGGACAGTTCAAATGGCAGTTAGCAAGAAACTGAAGTATCGGTAGGTGTTCACAATTGGTACCGATAGATAGATAAGATAGATAAATAGACAAGATAGACAGACAGACAGACAGATAGACAGACAGACAGAGACAGATACAGACATAGGGATAGAAAGAGATACAGACAGACCGACCGACCAGTCGACAGACAGACAGACAGACATTATCTATAGAGAAGGCTAGACAGTAATGTGTTGTACTCCAAGACGACAATATGTATTTCCACTGAGCTTGTGTTGTTAATCATCATCAAGTGCCCTGCAGGTTAGCGTTGACGATCCTGGACCTCCATCCATATCTATCACGTGCCCTCTCTGTTGTTGATTGTCGCCCATACTATTCTCTCAATCTGTCCATAATCTTCTCTCTTGGCCTTTCTCTGTTGTTGATTGTCGCCCATACCATTCTCTCAAGCTGTCCATCATCTTCTCTCTCGGCCTTTCTTTGTATCTCTTTCCTGTTGTCACGACGTGCTCCGAAGCACCACTTCTCAAAACATGCCCCAAAAAGGCGACTGCCTTATTGTAATCGTCACAATAAACTGTCTTTGTGTTTGTGCCTCCTCGAGTACTGTATTATAAGTCTTATTTGCAGTCTATGGGATCATCAACATTCTTCTGTAGATACACATTTCCGTGTTGGTAATACTTTGTTAAAAGTAAAGCTGCTATATTCTAATGTTGAAATTACTGAAGAACAATGTGATTAAATATGATTTATTTCCCATTTTGTAACGTTAAATGTGGTGACATCTGGCAAATAGCATTTGAATCACTGTTAGAACTTTACTAGATTGTTAAAAACAGTTTAAAGAAATCATATACTTCGGTATGTAGATAATAAGAATCTGATACCAGACTAACGTCACTGGGCCAAGTAGAGCATTCTAACTAAGATTTAAGTGAGACCAGACTACCGTGAAGGTCAAGTAGAACATTTCAATCAATATTCCATCTCAAGAACTGTAACTCCTGTGCGCTTTAAAGTAAGATGTATTACAGCAGCCTGTCTAACCATAATAAATTAGGATGAAAGAACTCAGCACGAGTATTCGAGCAAACAACAACAATAACATCAGAGAAACAGAGTACGATTTAAACCAATATCAAGATTATATCAAAACATTGTAAAAATATTAAAACGGAGAAGTCTCAGATAAATAAATGAAAGAAACCATTACCATGTTAACATGGTGAAACGTGAAAATTAAAGTCAAAAACCCACGACAAAATTAACCCAAGTGTAGCAATAGGTCAAATGTGAAAGGCAGATGACTGGACATGACATGTAGTTTCATCCTATGCTTGGTGGAGCTAACAAGAGGCAATAATAAGAGGAAGAACACTATTGAAACAACGGTATTGTTCAGTTCGAATGACATCTCCGCATCGAAGGTCGGCTGCAATGGATCTCCAGTGTACTCATTCTCTTGCTGTAATGGTGCAATTGGTCAGACATTTTCCAGTCCATCTCCTGATGTTATCCACCCACGTATAACGTTGTCTGCCTCTTGAACGGCTACCTTCCACCTTACCCTCTAGTATGGTCTTCAACAAGGAGGTATGGTCAAAATAACGTAACTGCCTAACTTTGATTTCTGTCATTAATTCTCTTTTCCCCCACAACTTTTTAAATACCTCCACATTTGTTTACTTCTTTTTCCAAGAAATGCGACTTAATCATCTATTCCGAATACTCACATTTCAAAAGTGTCGATACTCTTTTCTAACGTGTTATTCGGTGCTCATGTTTCTGTTCCATAAAGTAGTGACGAGTATACATAACATCCGACAATTCTCATTTTCAATTTACGATGTATCTGTTTGGATGTCATTTTCAATCACATATTGTTGAATACCGTCTTGGGCATACCTACTCTCTTTCTATCTTTTCCCCAACTACCTTCTTCCGTTATTATATATCCTAGATAAGAAAAACTATGTACTTGTTCCAGTAGTTGATCTTTTATTTCTATCTGCAAACATAGTTTCTTGTTAATTTTCTCAAGAATCATAGTCTTTGTTTTCTTCATGTTTAAATCTAATTCAAACTTATTTTGTATATTATTGTCACACGCTCCTGCAATTCATACTCATTTTTTGCCATCAAAACTGTATCATTCGTATATGTAAAGTTATTCATTGCCAATCCTCCAATGACAAGCACTGGCATTACCGTTATCTAATTGAATATTTGTTCTTTGTTGATATTAACAAGACAATACACCTCCTTATCTCACTCCATTTTGTACATTTACACTTATAGAGTTTAGCTTACCTGATTTTGCTGTGACAGTTTGTTCCCAGTACAGATTACTGAGCAGTGTTATGTTGTTGTTTTTTTCATCTAGACATGTTTTTTTTTGAAGACATGTAATTAATTTCTAAGTTAGTATCTCTCTCTCAAGACTTTTGATAGTCTATGAAGCAACATGTAATTAATTTCTCAAGTTGGTATCTCTCTCAAAACTTTTGATAGTCTATGAAGCAAATATAAATGTCGTTATGGATTTCTAAATATTTATCTGTCCTAGTTCTCAAACAGAAAATTGCTTCTCTTATTCCGTTGTACTCTCGAAATTCGAATTGTTCGTCTGAAACGTCCCTCTCTACTCTACCTATTTTTCGCTTTTGTATTATCTTGAGCAATATTTTAACTGTGACTCATTAGATTGATTGTTCTAAAGTCTGAACAATACGTTTTTTTTCGGTATTGTTATAAACGTAGATGTATTCAGATCAGTTGGTATACATCCAGTATCGTATGCCATTACACAGATCAGTAAGTATATCTATACCAAAGTATTATAGGGTCTCTACCCTGTCTATGTTTATGTAGCCAGGGCCAGTTGCTATCCCTTCTCATAGTTTCTATCTCATTCTCATCTCTGATCTGAAGATGCTGGATCGTTGATTATCATATGGTGATGGTCTAGCTCCGCGATTGTCCTCTAAAAGTTTAATAGGGTTCACTCATCATCATCATCATCTAATCCTTTTCAGTTCCATATGAAGCACAAGTTTTCAGTGAACTGCATGAAGGTCATCTTGTCATGAGCCATCCACTCCGGCTCTGTCCATGTCTACCCTGTCCCCTTCACGTGTGTAGCAGAATACAGGTAAGTCAGAGATCTAGATTCCTTACAAACTCTCTCTTACTTTATTATTATCTTTCCTGATTTGGATGGCTCAGCTGACTGACTTATTCTGAACGTTTAGTGGTTTACAATGACTACATGATAAGGGAGTTAGCCATATGCTTAAAACGTTTTAATCGCGTCTTACACACTGGGCAGGCTACAGTGTTACGATTCTTTGTTCCCCTTTTGGACCCAGATAACAGCAGGCCAGCAGACCATAAAATGATCATTTCCATGATTGTACCATAAATATTAGTATAGGATTATTTCACGTTCCAGGTTGAGGATTTGAGCATCCGAGTGCCGTAGCGGTCGCTTCCTATTACTAAGATCTCCCTTATCAACACGCTCCAATCGACCCAGTGCATTGTACCTGCTTTACACTCAGGGAATGAATGTCAGCGTGTAAGGGAACAGACGCACTACATAAAACTTGTGTCCTAGTACAATTTAGTTTCTAACTTTTCATCCCAGACCGCAGTGCACACTACAGGACTTTCATTGAACATTTTAACTGTCCAGGTATGTCGTAAAAAACTGTCCCACGTTTGTCGTAAATGGCGATTGATGAAGGTTATAATTTTGATTAGATATCTCACCATGTATATCAGGTTGGTAAAAGAACCACATCTACGACAGCGCATTAAGGGCGTTAGAGAAAGATTCACACATTCTATCCTACTGTGGTAGTGCCTTGTGCTACGTTAGGTCTAAAAAGGGGACAAAAATAAAAAACAAATATTGCATTATGAGCCGTAATGGATGAAGAACATATATGAAGATCCCAATAATACCTTTAATAAACAAAATGCGAGAACCTTACATCGTTCAGTGAATGGAATAACACATGTAGATTGTCCGTGAAGATGTTTTTGCAAATGCAGTAAAAAAAAATGTAAGTGTGACGCAAATATTTTGAACTAAAAAAAAGATGAAAACACGAAGAGCTCTGAAGTCACGAAACATGGCCCATGGCAGTGAATTACCTGAGCTTGAATGTGTGCATGTGTGTGCGTATATATATATATATATATATATATATATATATATATATATATATATATATATATATATATAAATAAAGCCTTTGAGAGCTGAACTCTACACTGGAGACGCCAGGACGCTAAATCACGTCTATATGACTTGTCTGAGACGCATACTGCATATTCGCTGGCAGGACAATATCACAGATAATGAAGCGCTATCCATAGAAAATGCCATACATTCAGGCACTTTTGAAAAATACCAAAATGACATGGGCTGGCCACAGTGCTCGAATCCAAAGACGCTCATGTATAGAGAATTGACTGAAGGAGGACGATCACCATGACGTCCAAAAAAGCGTTTCATAGACGGTCTGCAGGAGTCCCTTAAGTTCTGTCAGGTAGACGTAAGCACCTGGGAAAACCTGGCTGTTCAACCTGGACGGGTGAGGTCAAAGTAAGGGCGTTGCAATCGGCGAGGGAAGTTGGGAAGTCTGAATAGACGGAATGCCAGTGGCAACTGTGGATTCACTTTGTCAGTTGCATCATAGAACTTTCCATGTCCGTGTTGGCTTGATCAGCAACAAGCGCATTCATATACTCATGTATGACATGCGGATATCTTGATGTTCCTCATTGACGACTCTGGATGAATTAATATATATGTGAGGTGGATTTAAATGGTAATCTTAAAAGTGGGATATACATTAGAAAAACCATGCATTCGTATTGTAACTTGATTATTATGGCTACTAAGGATGTCAAGAGTGTTATGCACGTCCCATCACGGTGCAGGTGACCAACATGACGTCACAATTGTTGTTACAAGATGGTCGCCCAACTTTCGACATGCACCAAAGAGGAGCAGCGTTCTGTTTTGCGTTTTTTAGCATCGAGGTGGGGGGGGGGGGGGGGGGGGAACCTATATACATTCATTGGCGAATGTAGGTCCAAAAAAAGTGATGCATTATTTTCACTAAAGCAAGTGGCTGGATGGAATAGGAAGGTTCAAAATACCCTTAGTTCTGTTACAGACTGTTTACGACCGGTCAGGCACACCGAGTAGTTACCACAGAATACATTTACAGCCGTTGGCCACTTCATTAAGGAAAACCATAGTAAAGGCTCAAGCACCCCGACCTTGGTAGACCCAAACGCTTCGATCCTAGCACAGTCTCAGACACCCGGTCCTTAATGCAGACTCTGATGTTCCGGTCCTTAGTTTGAGCTCAGAAGATCTTGTCCTTAGTGAAGGTTCAGACATCCCGTTCCTTAGTGAAGGTTCAGACATCCCGTTCCTTAGTGAAGGTTCAGACATCCCGTTCCTTAGTGAAGGTTCAGACATCCCGTTCCTTAGTGAAGGTTCAGACACCCCGTTTCTTAGTGAAAGTTCAGACATCCCGTTCCTTAGTGAAGGTTCAGACATCCCGTTCCTTAGTGAAGGTTCAGACATCCCGTTCCTTAGTGAAGGTACAGACATCCCGTTCCTTAGTGAAGGTTCAGACATCCCGTTCCTTAGTGAAGGTTCAGACATCCCGTTCCTTAGTGAAGGTTCAGACATCCCGTTCCTTAGTGAAGGTTCAGACATCCCGTTTCTTAGTGAAGGTTCAGACATCCTGTTCCTTAGTGAAGGTTCAGATATCCCGTTCCTTAGTGAAGGTTCAGACATCCCGTTCCTTAGTGAAGGTTCAGACATCCCGTTCCTTAGTGAAGGTTCAGACATCCCGTTCCTTAGTGAAGGTTCAGACATCCCGTTCCTTAGTGAAGGTTCAGACATCCCGTTCCTTAGTGAAGGTTCAGACATCCTGGTCCATATTTCGGGCTTGATGGTGAATTATATTGTTGCACATCTGGACATCATTCAAGGTTCTTCTTCTTCTTCGTTCGTTCGTTCTCAATCTCCCGCTACCAAACCCTGAAAGGGCTTAAGTAGCAGAATGTAGTCCAGAGAAAGGAATGCGTTGTGTCGTAGTTTACAGCTTGACTGCGATATTTGCACCTTTTGGTCCAACACATCCGACTTGAGCAAGCATTTTTTGAGTACCGGGTTAGCATTCTCTCTTCGATCCCTTCTCCTTAGCCAGTCTGCCCTGCTGCAGCCTGTTATCCAGGATCACCGCGTGGAGGTGTAGAAGGGTCTTGGCAGCTATGGTTCGCTTGCCCTGACGCTAGCAGTCAGCTTTGGGTCGTTGACCACTGCAGCTCATGTGCTGCTCAGCATCTTGATCCCCATTCAAGGTTCAACACACCACATCTCCAAGATGTGCTACAGTCTCACAACCTGTCTGCAAGGTGGGTGCAGCTTACTCGAGAATTGAAACAACGACCTGTTGATGCCTGTCAATTTGCGGCGCTTTATAACAGAAAGTTATGGTTTCCTAGCAAGAATTTGTACTGGAGATGTAACCTAGATTCGCTACCACGAGCTTGAAGCGAAGAGAGCAAACAAGTAAGGAATGGCGCAATCCTTCCTTATCAAAACGGAAGAAGATTGACACGCAGCAGCCTGCAAGGAAGGTTGTGCTGACTCTTGTGGGATGAACGAGGCGTTACTTTAGGTGTTAGGTGTTGACAAAGAAACGCAGTTACTAGTGTGCAGATCTTCTAATGAATATCTTCGACCTGCAAAATCAAACCGCACTCAGCAGACATAACCGCAAGTGATTTCCACGTCCGTGGACGACTAAAAGAGGCATTGGAATGAAAGACTTTCAGTCCTGATGAAGAGGTCCAGCATGAGACCAAGAGAATTTTCTTTCTAAAAAAAATCCATGCACTTTATAGGCGATGGGAGAACTTGTATCCAACGTCTACAGGAATCCATACACTTTATAGGCGATGGTTGAACGTGTATCGAACGTCTACAGGAATCCATGCACTTTATAGGCGATGGGAGAACGTGTACCGAAAGTTCAACAGGAATCCATGCACTTTATAGGCGATGGGGGAACTTGTAATGAACGTTCTACAGGAATACATACACTTTATAGGCTATGGGGAAACTTGTACCGAAAGTTCAACAGGAATCCATGCACTTTATAGGCGATGGGAGAACTTGTACCAAACGTAATGGCGACTTCGTTGAAAAATGATGCAATTGTGCTTCACTTTTTCAGAATATATTGACCATTCAAATATTTTTCCGGTTTTCATTTTAAGACCGCTTGTATATACATATTCCGAGAATGGGTGGTATTAGTTCTTAATGACAAGAGGCAACATTGTTTATGATCTAAGATGGAGGATGACAGGGAGAATATGACATCGATATTGACATACGTCCTGGAGATTATGGTGGAGAAACGCCCAGTAGTATAATGCCATTTCAAAGGTTACCGGCATTTACACTGGCAGAGTGCAGACCATATTATGCTGGATAGGCTAAATACCATCAGGAAAAGTCTGGAGGATGGAAGCCGCAAAGTCATACCTTCCACAAGTCAAATAAGATGTTAGAAAGAAACCACTCAAACAAGTATTAATAATAGCTAAATAAAGTCCAAAAGAAAATATAGACAACTCAGCGGTATCTTCTGAAGGTCGACCAGATGGATTTGCGGAAAGAGCGTATAGTTTGTGGCTACCTGGCAATAGGTACCGATCTTTTTGACAAAATGCCAGGCTTTTAATAGTTCCAGTAAAAGGGGGAATATACATTGACAGCATGCGATGGTGGCATTTAAAACTTGCAGCTTTAGATTTGATAAGCACCACACAGTACCTGAATTTCCAGAGATCCATGATTGTGTAAACGTGTTCCTCAAAGCTCTCTTTGTACTCATTTCTTGACATTCTCAAATTCAGACAGGCAGATGTATATCTGCTGCCTGGTAGTTGAAGACTTTCTGAACTAGATTCTTTAGGTGACTTTATATCTTGTAGCTTACCGGATTTTTTTTTGATTTTTTTTTTTTTGGGGGGGGGAGGGGGGAGAGTCCCTAGTACCCTAGTGCAGGTTTAGATGCCCTGACACTAATAGAGACTCAGACACCCAAGCTTGGACAGGCTTAGACGCCGGGCCCTAATAGAGACTCAGACACCCGAGCTTGGACAGGCTCAGACGCCCGGCCCTAATAGAGACTCAGACACCCAAGCTCGGACAGGCTCAGACGCCGGGCCCTAATAGAGACTCAGACACCCGAGCTTGGACAGGCTAAGACGCCCCTGCCCTAATAGAAACTCAGATGCCTGAGCTTGGACAGGCTCAGACGCTCGGCCCTAATAGAAACTCAGATGCCCGAGCTTGGACAGGCTCAGACGCTCGGCCCTAATAGAGACTCAGATGCCCGAGCTTGGACAGGCTCAGACGCCCGACCCTAATAGAGACTCAGATGCCCGAGCTTGGACAGGCTCAGACGCCCGGCCCTAATGCAGGCTAAAACGCCCGGCCCTAATAGAGACTCAGACACCCGAGCTTGGACAGGCTCAGACAACCCGGCTTTAAAGCAGGTTCAGACGTCCCGGTCATAATGCAGGCTAAGACTCCACGACTAATGAAGGCTCAGACTTCCCGGCAGTAAGGCAGGCTCAGATGCTCCTAATGCGGTCTGAGACGCACCGATCCTAATGTGGGTTCAGACGCCCTCGTCCTAAGTGCAGGTTCAAACGCCCCGGTCCTAAGTGCATGTCCAGACGCCCCGGTTATAAGTGCAGGTTCAAACGCCCTGGTCCTAAGTGCAAGTCCAGACGCCTCGGTCCTAAGTGCTAGTCCAGACGCCCCGGTTATAAGTGAAGGTTCAGACGCCCCGGTCCTTAGTGCAGGCTCAGGCGATCCGGTCTCTAGTGCAGGCTCAGATGCCCCCGTCCTAAGTGCAAGTCCAGACGCCCTCGTCCTAGGTGCAGGCTCAGAAGCCCCAGTCCTCAGTGCAAGTCCAGACGCCCCGGTCCTAAGTGCAAGACCAGAAGCCCCCGTCCTAAGTGCAAGTCCAGACGCCCCCGTTTTAAGTGCAAGTCCAGACGCCCCGGTCCTAAATGCAAGTCCAGAAGCCCCAGTCCTAAGTGCAAGTCCAGACGCCCCCGTTCTAAGTGCAAGTCCAGACGCCCCGGTCCTAAGTGCAAGTCCAGAAGCTCCCGTTCTAAGTGCAAGTCCAGACGCCCCCGTCCTAAGTGCAAGTCCAGAAGCCCCCGTCCTAAGTGCAAGTCCAGAAGCCTCGGTCCTAAGTGCAAGTCCAGAAGCCCCGTCCTAAGTGCAAGTACAGACGCCCCGGTCCTAAGTGCAAGTCCAGACGCCCCGGACCAGGAACAGACTTTAATTGATAACACCAGCCGTCCACATTTGTTTCTCTTGTATTATAAAACGGAGTTTAACCTTTTGTATTTAGAAAACAAAAACGATTTTTAATGCCAGCACATCTGAAACTCAATTTTAAATTGACATTTGGGGCACATTTTCTTCTAATATATAAAACCTTTTCCCCAATTATCTACTTTCAGTATTTTTTATACAAAGTCGCAGCTCTTAGAATGACCTTTCTTGCGCCATAGATAAGTCGAAACGCCAGCGCAAACCTGGCATTGTTAGATGCGTAGCAGATCTCCCGGAGCATTAACGAGCACAAATTAACTTGATTTCGTTCCCAGATGTCTACAATAGCGTTTCTCAGTTCTCAACGATGGGCTCTCAGATCCTCGGCTCTCACATTGACACACTGAGGAGCTCAGCGAACACGTTTGAGAAGAGACTATGACATATTTCATCCTTGTGTCGTTTTAATTTCGATAGAATAAGCATCGTTATTTAAGTACGAAATTGTTAAAACGTCTCTTAGTTTTAGATTCAAATACAGACAGCGTCTGGTTGACGTAGTGGTAGGGCACTCGTTTTTCATGGCAAAAGTAAGGGGTTCAGCTACCGTTGTCGTCACGTTCCAGTCCACCCGGCTGTAAATACTGACACTAGTAGGAAAGGAAAAACAGCAAGTAAGGGAACTAATCACCTCACCCCCATAAACAAGCCGTGTTCTAGTACAGCGAAGTCCTTAACATTTCATCGCCCAACATCAGTGTCTGCTTTGGGACAAACTTTGCCTTACTATAAATAGCATCAAAGTGGTAGCCTGGCTAAAGTGCTTGTCTCGCGCAGCAAAGGACCCGGATTTGATCAGGTGGCTTAGCACGCTCCATATGGCTCAACTGTAATTAGGTCAAATTCAAGAGAAACTGGACACATTGAAAGCGTATCAACATGAAGAAAATCAAGCTCCTTAAAATTAACTCGATCAACAAAGAACCAATCATGCTGGAGGAGAACCGTTGGAAGAGGTAGGTGCCTTTGCCTATTCAGTTAGCGCAATCGTCATGTCAGGAAGAACATATGCAGATGTGAAAACTAGATTTCAAAATGTGAAAATGGCATTCCTGACACTAAAAAACTTGGAGATCAAGAGAAATCAAGATTAACACCAAAGTTTGAATGTTCAACACCAGTGTCAAGTCGGTGCTATTGTATGGAGCAAAAACATGTCGAACAACCAAAGTGATGAATCACAGACCCCAGTCCTGTGTTAGTAGATGTCTACGAAGGACAATGGCCATGAAGTGGAAGGACGTGGTAGAGCCACCAACAGCCACCAGAACAACACATATAGAGAAACAAATGGGGTTGAACAGGACATACGCTGAAGAAGGCATGACCCAACATAGCCAGGCAGACTCTCACGTGGAATCCCCAAGAGTAAAGAAAGAGTGGTCGACCAAACAATTTGCGGAGAAGAGAAGGTATAACTATTTAATCGTGGTTCAAGGATTACGACTGTAGAGAGGCAGAAAGAGTAACCCAGGGCTGAAAATGCTGGTTAGATGTGGCCAATGGCCTAGTCATACTTAACTTAACGTTTTAACTTAACGCCTTTATTTTGGTTTAGAAGACTCTGCGGTCTGTATACAACCAGTTTCATTTAGATTACCTTGCTCTAAAAACTATGTGCATGCAATTTCTTCTTAAATGCATTAATTGTCCCTGCCTCCACTACTTCCTTCGGCAATGCATTCCAAGCATTCACCCCACTCTGACTAAAGAAATATATTCTAATATCTAATCTGGACCTTTTTTTAATTAATTTGTAGCTAAGCCCTATTGTTCTTATAGGTAGTTGTATTTTGAAAAAAACGTAGTCTAATGTATCCGTTCATTTCATTATATTATAAACCCGTATTAAGTCACCTCGAATTCTTCTCTTTATAGACACTGTAGGCCGGTTTTCCTGAGTCTTTCCTTAAAACTGTAAGTCTGGAATCCCACTATAAGCTTTGTCGACCTTTTTTTTTATCTTTTCCAGCACGTTTATATTCCCTCTACGATAAGGAGTACACACCTCTGCACAGTACTCCAATCTAGGTCTAACTAATGTTTTATATAGTTTGACTATCAGTTCCTTGCTCCTATGTTTAACATTTCTTTTTATCATACCTAACATTACATTTGCATTTGCCTTTTTCACTGCTACCTGGACTTGCTTACTCACCTTACCTGTATGTTCTATTATAACCCCTAGTTCCCTTTCCTTTTCTATCTTTATAATATTGTTCATCGATTGATTGATTGATATTGTTCATTAACAAAAGCCATTTTGAGTTGCACAGTTATTAATAATAGTATAGCGGGCCCAGGTGACTTCAGTGAGAACCTCTGACACACGCTAGCTGGTTCCATGAATGAACATATACTTTCATGCTCCTAACGTGGCAACTACCTGTGGGTTGCTGTTGTATGTCTGTTCCTAACGATTACTGACACGAACACTATTGTCCCTTTTTGTTATATATTGTATCAGTGAAATGATTGAGATGAAATGTGCTGTCATGTTCACGTTCTAATTAGGCGTCACTGGCTTTGAAACCGTGAAGGATTTTTTTTTAACGGAGTTTTTTTTTTTTATGGGATGAGATGGCGTAGAATAGTTGTAGTCCATTCACAGCTTTGGAGAGTACCGTAATTATTTTTTAACCATACACAATAACAAAGCGATCAATTTGAATTGAGACAATTGCATAAATGTAATACAAATAGTCCAGTAATAGGAAGAAGGGTCAATGTCCTTCTGCTAGTTCTGACGATGGTAGGGTAAACATGGTATTCATTATTTGATTCGTGTACCACGCATGAGATTTTGTTTATAGAACCGGATGATTATATCATATAACGCAGGGCAGCAGTCCCGTGTTAATAGATCGCACGCATCTTCGTGAGTTAGTGAATGGTCACCCGAGAGGGATTAGACATGGGATTAGATCTAAATATGTGTCGGCTTCTGCGGAGTACTCTCGGTGTGGCAGTGAGCCTATTCAAATCACTGTCACACACACATACACACGCCCACACACAGACCCATAAACTCACTCACACACTCACCCACACACTCAACCACACACACACATACGCACGCTCACATATAGATGCATAAACTCACTCACACACTCACCCACACACACACATACACACGCCCATACATAGATGCATAAACTCACTCACACACTCACCCACACACACACACACACATACACAAACGCATAATCACACCCACACACACAACACACACACACAACACACACACACACTTCTTTCTCAACGAGATTGAACGAGGCTGATCGTCGCCTCTTACAACACATATTTGGTGTGTCAGTGGGCATATTCTCGTCTTTATCACTCACTGACACACACAAACACACACACAGATTCACAGTATTCTAGCTCAGCTAGGTTTAACGACACTGATAATCGCCTCTTACAACACTTTGGTGTGTCAGTTGACCTATTCTCGTCTATGTCGCACTCACACACATTCATACACACTCACACACTCACACACACACACACACACACACGGATCTCTAACTCAGCCGGGTTACACAACACTGTTGGTCGCCTCTGCTGCTTGTGCTGCTGCTTGTGCGTCCTCAATCTCCCGCTACCAAGCATTGAACAGGGCTTTGCAAGCAGCAGAATGTAGTCCGGCGAACGGAATGTGTTGTGTCGCTAGTTTACAGCTTGACTGCGATATTTGCACCTTTCGGTCCGACACAATGCGTCTTCGGCAGAAGGTCATTCTAAGAACACACACCGAGTGTGTCAGTGAACATATTCTCGTCTTTGTGAGATCGCATTCAGCCCTTCGGGAAAACGTTTTCATGATTTGCTTTTCGGGTTAGAGAGAAATAGAACTGACAGTATATAACAACAGAATCAAATGAGTAAGTATGCTCGATTCTTCATTTTCATATTGACACTCAGTTATTAAGTTTACATGTCACTTTTACTCACTGGTGTGTTGCACAATTCAAAGACTCAACAAAATACGAAACAAATATTGCAGCGTAAAATATTCAGTCTATAGAAATTCAATCCTGAAATTGAAAAACAATATTTTTACATCTTCACTAATTGTTTCAAAAATAAAATAATACAATTGGAATTCGTTTTTTTTTTCCATACAGCTTTGAGAGAGAAATGAATTCCTGTGAGCCGGATTCAACACAGCGCCTTAAGGATTTCTAGATTTTCCACAGCCGCCAAAAGGTGATATTTGTAAGACGAGTATATATTAATATGCCACCAGTTTCATCCTGAATTATTATATTTGATAATTACGTGTCTATATAAGTTTGAAGAAAGCAACAAGAAAAGAACATACTTCTTCTTCTTCGTCTTCTTCTTCTTCTTCTTCTGCGTATGCAGTCAGACAGTAACCATTATTTTTTCGAAAAAAAGCGGCGGTCATCCTGAGGCTCTCGCCACTGCCATAGAGCTTGTCTTGCAGTTCCACTGGTAATGGCCACATCTGCTCTCTCTGATCCTCGTATGTCGGGCAGTTCTGCAGCAGAGAAAATACATAACCTACCAGACTCCACTGTCTTCTACAGAAGAAACATCTCCAACTCATGGCACTGCAAACCTCTCCATTTACACGAGACAAATGCCTGCTGTTTTGGGTAGTTATCAGTACTTCATTGAAATCAAGACAACGGCTCAGCCATTTGCTTCTGTAACAACTTCGTGTATTGGATCATTCAGGAATCAAAGAGTGACAAACTGGTTCTCGAGGCGATCGGTTGATGAGTAAAGATATGGGAAGTTGAAGTGGTGGTGGGTTGGTGGGGATGGAGAAGAAAGGGGGAGGATGCCGTTGCGAAGAGGTTAGTGGCACGGTTCACACTCACACTCGCTTGTGTTTGGATTCAGGAGACAACAAAGTCGTGCCACTGTGCAAAGTATACCCATTTTTGAAAGAAGCTCTGAGGTCGGAATCACTGAAAATGGAAGGCGCAAAACACAATAGAACGCACTTCGCGTTGGCAAACAATGTGAGCTGAAAGATGAGAGAGAAAAATAACAGAAGGAAACGAAAAAAAGAGATAGAATAACTATTTGTAACAAGTTATTGTTTTACAGAGAAAATAGTTTTGTGAGGAGCTGAGAGAGGTGCGTAATGGTCGAGTGAGGAGCGGCATGGCTGAATAAGGAGCGGCATGGCTGAGTAAGGAGCGGCATGGCTGAGTAAAGAGTGACATGGCTGAGTAAGGAGTGGCATGGCTGAGTGAGGAGCGGCATGGCTGAGTGAAGAGCGGCATGGCTGAATAAGGAGCGGCATGGCTGAGTGAGGAGCGGCATGGCTGAGTGAAGAGCGGCATGGCTGAATAAGGAGCGGCATGGCTGAGTGAAGAGCGGAATGGCTGAGTAAAGAGCGGCATGGCTGAGTAAAGAGTGGCATGGCTGAGTAAGGAGCGGCATGGCTGAGTGAGGAGCGGCATGGCTGAATAAGGAGCGGCATGACTGAGTGAGGAGCGGAATGGCTGAGTGAGGAGTGGCATGGCTGAGTGAGGAATTAAATGGCTGAGTGAGGAGCAGAATGGCTGAGTGAGGAGCGGAATGGCTGAGTGAGGAGCGGAATGGCTGAGTGAGGAGCGGAATGGCTGAGTGAGGAATTAAATGGCTGAGTGAGGAATTAAATGGCTGAGTGAGGAATTAAATGGCTGAGTGAGGAGCGGAATGGCTGAGTGAAGAGCGGAATGGCTGAGTGAGGAGCGGAATGGCTGAGTGAGGAGCGGAATGGCTGAGTGAGGAGCGGAATGGCTGACTGAGGAATTAAATGGCTGAGTGAGGAATTAAATGGCTGAGTGAGGAATTAAATGGCTGAGTGAGGAGCGGAATGGCTGAGTGAGGAGCGGAATGGCTGAGTGAGGAGCGGAATGGCTGAGTGAGGAGCGGAATGGCTGAGTGAGGAGCGGAATGGCTGAGTGAGGAGCGGAATGGCTGAGTGAGGAGCGGCATTTCTGAGTGAGGCGCGGAATGTCTGAGAGGAATTGAATGTCTGAGTGACGAGCGGCAATGCTGATTGAGGAGCGGAATGACTGAGTTAGGAGCGGAGTGGCTGAGTGAGGAGCAGAATAGCTAGGCGGTTAGAGTGCCAGTTTCTTAGTCTGGACGTGCTGGTTCGAAGAGTCTTATGTTTTCATCAAATATATCTAAAACATACACACTGTGGCAATTGCCGCGAAAATCAACTTTTATTTCTGCAGCGCATGAGCTGCAGTGGTCAGCGACCTATATCTGACTGTTAGCGTCAGGGCCAGCGAATGAGGGTATTGGATGATACGAAGATGGGGAAAAATACTATGTGAATATTGGCAATGAAGGGCGGATGCGTAATATTAGAGTCTTTGTGGATTTATACTTATTCAATATACCAGAAGTGTTTTTGGGGGGGATCAAGTGTTACGCGATACAAATTGTTAAAAACATGTCTAGGGATAATTATAAACATTTTCTCTAAATTACCATTTCGCTAGAGAATCGAATAAGCCAGCTGTTACCGTATCGTTATCTAGTCTGAAGCCTGGGGTTCAAACTCTGTCGGCTGAGAGAAATTAAACCTAGTCTACACACTGCACACTGCATGACGACTGTCAAGATAAATGGCCTGTATTCCTCGGTTCATCTTTTCTCACTGGACCGGAACTATAAGAAATACAATGTAATGATAGTTTTCTTCTCTCGATCATTTCTTCGATTAATCGGTCCGGTCAAGTAAAACAATGTTAGTCAGGGTCAGTTGGACCCACTGATCAAGACCCCATCTCACTTCCATGCAGTTCTTCTTAGAAACAGTCTGACTAACGAGGTGGCGATCGACGTAATTCCTGTAGTAGTGATCTACATGCAGATTAAGTCAAGCAAAGGAAATCAGCCTGGAGGACCGTGGCCCACCTTCGTTAGCACGTTCGGGGTGTGAGAAAAGCTATTATAATCCGTCACTTAATGCACCTTTCCTTTCGCATAGAAAAGATCAGTTATTTGTCATGCGCATTCAACAATAACATCTATTGAAGCGAAGGAATGAGACCTAATACTCAGATGGATACATTTTCATGGGTAGGTGTATATTTTGAATGCGAGCTTAGAAACATGTCAATCCTTTGGATTGTTGTCGCTACATTGTTTCAAAGTAGGCTTCTTCTCTTCTTGCAAATACTTAGAAATTAAATAGTGGACATGAAAGACAACAATTCGCCTCAGGTCAATAAAAAGTAGTCAAATTAAGTGTGTCCAGAAAGTGGACTCCATTGCCAGAATTGAGACACCTTGTGCGTGCCCAGAGCAAATTGTGGAGAAGATAGTACACAGAAAATCACGATGGCGCGTGCGCTTGCATGATAAATTACTGGAGAAATCTGTACGACAGTTCTCATGTATAAAAAGATAGGACACGATCAGAACTCGTACTGTCATTATTTGTTTTTAACGTTCAGTAAAATAAGCAAATGGACTGCTTCTAAGATGAAGAAAGAAACGTTAATCAAAATAACTAAAATAATTCCTCAAGAAATACTAAACACATTCAATACAAGAGGTCGACAACATTCATCATTATCATCATCAGTCCCGTAATCTTGAAGGTCGTTGAGGCCCCGTTATTGCAGTTTGTCGTTGAGGCACCGTTATTGCAGTTTGTCGTTGAGGCACCGTTATTGCAGTTTGTCGTTGAGGCACCGTTATTGCAGTTTGTCGTTGAGGCACCGTTATTGCAGTTTGTCGTTGAGGCACCGTTATTGCAGTTTGTCGTTGAGGCACCGTTATTGCAGTTTGTCGTTGAGGCCCCGTTATTGCAGTTTGTCGTTGAGGCACCGTTATTGCAGTTTGTCGTTGAGGCACCGTTATTGCAGTTTGTCGTTGAGGCACCGTTATTGCAGTTTGTCGTTGAGGCACCGTTATTGCAGTTTGTCGTTGAGGCCCCGTTATTGCAGTTTGTCGTTGAGGCCCCGTTATTGCAGTTTGTCGTTGAGGCACCGTTATTGCAGTTTGTCGTTGAGGCACCGTTATTGCAGTTGGTCGTTGAGGCACCGTTAATGCAGTTTGTCGTTGAGGAACCGTTATTGCAGTTTGTCGTTGAGGCACCGTTATTGCAGTTTGTCGTTGAGGCACCGTTATTTCAGTCTGTCGTTGAGGCACCGTTATTGCAGTTTGTCGTTGAGGCACCGTTATTGCAGTTTGTCGTTGAGGCACCGTTATTGCAGTTTGTCGTTGAGGCACCGTTATTGCAGTTTGTCGTTGAGGCACCGTTATTGCAGTTTGTCGTTGAGGCACCGTTATTGCAGTTTGTCGTTGAGGCACCGTTATTGCAGTTTGTCGTTGAGGCACCGTTATTGCAGTTTGTCGTTGAGGCACCGTTATTGCAGTTTGTCGTTGAGGCACCGTTATTGCAGTTTGTCGTTGAGGCACCGTTATTGCAGTTTGTCGTTGAGGCACCGTTATTGCAGTTTGTCGTTGAGGCACCGTTATTGCAGTTTGTCGTTGAGGCACCGTTATTGCAGTTTGTCGTTGAGGCCCCGTTATTGCAGTTTGTCGTTGAGGCACCGTTATTGCAGTTTGTCGTTGAGGCCCCGTTATTGCAGTTTGATCGTTGAGGCACCGTTATTGCAGTTTGTCGTTGAGGCCCCGTTATTGCAGTTTGTCGTTGAGGCCCCGTTATTGCAGTTTGTCGTTGAGGCACCGTTATTGCAGTTTGTCGTTGAGGCCCCGTTATTGCAGTTTGTCGTTGAGGCCCCGTTATTGCAGTTTGTCGTTGAGGCCCCGTTATTGCAGTTTGTCGTTGAGGCCCCGTTATTGCAGTTTGTCGTTGAGGCACCGTTATTGCAGTTTGTCGTTGAGGCACCGTTATTGCAGTTTGTCGTTGAGGCACCGTTATTGCAGTTTGTCGTTGAGGCACCGTTATTGCAGTTTGTCGTTGAGGCACCGTTATTGCAGTTTGTCGTTGAGGCCCCGTTATTGCAGTTTGTCGTTGAGGCACCGTTATTGCAGTTTGTCGTTGAGGCACCGTTATTGCAGTTTGTCGTTGAGGCACCGTTATTGCAGTTTGTCGTTGAGGCACCGTTATTGCAGTTTGTCGTTGAGGCACCGTTATTGCAGTTTGTCGTTGAGGCACCGTTATTGCAGTTTGTCGAAACCAGTTTCCGCCATAAGTCTCGATTTTTCGCCAGGGTATTAGTTTCAGCTTTAGACCTTCCCATCCACTCTTTTATATTGTCATCCCATATTGGTCTCCCTCTCCCACGCTTCCCAGGCACAGGGCCTTGCAGGGCGGTCTTGGTCAGCCCCGTCGGTCGTGATATATGTCCATACCATGTCAATTTTCGTGTTTTTCCTATAGTCAGTAGGTTTTTATACTGGCCTAACTCCTTCCTAACAACTTCAAGAACACTCTTGTGTGTAACACGATCCACGATATAAAATGCCAAGAATTCATCGCGAGCATCTCATTTCCATTGCACAAATGTTACGTTCTAGTGCAGCCGTCAGAGTTCAAGTCTCACACGCGTAGAGGTATACCGAGGTGACCATTGTATACATTAAAGTCAGCTTCGATTTAAGGCTAATGTTCTTGTCTTTCCAGATTATTCGCAGTCTGGTCAGGGCGACCATGGCCATTGCTGTTCTTCACTGGATCTCCGCTCTAGACCCATCCGCATTTATTTCTTCTCCCAGATATTTGAACCGCGTAACACTTTCCAGAGGTTCACCTTTGACCACAATCGGGTTTTAAATACCCTCTGGGGCGTTGATCCTAATCTTACTCTTCACTGCACTGATTTCTATCCAAAATTTCTGGGCAGCATTGTCCAGGTTTGCGACTAGCAAAAAGGTTTGCGAACAAATTAATTAAATAATTATTATCAATAGAAAAAAGAAGGACAGCTATAAGGAGTGGTTATGTAATGCAATCAAAATGAATAAAATAAATTATACGTAAATAAATAAAGAAACGTATTATTAGATAGCTCAGGGAAAATGACCGCTGAACATCTGCTGCAAAATTGCCCGACCAACGAGGACCAGAGAAAGGAACACGTGGCCATCACAAGTGGCAACATTAGACAAGCTCTATAGCAGTGTCGACAGCCTCAGGATGACAGCTGCTTTCTTCGAACAAATTCAAGTTGACGTCTGACAGCGTGCGAAGAAGAAGAAGAAGAAGAAGAAGAAGAAGAAGAAGAAGAAGAAGAAGAAGAAGAAGAAAATGGATACGTCCGCATATATTCTTCACTTTTTCTTATGGAATTGGTTGTTTTAGTTTGTGCCTGGTTTGTCTTCTTACAAAATTATTCATAAATGTCTTTCTAATGTGGTATGCTAATTAATATGAATTGTGTTTTCTTACCAACAATTTCTAGTCCCTAATCGGTCATTCAGTTGTTGGTCTCGTTTGTTCCCAATGAGTTTGTTGGAGGGAGTAAACCTGTAATATCCGCACATTTAACATTGTTGATTATTGTGCCATTTGTTTAGTTACGAGATTAACTCTGAATGTTCATATGTATTTGTTTATGTGCATATATTGTATTTGTCGATAACAATGATCGTGATCTAACTGCTCTTTTATTTTGTATGTCAAAAAAAGGCATCTAACTTGATTGGTTCTCTTGATATCTTCTGAGATATTATTAGAAAATCTGATATTCTCCCGATATAGGCCTATTTCGCTGATACACTCTTTTAACCTGTTATGATGTACTGTACGAAAGACCTTCTAAGATATCCAATAATACAGTACTTACATGATAACCAACCAATCATAAACGATACGAGATTATCACTTTAATTAAATGATCTCATCTTTTAAACGAAAAAAATCACATTTAACTGTTATTTAGGTTTAATATATCTTGTATCCCAGTCTCATCTTCGTTTAATATATCTTGTATCCCAGTCTCATCTTCGTTTAATATATCTTGTATTCCAGTCTCCTCTTTGTTTAATATATCTTGTATCCCAGTCTCATCTTTGCTTAATATATCTTGTATTCCAGTCTGCTCTTTGTTTAATATATCTTGTATCCCAGTCTCATCTTTGCTTAATATATCTTGTATTCCAGTCTGCTCTTCGCTTTATATATATTGTATTCTAGTATCCTCTTAGCTTACTAAATCTTGTATTCCAGTCTCCTCTTCGCTTTATACAAATCAACGACAGGCATAGAGTGCCCACTACAGCTTTACATGAAACAGAATCAAAACGTTGGCTCCTGCAGCAGTGACTTCTGTACCAATTATTTTGATTACTGAGCCTCATTCACGACCCTCTTTTTCCGCCTTTTACGACATGCTTGCCAGCCTATGGTGATTCTATTCCTTTTCCCCCGGTACCACTTTGTATTGTACACTAAACCATTTCGGTTCCTTAACACTCTTGTCTCCCAACATAGCTTCCCTCATACCATGTCCTCCTTCACTTTCCCCTCACACCAGCCACTCATTTCCAGAAAATAAAAGTGTGTTTGCCCCAGAAAGAATAACTCGACACTCGTGCCTTCAATCAATCAACCACCCCATTAGACTTTCCTATTTATAGTAAACGAAACAAATTATTTTCCAGAGATGTGTCTGGGAAAAGGTCTTAACGCAGCGCCATTAATTATTCAAATACCTCCATGCACGTCACGTGAAAACGTCAATGTTCCAAATATATGCACTTCCCTCAGAAATTGATATTAAATAGTTTATGAAACATCAAAAGATTTATTGATCGTGGAATACACTGCCTGTTGTAGCCGAGAGAATTGGATATTATTATCCGTACAAAATTAATATATAGTATTAGAATGTATGTTATGTATAATTGTTTTGTTTTTTATACATTTAATTTGAGAGGAAAAAAGGAATCACACTTGAACTTCATAGACCTGCTATATCGAACTGACGGTAGTGGAGCCCTGACAGGGAAACAAGGGAAAGGAATGTTAGGAAACTGAATACAAATTGTATATAACAATAAAGATAGATTATGTGTCAGTAATAAGTTGGCGCAAGGGCAAAAAACAGCAATCTACGTTACGAACAAAATGTCTTTGTGGCGACTAAATTCACTGCAAATGAGGATTTCTAACTAATCTAAACGATTTGATATTACATCTCGGCCAAAATATTTTTATCAGGGACTAAGAACGAACATGTGAGATCATCTAACTATTGTAAATATGTTAAGATTACTTGGATGTTTTGATTAGTTGGATGTTCTGATTAGTTGGTTGTTCTGATTAGTTTGATGTTCTGATTAGTTGGTTGTTCTGATTATTTTGATGTTCTGATTAGTTGGTTGTTCTGATTAGTCGGTTGTTCTGATTAGTTGGTTGTTCTGATTAGTTGATTGTTCTGATTAGTTGGTTGTTCTGATTAGTTGATTGTTCTGATTAGTTTGATGTTCTGATTAGTTGGTTGTTCTGATTAGTTGGTTGTTCTGATCAGTTGGTTGTTCTGATTAGTCGGTTGTTCTGATTAGTTGGTTGTTCTGATTAGTTGGATGTTCTGATTAGTTGGTTGTTCTGATTAGTTTGATGTTCTGATTAGTTGGTTGTTCTGATTATTTTGATGTTCTGATTAGTTGGTTGTTCTGATTAGTCGGTTGTTCTGATTAGTTGGTTGTTCTGATTAGTTGATTGTTCTGATTAGTTGGTTGTTCTGATTAGTTGATTGTTCTGATTAGTATGATGTTCTGATTAGTTGGTTGTTCTGATTAGTTGGTTGTTCTGATCAGTTGGTTGTTCTGATTAGTCGGTTGTTCTGATTAGTTGGTTGTTCTGATTAGTTTGATGTTCTGATTAGTTGGTTGTTCTGATTAGTCGGTTGTTCTGATTAGTTTGATGTTCTGATTAGTTGGTTGTTCTGATTAGTTGGTTGTTCTGATTAGTTTGATGTTCTGATTAGTTGGTTGTTCTGATTAGTTGGTTGTTCTGATTGGTTGGTTGTTCTGATTAGTTGGTTGTTGTTATTAGTTGGTTGTTCTGATTAGTTTGAAGTTTTGAATAGTTGGTTGTTCTGACTAGTTTGATGTTCTGATTAGCTGGTTGTTCTGATTAGTTGGTTGTTCTGATTAGTTGGTTGTTCTGATTAGTTGGTTGTTCTGATTAGTTTGATGTTCTGATTAGCTGGTTGTTCTGATTAGTTTAATACTATCTTTGAGGTTAAGCTTGATCCCTGACCAGGATATCTGAGGTGGGATTATCGGGGTTAAGAGGTTACATGTTGGTGAAAGGCGGGACCACTTGGACAGATTGATCGATACTTACTAATGGCCGTGCTAGAAAAACACATTGGTATTAATCTCAAGAATGTTGTTGGTCATGAAGTTAATGAGGAGTGGGTGGTAGCGTGATTTGAAACCGGACTTCTATGCAAAAGACACGGATTCGAATCGTCGACAACATGTAGGTTCTTTTACTGTTGGAGCTAACATTAATATCGTGTTAGTAACTGCAAGGACAAGCGCCCTTTACTTCTTCATCAATCCTATTAATAATCTATGTGGATCTTAGCAATGAAAATAAATACCATAACTATAAAACTGTAATTATTTCTGGCTCATCATCATCACTACCATCATCACCATCATTATCATCATCAACATCCTCATCACCATCACCATCATCATCATCATCATCATCATCATCACCATGATCATCACCACCATCATCACCACCATCATAGCCATCATTATCCTCATGAACATGAACATCAACATCAACATCATCATCATCATCACCATCATCATCACCATCATCATCATCATCACACCACCATCATAGCCATCATTATCCTCATGTACATCAATATCAACATCAACATCATCATCATCATCACCATCATCATCATAATTATCACCATCATCATCACCATCACCATCATTATCATCATCACACCATCACCATCACCATCATTATCATCATCACATCATCACCATCACGATCATTATCATCATCACATCATCATCATCACCATCATTATCATCATCACATCATCCTCGTCACCATCATTATCATCATCACATCATCACCATCACCATCACCATCACCATCATCATCACCATCACCATCATTATCATCATCACATCATCACCATCACCATCATTATCATCATCACATCATCACCATCATTATCATCATCACATCATCCTCATCACCACCATCATAGCCATTATTATCCTCCTGAACATCACCATCATCATCATCATCATTACCATCATCACTACCATATTAGCCATCATTATCCTCATGAACATCAACATCACCATCATCATCACCACCATCATCACCCTCATCATCATCATCACCATCATCATCATCACCATCACCCTCATCATCACCACCATCATCACCACCACCATAGCCATCATTAACCTCATGAACATCATCATCACCATCACCATCATCATCACCACCATCATCACCACCACCATAGCCATCATTAACCTCATGAACATCAACATCACCATCATCATCATCACCACCATCATCACCACCACCATAGCCATCATTAACCTCATGAACATCATCATCACCATCACCATCATCATCACCATCATCATCACCATTACCCCCACCATCACTATTATTATGATCACCATTATCATGAGCATCATCATCACTATCATCATCACCACCATCATCTACGTACCGCTCCAAACGTTGGTCCAACATTGCATTTTGTTTAGATTAACCAGCTTTAATGGAATCCTAAACTGACTTTGTTGCAGCTTTGTTCCAGTAGCTATTATAATTGCCTACATTATTTTCCTACAAACGTATATACGGACTCGAATATGGCGGGGGCACAACGTGATACTGTGAATTCCAAACTACTAACGTCGTCAATTTGAGTATTAGCTTGTTTTCACAAAATGGTACAGTACAGGAGGTCTACATCTGACATTTCCAAATGACTTGTGAATTTAATCGAACTGAAGCCTTCGCAAAATGATAACAGTAATTCCAACTGACAGTTATAATGTCAAGTCGGCGAAGCAAAGCTTTTGCACTATGATCAAGGAGATTTGCAGCTGATATTCACAGTTATAATATGATCTCTCACGAAATGGAGCAATCGGACATTATACTGAAGACTTTGCTTGTAACTACATGTCCACTGAGCACAGGCGAACTTTTATAAAACCATAATAAATATATCGATTGCAGCTACTTTACAAAGAGCACGTCAGGCATATGGATTGGACAATACGACTGAGAACGCGAAATCTATTGTAATTAGCAAAGTAGACTAGAAATCTGCTGTACATATAAGAATAGATGATCAATCTCTAGAAAAGTTAAGAGATTCTTCTATTTTGGAAATAAAATAACGAAGAATGGAAGATGCGAAATATAAATTTAAAAAATAATAGCGATGACCAAATCTGTTTTTACAAACATGAGTCACATATTGACATCCAAACAAAAATTAAGTGAGCGTGATGACGTGTTATACATGCTGACCATTGTTGTATGGTGTAGAAACCTGAACAATGAAACACCAGTTGAAGAGAATTTATGGCTTAGAAACGGGGATATAAAGAAGAATCTGATGCATCTTGTGGAAAGAGATTTAAACAAATAAGGACGTCTTAAAGAATTTAGAGGCGCAAAGAAAATTGTTGACCGAAATCAGTGCGATAGTTAAGCTATTTTGACACAAATAAGGATATTTCACCTTGATGAAAACAATACTAGAAGGTGGAAAGCAGGTGTACCAGGTGTAAACCGGGCTACATGTTGGATAACAGCAAAAGGTAGACATGGTCAAGTCTGGCAGACTGCACCACCAAGGGGGGAGACGGTGCACATTTGAAATATTTGTCAGCAGACCTTCGACGTGGAGATGGCACTATAACTGAACTGAACATGCAAACTTGACATAAACACACTTCCACAAAACCAGAATGGACATTCATGCAAAGCTCAACTGATAGCATGGTATTTCAAATAAAATGGAGCTTTTTCCAAAGTAACACCCAGAGGGCTTTCCTGTAAGGTTGGCGTGTGTTGGAAATAAGAACATTATCACACTAAGACCATGTCGCAAGAGGGAAATGTTAGTGTTGTAATCTATCTCCGGCAGAAGACTTTCCAACTCTAACCGACATTCACTAGCTCGTAAACATGAATTAACTACACTAGGGATGGGAGGGAGGCGGGCGTTTTCAAAAGCAGATACTGGAGATTGGCAACTGAAATATACAAATGTGAATTTCAGCAACCAAGAAACTCAGAGGCACTTTCATAAAATGAAAGGAGAGATTCTGTAAAATAAACTTGAACTTTTTCCAAATTATAATTGAGGTTCCAAGGACATTCTATGTACAGTTGCATGTGAATTCAACGAAAAAGCTCACAGTTCAGAAATCCTTACATTACGATGGACATGGGCTATAGAGCTGATCCTAGATCATATCTACTGACTGACCGAGGGATCCCCATTGCGAGGTAAATATCTGCTTGCAAAATGGATATTATTGGCATCCTCTAATCAATCATTTAATGTCCCTTGCTCCCTAAAGTGCGCAACGCTGTGCTTGCATTTCCATTCATGTTTCTCGTGGCGTTTTCCCCCACCAATAACCAGCCGTATCGAGCAGCTTATTGCTCTGTAATTGTATCTCCTCTTCTGCGTGTCTTGGTCTTCTGGCTTACACTTTCACTGCAGATTGTATAGACTATCATCAGGTGAATCATTGTCTATTTATTCATTTAAACTGTATCAATTCACTCACTTACTGTCTACAGTTTTCATATTTTCTGCTCTCTTCGTCAGCTCAACAGGGCAAATTTAAAATCATGAGTCATCATAAAAACACTGAAATGGCGACTCAAATATTCAGTTATCATGTCACATTTCGACTCAAATTTCAGTTATCATGTCATCTCTCGACTCAAATCTTCAGTTATCATGCCATACCTAGACTCAAATGTTCAGTTATCATGTCAAATATGGTCTCAAATGTTCAGTTATAATGTCAAATCTCGTTTTAAATGTTCAGTTATAACATAAATTTCGCCTTAAATGTTCAGTTATAATATAAAATCTCGTCTCAAATCTTCAGTTATAATGTAAAATGTCGTCTCAAATCTTCAGTTATAATGTAAAATCTCGTCTCAAATCTTCAGTTTTAATATAAAATCTCGTCTCAAATCTTCAGTTATAATATAAAATCTCGTCTCAAATCTTCAGTTATAATATAAAATCTCGTCTCAAATCTTCAGTTATTATATAAAATCTCGTCTCAAATCATCAGTTAACATGTCAAATCTCTTCTCAGATTTTTAGTTAACATGTCAAATTTCGTCTCAAAGTCAAGTAGCTATAAGTGTCAAGTCAAATCTCAAGTCGTCATGATAGCGAAAACGGTTGATGATCTTATAGAATTGTTGTTGCTGTTGTTGTTGTTGCTGTTGCTGTTGTTGTTATGGAATACCCACAATGAGTTAATTTACTGTTTCATACGCCGTGTTAAGGTTGTCAAGTGGCGGATCTCAGCAGCTTTTCTCACATTCCAGCGTGCTGATGAAGGTTGACCTCCAGGCTGTTGTGCTATGCTTGGCTTCATCTACTTGACATTCACGACTACGGGGATCACGTCGATCCCCACCTTGCTAGCCAGGCTGCTATGAAAAATCATGTTTCTATGGAGAACTGCATGGAAGTCAGGTGGAGTCTTGTTCAGTGTGTTGCATCTGACCCTGACTAACATTGCCTTATCCGATATTAGTCTCATCTCCTCCACTCCATGAACCGACGCCGAGTAAATGCTTACTGCTTGATAACTTAATAAATCTACTTTACCTATTGTCCATAATAAATTAATCGTTAATGTGTAAATGCGCGGCAGCGATTGATCTCGGATTTTGGCATGTTAGTGCAAGTCCCATGGTCAAATTATTGTCATGTTACAAGTCAAGGCAATTTATAAGAAATACTAACAACACCAGTATGCGACTATAGTGCGACTTGCGTCTGAGTCGACACTCGATTCGTCCACTCTGGGGGAGTTCAGTCCACAATAATCTAGTTGTCTTTTCTTCATAACCCGCTTTTACTATGAGTCTCCATACAAGCCAATGATACTTAGAGTTGTCCAAGCTTTCTATACTATTGTTTATCAAGTCTCCATACAAGCCAATAATACTTTAAAGTTGTCCAGGCTTTTTAATCCAACACGGCACTAACAATTGTTTATCTCACATTTAATCATTTCGTCTCCCTATCATCTCCTTTATCTCGCCCCTAACAGGGCAATAACAATCGTTAGTCTCACACTTTATCATTTTGTTTCCCTATCATCTCATTTATCTCGCCCTTAACATGGCACTAGCAATTGTTTATCTCCCATTTAATCATTTCGTTTCCCTATCCTCACATTTCTCCCCCCATTATCATGCCCCAGCAATGCGTCAGTCTCTCTGTTAGCCATTTCGTTTCATCAACATCTCATTTCTCATTCGAATGGTTATGTGGGAAAATAAAATATGACTGCAATCCTATCGTGCATGTCGTGAGGCTATTAATGAAGGTTGTGCATAGAATTGGTAAACTTTGCCATGTAAAAACCACTGCTGCAAACCCGAACTGAAAATAATTGGAATCCGGCTTTCCTGACAACTTGGTAGCGGAAATCCAATGCAGTGTTGGGTCTATGCTTCAACAAATGGAGAGACGGGGAAGAAAATAGCATCTCCTTTTTTTCACCTTGTGGAGATCCGTATATTTTATTGGGGAAGAAATAATAGATCTACTCATGCAATGTACTCAACAGCAATAGGGCCTTTTGAAGCCCTCTTGGCAACTGTCAAAAGAAGGAAACTCGGTTGGTACGGTCATATATTGAGATCAAATCGTCTTGCAAACACTATCCTCCACGGAAAGATGCAAGGCAGACGACGAAAATAGACGACATAAAAGAATGGACCAATCCCTGACCAGAAGAGGCACAGACAGCGGTCGCTGACAGATAAGGGTGGCGTGGGGTTGGGAGGATGTCTTCATGTGTGTCCCAACGACCTCACCGGTTACGGGATGAACTGACCTACTCACGCATGTTGTAAGAGGTGAATCAAGAGAGTTGAGCATGGAGCTAGCAACCTTGTCTTGTTAAGACAGCATTATCATTCTCAACTAATCCAAAAGCTCGGATAAAGGCTTCCTGCAATGGGACCGCTACAGCTGAGACCTCTGCTCCACGTTGGAGTGAATAGTTGAATGATTGCATGAGCTCAGAGACAGATATGGGAGTGAGCTACAGTGGTGGCCTATATTTCCCTTTGGAGAAAAAGTTAAATGATGATGAAAATTATGATAATAAGGACGATGAACACGGTAACGATGATGATGATAATGGAGAGTATGATGGCGACGATGATGATAATGATGGAGTAGTAATAATTAAGATGATGATAATGATGGAGTAGTAATAATTAAGATGATGATAATGATGGAGTAGTAATAATTAAGATGATGATAATGATGGAGTAATGATAATTAAGATGATGATAATGATGGAGTAGTAATAATTAAGATGATGATAATGATGGAGTAGTAATAATTAAGATGATGATAATGATGGAGTAATGATAATTAAGATGATGATAATGATGGAGTAGTAATAATTAAGATGATGATAATGATGGAGTAGTAATAATTAAGATGATGATAATGATGGAGTAATTATAATTAAGATGATGATAATGATGGAGTAATGATAATTAAGATGATGATAATGATGGAGTAGTAATAATTAAGATGATGATAATGATGGAGTTATGATAATTAAGATGATGATAATGATTATGGTGATGATGAGGGTGTTGATAACGGCGATGGTGATGATAATGATGAATAAACTGATGATGATTCTGGTAATGATGATGATGGTGAAGATGACGATGATGATGATGATCATGGTATTGATAATGATAAAAATTATGTCGGCGATGATGATCACGATGATCATGATGTTAAGACTGGAATCCCATTTTTGGAGGAAACATTATGAAAAATGTAATCTTTCGGAAGTTAGGACTAAAGATGGGTGTGCATGGGACTGGCAACCTTATCATCTAACACAATTTGAAATTGATACGACTGCAGCAGGAGCGTTCCTAAATTCTCTTTATGCGTTCTTGGTGTAAGGGGCTAGATGCAGTGACCGCTTTGTGCATCGTACGAGCCGTCAGGACGGAGAATTAGACTTGAATAACTAAACTGAAGATATATAGCAGTGAATGAGCGGACCAGCCAGCGACTCATAGATGGTATCTTTTATCAGGGTCAGTGATCCAGAGTAGACCAGCCAGCGACTCATAAGCTGGCATCTTGCATCAGGGTCAGTTATCCAGAGTGCACCAGCCAGCGACTCATAGATGGTATCGTGCATCAGGGCCAGTGATCCAGAGTTGTCCAGCCAGCGACTCATAGATCGCATCGTCATTAGGGACAGTGATCCAGAGTGGACCAGCCAGCAACGCACAGGTGGTATCGTGCATCAGGGTCAGTGATACAGAGTGGACCAGCCAGCGACTCATAGATGGTATCGTGCATCATGGTCAGTGTTCCAGAGTGGACCAGCCAGCGACTCATAGATCGCATCGTCATTAGGGTCAATGATCCAGAGTGGACCAGTCAGCGACTCGTAGCAGGCATCTTGCATCAGGGTCAGTGATACAGAGTGGACCAGCCAGCGACTCGTAGCTGGCATCTTGCATAAGGGTCAGTAATCCAGAGTGGACCAACAGCGACGCATAGCTGGCATCGTCATCAGGGTCAGTGAACCAGAGCTGACCAAGACGGTATTATGCTTCTAAACTGCGGCCCTAGAAACAGGTTACACTTGTATAGTCTGGCTAAGAAAGTAGAAAAGTATGGTGAAGGCAAATTCGGTACCCAAAAACGTCAGCTGAAATCTGACGTGCAGGGTGAAGATATAGCAGCTTAGCTGTAAACCGTGTCCCAATGTCACAGCGTCCTTTCAGGATGAACGCAGAGAGGAAATGAAGAAAGAATAAAAAACAACAAAAAAGGAGGAAGAAGGAAGAAAGAAGGAAGAAGAAGGAAGAAAAAAGGAAGAAAGAAGGAACAAAGAAGAAGAAAGAAGAAAGAAAGAAGAAAGAAAGAAGAAGTAGAAGAACTATGCGTTAATGGTCAAGTAATAATGTTCAGTCCATCACTTTGTTTTCCTATTTCTAACTTCTCAATGTATGTCTTTGTTCTCTCCATCTCTCTTCCTCTTTCTCTTCCCCCCTCTCTCTCTCTCTCTCTCTCTCTCTCTCTCTCACACACACACACATACCTCATCTCACCTTAATAATAAACTAACAAACAATTATCAGCCATCTGTTTGATGTTATTTATCAGTTAAATATTCCCTTTCTCTCTCTCTCTCTCTCTCTCTCTCTCTCTCTCTATCTCGCTCTCTGTCAATCTCTCTTTCCTAGACATTAGTGAGACTTGGACGACTGCCTGTCACTAACGGAAGCTCTACCGAATCGTGTTCAACCGTTAGCTGTCTTCCATTTCTGTTGAACTAAACTTTGTTGTGTAGATTTCTCGTTGACGGGCAGGAAAGAATCAATTTCCAAGTAAAACAGCGTACCTATAAGAGACGACGCTCGCTACAAACAACTTTTGCCTTTCAGGTGGAATGGGGATAGTTAACGGCTACGCAAGCAGCTCCAGTCCCACCCCCATAAAAAATGTATACCTGTCTACAGGAAATCAATGTGGGTACGACGGGACAGATGAAGACATCGTGCTTATGGGGATGGCAGTCACTATGTATGGGATGCATGGGGAAGTACTTGACACCTTTGCGTCGGTTTGAGCCTTAAATCCGTCTGTCACATTTAGAATACAGATACCGGTCCCGACTAACCTCCCAACTCACGATGTTGGCTCTTTATGACTGGTAGTGCACACAAGCGTCCACCTCCAGGCCTACTGCATTGGCTGGCAGGCTAAACATAGTGAGGGTATCAGTCAGATTTGAGAGGACGGCGTGGCCTAGTGGTTATGTGGTTATGAGGTGGTGCTGGGTTGGATCCCTCTCAGAGCACCGGCCGTTACCCCGGGGAAACAAACCTTTAGAAAATGCAGGAGGAAGCAGATCCTTACATTATATGCATGCTGAAGTCGGATGCACTGGGCCGACAGGCGCAAAATAAAAACCACAGTGCAACGCACACCGCCTTGCGGATTAGAGAAATAAGGCGAACGCCAAAAAAAAACACACACCAAAACGGCACATTTGACTATATGTATGTATTGCCTATCTAGAGAGCGTGAAGACCAGAATGATAGAAGCTGAGGTTCAACTACCACATCACCGGTAGAGAAGGCATGACAGTAGACCTACTAGCAAGTCAAGAGCACGATTCACACAGCTCAAAGTATCGATTATCAGCATAACCATCAATCCTCCGAAATTACTTGCCATTAATTAATGCTGGCACTCTATCTATGGTCCCAGGTGAGGAAGTGCGAGCAGGATAGACGTCTGCTAGTCTACAAGTGACAGATGAACGTTTAGTCAACAGCATTCGGTTAGACAGCTAAGTAGCGCACCAAACTTATTCTGAAAACCGGACTTTGTACTGCGCCGCACTACCACAGTTCAGAGGTGCTTGTGTATCCCAGGGACATCCAACACAACACCTATTACTAACCATGCTGTGGACGGCGTGGGCTGGTGGTTAAGTGAGACGGCTCACAACCAGACGGTTCTGGGTTCGATCCCCATCACAGCACCGGCCGTTACACCGGAGAAGGAAACCCTTAGAAAATGCAGGAAGAAGCAGAGCCTTACTAAAAATGCATGCTGAAGTCGGATACACTGAGCTGACAGGCGAAAAAATAAAAACCACAGTGCAACGCACACCGCCTTGGAGATTATAGAAATAAGGTGAACGCAAAAAAATCCAAAAAAAGCAACCATAAAAAACTAACCATGCTAAACCGCCGCCGTTTGGCGTTACGTGGACATGAGGCCCAACTTGATGAGGACGATCCCAATCACCAGCTCTTACAGAAGGTCATATGCATCATGGATGGGAAAATTCACTCTCCATCATTGCCTCAACCCCCCCCCCCCCCGCCCCCCTTTCCCGGGCTGTCTGCCCACTAGCTAGTTAGGTTAAATCGGAAAGACATCATCCTAATTGAACGCAGCCTGAGACTCCGCTACTCTTGGACAGTTGATGCGGCGGGACCTGTCTAAGCGATCTACCTACCTACCAACATATTATCCCTATTACACTTAGAGTGAAACGTTGAGGGAGAGAGATAAACTATTGAGATCAACGTCTCCGAAGCGTAACAGGAAAGGGATGACACACTAGAGACGTGATCGGATGTTAAAAAAGATAGCGACTGGTTATCGGGGAAGAGATATAACCTTGCATATTTAACGGAAGCAAAATAAATGACATTTCCTTTGCAGATCGTCCATCTTCCAACTGCCAACTTATTCGGCTGTTATACATGTCCTGGCAGGTGTGCAGATTTGATGGGTCGCCATTACTTTTCGTACCTGGAAAAGCGATCGTGACAAATCTCCAACAAATATTGGCTTCTGGTAGTAATGGGAAATATGAACTTGAAAACAGGAAAGGGAAACTGCCAGACTATAGTAAGGGCAATTTGGATTTGGAAAACGACAACTGTACAGGAATAAGGCTGATATGTTTTATGTGACGAAAACCAATTAGTTTTTTGTAATACATTTTTTTTCAAGATCCAAGTCGTAGAAAAGTCCAAGATATATAGTAAGAAATAAGATTGGCTTTATTATTATAAATGAGATTTTAAAATAGTGTCACACTGGCAAAAACTTATCCAGGGGCAGACATAAATTCTGATAACAATCGTATTAAGATAAAATAGCCATCAGACAAGAAAATAATAGATGGAAAAAGGGCCTGCAAATAGATATATCAGCGTTAAACAGCCAGACATTAAAAATAAATTGTTTGTGGAAGTCAAAAATAGATAGGATTTTCAACTAGCAAAAAACATGGAACATACATGAGAAAGTCCAGAACAGAATGTAAGCACATTATCAGAAACAAGCTTTCAATCATCAAATAAAACTCTTTCAATAAATAATTTACGTAAAGGTAAAGGTCATTCCCATGGCAACAATTGCCGTCGAGGATGAAGATAACTCTGTATACTAAGCCGCAGCCTTTGTGAGGTGGGGTGGAGAGTACCCTTCCTTGCTGTTAATTTACAAACAATAAAATATGGATGACAGACGACAGCTTAAGCGAAATGAAAGAGAGAATAAAGGAGGAAAAGGAACTGTCAAGATTACAGGAAACTACACACTGTGAAACGCATTATTTGCCAACATGCAAAATAAATGTGGACAGAATCAAAATGCATGATAATAGAAGACACAGAAGCGAAGCACAGCACGAGAGCTACTCGTGCAGAAATAAAGTATCTTTCAAACACAAGAGTTCAAGGAGGAGGTTACATTAAGAATAAGAATGGAGACATCCTGCTTGGTGAAAGAGACAGATCAAACAGACGATCGGAAAAATATAAGTGAACTATCAATGAAAAACAAAGGTAAGAAAACAACAAAATTTAATAATGGCGTAATAACGTTCCAACGATTCGTAAACTGGTTGTATACAGACTCTGCTGGGTCTTCTAAACCAGTATAAAGACGTTAAGTTAAGTCAGAAGTAGAGAACAAACTATAAAAGGACAGGTTTTTCCTCAACTTTTTAAGGTACCACCACAAATACATGTGTATTCAATTATATTACCTACCCAACCCCCCAACCCCCTTCCACACACACACACAATCATCCAGCCAACTTCCTCCTTTCCCGCCGCGTTTTAAAAATAAATAAGAACAAATTAATGCTCTTAGAATGAAAAATATATCGATATGAGTCAATAATTCAAAAAAATATAAAAAAGACACAGGTTTTGTAATAAGAACAAAACACAATCAATGTCACAAAAATTGAGATCTTCACAATACACCAAAATCTCGGCTAGCTTTAAAACAGCGGCCATCTTGTTTTGTTCCACTTTCTTGTTCCAGTACATAAGCTGTGAGCCAAATACTGAAATCTTGTGTTTTGCTAAAATTACATTGATGTCTTTTTTTTCTCTTCAATTCTTGTTCAAAGGATTTGCATGCTCCAAAATGTTAGCTAAATATGCAAGAGGTGCAAACCAAATGGAGGTTCTAATCTTATCTGCAAGGCATGTCTATGAATCGTCAAGATCAACCTGGTTGAGGTTTCTCTTCTAAACTGAGAGGTCAGGTTATTGCTGAACAGAGCGGGGCATACAGAATAGAAATCCCCAGTAAGAGAATTGGGGGGATGGGGGGTGGAAACAGTGACTAGCTCTTAAGAGACTGTCTGAGATCTCCTTAACGAGAGAAGTGATTCTGCCAATCTTCCAATTCGTACTTCGGAAGCCACATTAGGCATGCGTGATTGGCAGCTGTAATGGCCCCATATTCACATCTGCAGGGGACAGCGTGCCTCTACTATCCTGGTCATATTGGGGGTCAGAGCAGCGGAAGAGCTGACATCGTGGCGTTACAGAGCAGCGGAAGATCTGGCATCGGGGCGATACAGAGCAGCGGAAGAGCTGACATCGTGGCGTTACAGAGCAGCGGCAGAGCTGACATCGTGGCGTTACAGAGCAGCGAAAGAGCTGACATCGTGGCGTTACAGAGCAGCGGAAGAGCTGACATCGTGGCGTTACAGAGCAGCGGAAGAGCTGACATCGTGGCGTTACAGAGCAGCGGCAGAGCTGACATCGTGGCGTTACAGAGCAGCGAGAGAGCTGACATCATGGCGTTACAGAGCAGCGGAAGAGCTGACATCGTGGCGTTACAGAGCAGTGGAAGAGTTGACATCATGGCGTTACAGAGCAGCGGCAGAGCTGACATCATGGCGTTACAGAGCAGCGGGAGAGCTGACATAAGGGCGTTACAGAGCATCGGAAGAATTGACATCGTGGCGTTACAGCGCAGCGAAAGAATTGACATCGTGGCGTTACAGAGCAGCGGAAGAGCTGACATCGTGGCGTTACAGCGTTACAGAGCAGCGGGAGAGCTGACATCGTGGCGTTACAGAGCAGCGGAAGAATTGACATCGTGGCGTTACAGAGCAGCGGCAGAGCTGACATCATGGCGTTACAGCGTTACAGAGCAGCGGGAGAGCTGACATCGTGGCGTTACAGAGCAGCGGCAGAGCTGACATCATGGCCTTACAGCGTTACAGAGCAGCGGGAGAGCTGACATCAGGGCGTTACAGAGGAGCGGCAGAGCTGACATCGGGGCGTTACAGAGCTGACATCATGGCGTTACAGGGGAGCGGCAGAGCTGACATCATGGCGTTACAGAGCAGCAGAAGAGCTGACATCGTTGCGTTACAGAGCAGCAGACGAGCTGACATCGTTGCGTTACAGGTATCAGTTACGTACATATTAGATACGGATAAGAGTGGCATTTTGAAGTCTATCAATAATCGCTTGTTGGATGATGACATATCAATAGATGAGTCAGCAATTCACAGACTGCAGCTCTAGGAAATTTAAAGCGACTTGAGAGTACAAGAGCGCGTTAGCGGACAAAGTAGAAGTGTGTACAGCCATTAAGCAGCAGGAACCATCAGTATCAACACACTTCCCCATTTACTGAGAGAGACTGAGCACCTATGGGTATGCCCGAAGTGCAATGAAGTCGATTCTTAGGAACAGATCAGAATAGTACAGGGAGATTGGAAATTGTTAAATTCGGTGGAGACGAGTGTACAATATGGCAATAATTCAGCCCTTCTGGTAACAAACAGACACATGATCAATGGTACATACTGTTGGAATTGGGAAGATACATCTATTTATTACATTAGAAATACATAAATGATCGAGACTATTTACATGGTGTGTCCAGGATGGACGTCATCACAACCAAACTGAATACCTTCTGTGACCTAAGATGAATCACAATGAATGATTTGACATCAGCCAGCGACTCATAGCTGGCAGCTTGCATCAAGGTCAGAGAAAAATAGCTGACCAGGATACTATTCCGCCTCCAAGTGACGATCCTGAAAACCGACTGCACTTGTGTAGTCTAGCTAAGAGAAAAAAGAATCAGATGGAAGGCAAACCCTGTACCAAAAATGGTGTGCTGAAAGCGGATGTGCCTGGTCGAATGGCGCAGAAACAAATCTTGTTGTAAACTACGACCCAACGTCGCGACAGTGACGAAGACAAAGAAGACGAAGAAAAAATAGAAGAAGAAGGATAAGAAAGAAAAGAAGTAATAGAAGAAAAGAAAGAAGAATGCACTCTAATCAAGAAACAATTGAGATAAATACACCCACGACAAGAAGTTTTGCTGGTGGCCACCCAGACAGTGATTACGGGGCGATGATTTGAAACTTTCGGGTCAAGCCGAAAATAGTAAACCGGTCAAACGCATCAGAACTCAACTTGACCTGGACTAGCTGAAAGACCCAACAATGGCGCATAGACATATTTGCTAAGAGAAAAAATAACCTTCCATACTACCACAGACAACGAAATAGAAACATTGCCAATAGCTTAGATAAGGCTACATTAGATACTGCTAATACTGTATTGGGAAAGTTACGAAGAAAGATTAAACCCTGGGTAAACGATGGAATAGTATCACTTTGTGAGAAATTTCTTCTTCGTTCGTCCTCAGATCAAGGTCCTGGTTTCTCTTACAAAGAACAATGTTGTTTGTATGGCTGTTTTATCTCCATACAGCATTGGTCTCATATCTGACTCGCAAGGCCAGTTTTGGTCACTCTTTTCCTGCTTGAGCTTGCAGCTTTGTAGGATGTATTCCACTGTCGTGGTATGTTGCCCATATGAACTCTTGTCATCTGTTCCAATCCTCAGGTTGTTGTAAAGATGACCCTTGAGTCTGTTATGCCCATTTCTTAGTCTGAAGATTATGACTTGCTCTTCTCTAGTTACATCAATGTAGCTGTCTTCTTTTCGGAAGTCGGGGTGTTGATCAGCCCATTTTCCCCTGAAGTTGGCTTTAATTATGGTCTTGACCTCATTATATGTGATACTCAGGTCTGTTTGTGGGGATGCTCCTCCACACTTTGTCTGCACGTTCATTGTCTTCAATGTTGCAGTGGGATGGGATACACTGTATGACCGTCCTTGGGTGTTCAGCTGAGAGCTGTATCAAGGAGAACATACATTGCTCGAGATATTCATCCTTGTGTTGTTTTAGCGCTGCTAATACTGACGCAGCATTAGTCCGGAATACTATATTTTCTTGGTGGATATATTTATCTTGGATTACAAGTTCAGCTGCGGCTTTCAGTGCCTCTGCTTCTGCACTGAAATTATTGGAGTATGGTCCCATTGTTTACTCGAGTTTTTTCTTCTCCATTCCTTACTCTGTAATAGACTTGTGATGAATAGATAGTAGACCACAGAGAAAGGGACAGAATATTACAGAATCGGTAATGAAATAATGAAGAGAGAGATGAGAGAAACGCGAAATAAATTAAATAGAATGTAACAATAAACATGACACAAAGAAAGCTTACTAGCAGATTTTTAAAAAAATTGACAAGGCAAACGGATTAAATTTAATACAATCATAGATGCCAATGGTAACATTTTAATAAATGCATACATTATGAACAGATGCACTCAATATCGGTCACAAATGTTCAGCAATCAGTGCTAGAGTGACCAGAATGGGCTGATGCACCATAGATCTGAGGAAGGTAATCAATCATTATCAATACTCGAAGACGACATGTCAGTTACAGAGATTAGAAATAGAAAAGCGATGGAAACTGATAACATTCCAGAAGAAATTATTAAATATGGAGGGTCATCTTTAATAAATTTACTGACCATGATATATAAAATTTGGTAAACAGATGTATTACCATCCAAATAGACATTGCCATTCCAAAGATGGACAATCGGCAATTATTTACCAACTAAAGAGCCGTGAGTCGGATTATTCACCTAAGTAAAGTCACGCTCCAGATTATCATGAACAGGTTACAACTAAAAGGAGAGACGAGCATGAATGAAGAGCAAGCTGGTTGTCTGGAAGTACTAGTAAACAAATCTGTAACCTCGGACTCCTGTATGGGTCGCTATATCTGAGATCGCTTCTCAAGAAATGAACATATGAAATGATGAAGTGCTGAATCTCGAAAGTTTCAAACGTCTCTTGGTCGCATCGGGAGATCAGACTTGGTACATATTCATTTCGGAGATGGACGATAAGTCTCATAGGTCCGTGTACACGATTTGCACGTATAAGAACCCTTGGCATTTGAAAATCGAACAGAGCAGGTTGCTAGCGCTATCCTGACAAAATTCGAAAAATATTGAATTGTGAACCCATTGCGCCACCTACCCATGCCTAGTTAGTTCGGGGGTAAACTCGAGAAAATTAATCTGCATCCCTTGCTACCTCCAGTTGTCTAGACTAACACGCCTTGTCATTGGTTCACTGAAGTTCATGACATGAGCGTGTGACTAATGATACTGTAAAACTTCCTATCTTCAATCTAATTAAAGCACATGTCCAAGTGTCAGACCTTTGACAATTTGCAAACAAATGGCTGTGTCCTGACATTGATGTCGTCATCATCGCTTGCAATGGACAAAGATAAAAGAGCTGCCAGGGACCATTAGCGAATACCAGTACGTATCTTCGATTTCACTAAGCTGTCTGACAAAATATTGCACGATGCAGTCTGGGGCTTTAGACAGCAATGCTGAATATGGAATCACATTGTTAATTGTCATCAAGAGTTTATATTCAAACGAGAGTAGAGCGGTACTCATCAATGACATAACGAGAGATCGGTCTAGTACTACGGTAAATGTAAGAAAAGCCTGCATACTATCATCCACTATTTTCAATGTATTCCTGCAGAAAGTCAAAATATATGTTCTATAGATGGCCATAATAGCTGTCCATCGTTGTCGATGGCCATAATAGAACAGCAACTATAAGTGAAGGCACTATTACAGAATCCGTCTCGGGGACACTCTCTCTGAAAGATTCCCAACATCTACGGGGGTCAGGCAGGACTTCGTCCTTGCTCCCGATCTCTTCAGTCGGGCTGTCGATTGGCTCTTGGACCACCTCAGTTTTCAGCACCATGGAATCACTATTGACCAAACGTGTCTTACTGGCCTCGTCTACGCGAATGACGTAGTCCTGCTAAGCCCGGATAGCACAGCCCTGCAACAGTCTCTTGAGTATCTGGATAGTACAGCTCTATGGGACTATCAATCTCATGGACGAAGACCAAAATTCAGTAGACTGGCTCTGATACAAGATCCCAGAGCATAGAACAGAGTAGTTCGTGGTCATACAGCGGAGAGCGGAAATTAACTTTCTTATCTCGAAAGCACAATGTCATCTGTCGGACGCTGTATCCCCAATATGTAAAGACGGATTGGCTTCGCTGCTTCGGTGATGAACGACCTTCACCGCGTGTGGAACAATAGTAGATTATCCCTGAGTTTAGAGCTGCGTATTTACGAGTCGTGTGTGGTTTCAGTGCTACTGTATGGAGCCGAAACCTGGACTCTGCTGAACTAGAACATCTGAAAACTCGAATCCTTTCATTTGCGAAAGCAGAGGCGTATTCTTGGAATCTGTTCGTGCGATCTCGTGCGTAATGTCGAGGTCTCTACTATGACTAACCTCCAAACTGTATCTGAACCCCTGGACCGTCGCCGCCTTTCCCTAATTGTACATGTTGCTAGACAGGATCGGGAAGCTCACCAGATCCTTCTCAAAGCAGTTCAAAGTGCTAAGAGTATCCAACCAGCTAACTGGAAGCACAGGAGAGGTCGTCCCCGACACACGTGGCTTAAACAGATAGCAACTCTCCTTCCCCACCCCACCCACCTACTGCTATAGACAAGGTCTGGCAGAGCGCCGTTTCGACTGGTCATTGTGGCATTCGACCGACTCAACGGGCCTCAGATGCCTAGGCGAAAATTATTATTATTACTATGACAGTAGTTGGGGTGCCGCGGCTGGTATACAGTGGTGCCGTAACACATTCCAATATTTCTATCAACCGCGCATCGGAGCTGTTAAGTGGGACTTATTTTCTGATTCTGACTTCGGGTACCGTGGACAAATTCTGTTACTCTAAGGGTGACGTGAAATATTTTCTGCTACTCTAAGGGTGACGTGGACAAATTCTAATACTCTAAGGGTGACGTGGACAAATTCTGCTACTCTAAGGGTGACGTGAAATAGTTTCTGCTACTCTAAGGGTGACGTGAAATAGTTTCTGCTACTCTAAGGGTGACGTGGACAAATTCTGCTACTCTAAGGGTGACGTGAAATATTTTCTGCTACTCTAAGGGTGACGTGGACAAATTCTGCAACTCTAAGGGTGACGTGGACAAATTCTGCAACTCTAAGGGTGACGTGGACAAATTCTGCAACTATAAGGGTGACGTGGACAAATTCTGCAACTCTAAGGGTGACGTGGACAAATTCTGCAACTCTAAGGGTGACGTGGACAAATTCTGCAACTCTAAGGGTGACGTGGACAAATTCTGCAACTATAAGGGTGGCGTGGACAAATTCTGCTACTCTAAGGGTGACGTGGACAAATTCTGCTACTCAAAGGATGGCGTGGACAAATTCTGGTAACTCTAAGGGTGGCGTGGACAAATTATGCAACTCTAAGGGTGACGTCGACAAATTATGCAACTCTAAGGGTGGCGTGGACAAATTTAGCTCTCTAAGGGTGACATGCACAAATGCTGCTACTATAAGGGTAACTTGGACAAATTGTGCTCTCTAAGGGTAACGTTGACTGAAAAAGTTTAGGAACCACTGCACTATGACAAACATTGATGACATAGATTCTCTAGCTGATAATGGTAGAAACGTTACAAACAAACATCCAAACTTTATACAACTAACAGGAATATGGTTTGGAATATTAGTATACGAAAAACATCTAATGACCAAAAACAAGGAAAGAAGAAAAGACATCTCTAGAAATGGACACACACTTGATACAGGTACACAATTCAAATATTTGGGATTGGAGACGATGGTCAGCTGCTTACTTGTTTCCCACACGTCACGTATGGTTCATAGACTTTGCCTGTGTACGGCAGTATCACCTCAAGGACAACGGCTTTGCCTGGCCGGCTAAACTACGCGAGTGGAAAGTGGGGAAAAGGAAGAGAGTGTCCATCCGTGACTAGTACACACAGCTGATGGTGGAAATGGCGGACGACCGGCCTCATCGACATCACCTCTAGTCAGCAGCTTGAAAATCCTGGTCCCAGACTAAGGGCGCCCCATGGACCAAAGCTGGTGAGTGAATAGAACGTTCAGAAAGCAACGGCAAACTACTGAATGAAAAATTACCAAGAAACCCATGACAGTAAACTTTTTTACAGGGCGTGATGGAAACGACGTTCTGCAAAGGTTATGCCACATGAAGATGATGATTGGAGAATAGGTAAATAGATAACAAAAGTAGAACTAAGAACAGCCCAAGCAGCAATATTGCTCACTGAAGATATTGTGCAAAGATAAGAAACCTTAAAACAAGGATCAATTTGGTAAACGTTGTACATCTCTGTATACTTATATTGTTGTAATGATGAAAGAGCATTTAACGCAAATTGGAACGAAAAATCCAGGCAATGCTAATTAAATGCTTAAAATAGATCTGAATAACATACAGAGACATTGTCTGAAATATCAGGGTACTCAGTCGAAGCCTACAGAATAACGAGGGATAAAAAGTCTTCTTGTCGGCTGTTTGATGCTTAAAAGAAAACATTGCGACATGTCCCATCTCGTCCCCCTACAACCGTAACCCATACATATTTTACCTATCTCTCGTCCAAAGTAATTATCGTTCATAAATGTGAAAGTAAAGAAAAAAAAGTAAATGGCCATTTCAAACGACGATGGCTACACCATCAGACGTTCTTGTCTTAATAATGTGATGTGGGCTGTATTTGGATTATAGTGAGAACGAAATACGCTAGTCATCAATATCCCTCCCCTGTCCCGAGTTACCTTAGATCAGTTGCAAGATTATTGGTCGAGACGACTGGAGGTAACTCAGGATACAGGTACTCTGGCCTTACCTCCCGTGAGACCAGGAGCCGCTTGAAACGTGTGGTATTCAATCTCCCACCGTTTTCGATCATCACTGTGACAGGCGAGTGCCTTAACCTCTTGACTACAGCGACCTCCAAAATATATATTTACACACACACTTACGTATATATGTGTACATACATTTGTACATAGATGTACTCATACATTTACTCATACATTTAATCATACGTTTACTCATACATTTACACATATATTTATATATACACATACATGTATACATATATGTACATATACATTCACACATTCATTTACACATACATGTTATATACATGTACACATACATTTATATATATTAATTTATATTCACATTTACATATATATAATATACATCTACATTTACACATTAATTCATATTTACATATACACATACGTTTACGCGTACTTTTTTTACATACATGTACACACACATTTGGAAGCCGATACAGTGCAGTGGTTAGTGTACTGGCTTCTCAGCCGAGCAATTTCAGGTTATGTCACCAGTTGGTGCAGAAATTTGCCGATTGCAAAACGGCCATAGGATCGACCCTGGCTCCAAAACTGAGTACCATAATAATCTGGTAAAGTGAAGGCGGTGTGTGATGTTTACCACATCATCATTGGTCAAGTAAAATATGGGCATAACACCATATTTTCAATATGCCATATCATCATCATCATCATGTAGCATGTCCTTTGAGAACGTCGCTCTGACAAAAGCGAATCTGTAAGACTCAATCTCTGGCCAGATCTCCCGCCTCTGTCACAGTCATCTCCAGAACAGATCTCCCGCCTCTGTCACAGTCATCTCCAGAACAGATCTCCCGCCTCTGTCACAGTCATCTCCAGAACAGATCTCCCGCCTCTGTCACAGTCATCTTCAGAACGTATGTGATGTCTTGTGTCCATCTTCTTCTCGGTCTGCCTCTGTTCGGCTTTCCATGCACCATACCCTCTTGTATCTTTCTCTCTATGAATTATGACATCTGATGTCACCAAAATAACTCAGAATAACTGCGACTTAAGTTGTTGTTTTTGTTATTGTTATTAACCCATAGCAGCTGAGCAAGCTTGCTCTTGGCAGCCCAATGCCTTTCTAATTTATATAGAGGTCTTCTTCAATTGAGTCCCTGCTCCGTACAGTGTGTTGGTAATTGTCGGCAGTGCTTGTGATAATATTTTCCTTATGCCCGCAAGCGGCTTGCACTCAATGAGTAGCTGTCGAACTGTTGCATCAGGATGAGAGCAACGTCTGCACGAGAGCAGGTGCTGTGGATTGATGCGGTTCAAGTGGCTATTGACTCTGGTATGTCTTGTTCGGAATTGACAGATGAGACTTTGATCTCTTTCACGTAGTTTATTTCTGTCATCGTTACTTTTTGGCTGTGACATTTCGCTAAATACACTGCGACCTGTTGTTCCCGTCGCCCACATGTTCATCCAGATTTCTCGAGTATTATTCTTAATAGTTCGTTTTACTTTATGGTTACTGTTGGGTCTATCCAATTGTTGTTTCGAGGCTCCTGATTTTACCAATCTGTCGGCCATCTCGTTCCCTAGTAGCTCACTATGTCCAGGGATCCATTGCAAGGTGACATTTATCCCATGGGCAGTGATGATGTTGCTGATCGCCCTCCCCACCAAGAATATCTCCTTTTCTTTGTATGGAGTGTTCTTCAGTGCCTCAAGAACCGACTTGGAGTCACTAAAAATTACGAAATCCATCGGCAACAATTCGTCCAATTTATAGTTGGTGCAAAATCTCGACTGTTTTATAGCCTCTGCCTCCGCTTCATCGTTTGAACAGTTTTGGCCGCATGAATCACAAAACTTGTATATGGACCCAGCCGGGTATTTCCTATGGATACCATACCCTGCAAAAGAGGTAGATTCGATGGTGATCCATCTGTTTAGACTACGACAGCCGATTTTAGGTAGCTAGGTAATGTCTCTTCAGGATATTAGGTGTAGTCTCCTTGATTGCTGCCTTTTCTGTCAGATGTGTTTTTATGACTGGCAAGCAAAGATTTTCCCAAAGGGTTGGACCAAAAAACCTATTTTCATTTTAACTCACCTCTGGCAGATGGTGGATATGGGTTTCCTCTTCTGCTACATCCAATGGGGACAATTGCTTCAATCTTCTATTTTATTTCCAAGTGTCTATTTGTACCCCATTTGGATGGTCATGTCTCTTGTATCTCTTTACCGCTTCAGTCACTGGCCCCTTTCTCCTTATATTCACCGGTTCGATTTTGGGCTCTATCTTGCACGCCGCTGTAGGTGTTGATCTCTTCCCCCTACACATTAGTCTTGATTCTGTACCCCGGTCAATAGATGAGATTGTATTTGAACTCTTAGTCGTCTGAATGGGTAGGCTGTCGTCCATGACAGGTCGTGCATAACCAGGTATAGTTGACAAAGAGTATGTTTATCAGCTCCCCAATTTGTACTAGCAAGTCGTTTGATTTAGTTCAAACGCTTGGTTGCTTTATTTCTGACGTTGCAGATATGGCTGTCCAATTTCAACTCTCTGTCCAGTGTTACTCCCAGTTAACTGGGGTATCCTCTTTTACTAGTAATTCCCCATTCATTTTTATGTTAATGGGTCTCTTTGTTACTTTATGACTGCGAGAGAAGATGGTGTAGATGGTTTTCTGTGTATTTATCTGTCATTTCTACAGTTCGCAGTATACTGAAATTGTTAGTAGCGCTCTGTTGATTTTGGCTTTTGCCAAAAATGGAAAATTTCTCGGTGGTCCTTCTTCTTCTTCTTCTTCTTCTTCTTCATCTTCTTCTTCTTCTTCTTCTTCTTCTTCTTCGTACGCAGTCAGACAGTAACCATTATTTTTTCGAAAAAAGCAGCCGTCATCCTGAGGCTGTCGACACTGCCATAGAGCTGTCTAGTGTTGCCACTGGTGATGGCCACATCTGCTCTCTTTGATCCTCGTATGTCGGGCAGTTTTGCAGCAAATGCCCAGCGGTCATTTTTCCGGTACCACGCGGGCATCATTCGTCGGTGCCACCTATCTTCAATTTGTTGAATAGGTGGTACCTGAGTCTATTGTGGCCAGTGCGAAGTCTGAAGACCACGACCTGCTCTCTTCTGTTTAACTGGTAATAGGCATCGTTTTTGGTATAGCCAGTATGTTCGGTTTCCCATTTGGTCATGTATCTAGCTCTAATGAGCCGTTTTGACTCTTCGTATGTCATACTAGTATCAGGTTGTGGTAGTTTTGCACCTTCTTTTTCCAGTCTATCTGCCTCCTCGTTCCCTTGGATGTTGCAGTGAGATGGAACCCACTGCACCACTACCCTTTTTGGTGCGGCCTGCTGGCATAGTTGACAGAGTACTGCTCTTAAATCATTAAGTTCAGTATTTTTCTGGCTTTTCAGTGCTGTGACTACGGCCAGTGCATCTGTAAGCAGGAATATGTGGCTTTCATTCCTTTTACCTGTCACCATTTTTTCCACTGCCGCCCTCAGTGCCTCTGCCTCCGCTCTGAAATTGCTTGTGTATTTTCCAGTAGCGAATGAAAGTGTTATTTTCTGCCATTTTGTAGATCAGGAAAGCTCCTGCCCCTCCGTACTGTGTATGGAACCGTCGGCGTATGCATGGGTCTAGTCCATGCTTGGGTAGTTTTCCGTTATGTAACTCAGGGTAGTATCTCTTCTTTCTTTTTCGGACTGGCAGTTTTTGTTTCTAATACCTGGTATATTTTCTACCCCCTCTGGAAATATATGCTGCCTTCAGGTAGATTTTCGTCCAGTAGGGATGGGCTTTGGTGTTGTTAGTGCGTTCATGGGGTTTTCGTGCATCTTTGCTTTGGCTATTTCTGCAAAGTTTCTTCGCTTTAGTTTCCCATTTCCGAAATTGATTAGTCTCTGGTGCATTGGATGGTCAGTCAGTCTTCTGAATTTCTCTGATTGCAGCTGGGCTCTGCAGTCTCTTCTGTCGGTCATGGATTGCAGTTTTGTAATATTTTCAAGTTCTACAATTGGCGTTGACTTCATGCCTCCTGTTATAACTCTCATGGCTTGGTTTTGGAGTTTGCTAACTTTATCGAAGTTCGCCTTTACTGCTGTTGTCCATGCCGCAATGTCATACTCCAGAACTGGTCTCACTCTTCCAGTGTACAGTTTCTTTAGTATGCTTTCGTCTGCTCCCCAGCTTGTGCCAGCAAGTTTCCTCATGATTGCCATTCTTTCTCTGGCTCTCATTCGGTTTCTCTCGATCTGACTTTTCCATGTCATGCGCCGATCAAATGTGACTCCCATGTAGTTTGGGTTGTCGTTTGGCTGCAGGTATTTGCCGTTTAGACTTAATTTGGTGTTTTGGGGTTTGATTGATAGCAAAAATATTGTACATGTGGTTTTCTCCTCGTTTATTTTGACCAGCCCTGAGTTCGCCCACTCTGTCAGCGATGTTAGGGCCTGCTGCATCCAATTTCTTGCTATGGTGAGATTCTTTTCAGAGGTCCACATAGCCAGATCGTCTGCAAACATTGAGCTATGAACTCTTCTTGGTATATTCATGTCATTTATATACACCAGGAAGAGTGTGGGTGACAGTACTCCCCTTGGGGTACTCCCTGCTCAAGTGTCACCTTTTTGCTCATCTTCCCTTGTATTTGAACTCTGGCCGTTCTGTTTTTGAGGTAGTGGTTGATCCACTTGTACATTTTCCCACAAACTTTACTTCTTCTTAGCTTGACTCTAAGTCCATCTTTTCAGACTTTGTCAAATGCCTTTTCCAGGTCCACCCAAACCGCTACTGTGTGTTTCTGTTCCTGGTAGGCATCTTCTGTTTCCTGGGCTATGAGGATGACCTGATCCCCAGTGGATCTGTGCTGTCTAAAGCCTGCTTGCTGTGGAATTAATATGCGTTTTCCTTCCAGATGCCACATCAGTCTGGTGTTTATCATACGTTCCATCAGTTTGCCGACACAGCTAAGTAGGCTGATAGGTCTGTATCCATTTGGATCTGTTTTGTCTTTTCCTTTCTTTGGTACTGGTACAAGTACTGCGTCTTTCCATGCCTGGGGTACAATACCCCTTTTCCAGCTTTGGTTCAGGACTGATAGCAGTTTCCTCTTTGCTGTTTGGCCCAGCCCCATCCGCATTTCGTTTGTTATCCCGTCTTTTTCGGGAGATTTCCTTTTCTTTAATGTTCTCATGGCCTCTTCCATTTCGTTCATTGTTAGTTTTGCCATCATATGCTCTTCTGGTGCCATATTGATGTTGTCGTGCCCCTTTTGCTCTTCATTAATGTCCGTATGCCTATCTGCAGGGACATCTATGTGGTTCGCTTTGGCATAGTGTTCAACAAAGGCGTTTGCAGTTTTTTTTTCCAGTGAGCAAGTTTTCGCCCTGCTTGATGGTAATTTGTTTGTTTGCCGGGGTTTCGTCATTCATGGCTCTGACTAACTTCCATAGTTTGTTCCCTACTCGTTGGTCCAAATTGCGTAATCATCAGCAAACAATACTTTTGACACATTTATATGTCTAGTGGGGTCATTTATTTAGACGAGGAAAGGGGTGCAGCTTAGAGGAGAGCCAAGTGGCAGTCCTTCGGCTAACGTTCTTTTTCTTATGTTGCCCTGCAAAGTTGGTATTTATGGTTCTGTTTGTCAGGAAGGCTTGTATCCATTTGATCATCTGTCCTTCTATTCCCATTTTCCTTATTTTCATCAAAAGGCACTTCCTCCAGAATCAGCCATATGCTTGCTGTAGATCAATAAACACTGCTAGTGTGCGTTTTCCATCTTGGAATCCATCCGTCACATGCTGTGTAAACCTAAAGAGGGGATTTTCCATGCGGTGTCCATGCCTGAACTCTGCCTGGTTTCTATAAAGGACGTTTTTGCTTTCCAACCACTAATATAGTATGTTGTTTATCATTCTTTCAACTACTTTACCTAAACATGAGGTGAGCGACACAGGTCTATAGATTCCAAGTGTTCCTGGTTGTTTCCCTTTCTTCAGTATGGGTTTCATAGTTGCTGATAGCCATATTGATGGCAACTGTAGTTCGTCCCATGTTCTGTTGATAAACCATAAAAGTAACTCGTTCGCCTTTGGTCCTAAACTGAGACCTCATCCAATGAAGTGAACTGAACCTCCGATTCAGACTAACAGAGACCTCACACAATGAAGTGAACTGAACGATCCGATCTCAGACTAACTGAGACCACAGACAATGAAGTGAACTGATCATCCGATCTCAGAATAACTGAGACCTCATACAAGTCTATATCACTTCATTCAAAACTATAAATCTGCAAGGAAAGCAACCACACTTCACAAGCACTGAGACTTACTACAATCAAATCTCTTACACTAGATATGTGTCTCTAAGCAATACCATCTACCCAACTCTAATGATACAAGCATAATTCTGCACAAAAGTACTTACCCCTTGCAGTTTCAGAAATCCTAATGAAAGAGGTTTACTCTGTGGTTGTGGTACCTATTTTCAGCACGGGTATATCCAATTAAACTCAATAGTCTTGATAAGTTCCGTATTCCGTGCGTAGATTGTGTTTGAAATAAGCAAAATTGGCTCGGGTTTCACTAGCGTGCATCTGGGGACATATTGACTGACACTGTGTCCTGTGCTTATTTCATAAACCTACTCACACATTCCCACATGCCCTCTGGCTTCTCCGACTGATTTACTCTCGCGTCCCGGTAAATACAATTCTTACAGTAGAGAAAAAGGACAATAAATGGTGGGATTTTTTTAAAGACTAGTTCTTTTTCAACATTTATTTTTGTTTTGTCCATTTAAAAGTATATTTTAAAACTTGACAGAAGATCAGAAACAGTGATGTAATTACGCTACGCAGTTTTCCCTTTACACTGTGGACATGGGTGTGTGTTATAGCAAAGGGGGGAATTGTAACATGTCATTCTTTGCGGAGTAATTTAACACGAAACAAACCCCTGCTGACGATCAGATTGTCACTAGATACGTAACTTTGTGTATATATCTTCCTACATATGTTACCTACGTATAAATAAACACATACATACATACCTTTATTTAACATAATAACTAACTGCGGAATATTCCGTACAGCAGAACATTACTGAATTAGATAAACAACAGCTGCGTACCTTGGTAACAATCAAAGCGGAGGCTGGAACCGCGGTCACGCAACAATCACTGGCTACACACTATGTGACGGGCACGTTGACGTGCTCACACGTAGGAATCCACTCCAACCCTTGTCGTTTCGTGTGGGTGAGCACTAATGAGAACATATTATTCAGTTGCGCATTACGAACTGAACGCAGATTGCGCTCAAATTTCTCCCTCAGTCGCACACAGTAGCATAGTAAAAAGTAGTCACATAGCCTGATCCTGTGGCCGGACATGGGGTGTTAGAGAATTTGTTGTGGGTGTGTGTGTGGTTTGTTGTTTTGTTTGTTCGCTTTTTTTGGCGGTGGTGGGGGGGGGGGTGGGGTGGGGGGTGGGGGGGGGCACTGACCAGTTCCCTCTCCTTCTGCAATATCTTTGCTAACTAAATATGATGGGTGATATGTCGCTCACCTCAGGGTCAGTTTCAAGTGAAACGTATTGACCATGACCTCAATCACGTCAGGGTCAGGTGAAACATGTTGACCAAGACCTCACCTTACAGAGTTAAGTGAAGTATACTGAACTAGAGCCCATCTCAGATAAAACATATTGAGGTCACCTCGTGCACCTGCCAGAAGGATCGTCCCTGCAATCTCCATTGTGGTGAGCCGGATGAGAAGTATTGCCCTAGCCCGCGGAGAAGCCTAGTCCAAGCCCACTGAGAAGCCTAGCCAAAGCCCGCTGAGAAGCCTAGCCCTAGCCCCCGGAGAAGCCTAGTCCAAGCCAATTGAGAAGCCTAGTCAAAGCCCACTGATAAGCCTAGTCCAAGCCCACTGAGAAGCCTAGTCCAAGCCCCCTGATAAGCCTAGTCCAAGCCCACTGAGAAGTCTAGTCCAAGCCCACTGAGAAGCCTAGCCCTAGCCCGCGGAGAAGCCTAGTCCAAACCCACTGAGAAGCCTAGCCCTAGCCCGCGGAGAAGCCTAGTCCAAACCCACTAAGAAGCCTAGTCCAAAGCCCACTGAGAAGCCTAGTCCAAAGCCCGCTGAGAAGCCTAGCCCTAGCCCGCAGAGAAGCCTAGTCTAAACCCACTGAGAAGCCTAGCCCTAGCCCGCGGAGAAGCCTAATCCAAACCCACTGAGAAGCCTAGTCCAAGCCCACTGAGAAGCCTAGACCTAACCCACTGAAAAGCTTAGCCCAAGCCAACTTTCTTCAGTAAAAAATAAACCCATAGCATTAATGCCGTAGAGGTGTGAGGTGTTAGGGCTCTATGATATAGGAAGAAACACTACACTCTACCAAATAATATCCATCAAGAGTGAAGAACGTACCTTCATACAACTAAATAGCAAACATGTAACTTCTGACAACTGTGTAGATAAGGCGCATGCACATAATTAATCTCGTCTTTTTACTGATACATGTCCACTGTGTAAGATGGTGCGTCAAGAAAACTATTACTAGGCTGATGATAGACTTCTCATTGTTCGTACAAATCTAACAAACAAATTTTAATAATAGAAGATCACTGCATACAAAAATTCTAGTGCGCTCAGAAAAAAATGCTTTTGAAGTTTGTATATTCTCTCCAAAACTAAATAACCAATCAATTCGAATTTAATCACTTGTCCCTATTTTCATTACGACGTTAATGTTCTAGGCAGAAATATTATGTAGACTGCATGGATTTATCAATATAGACGTTTATTTGGCTATTTTCATGAATCCCACAGTTCTCATTGATATACAAAGCACATTTTATGGTGCTTCCGCGCTGCACTTCCGGTAATTGAAAGTACATTAAGAGCAGCAGACATACTTCATGTATCGAAAGAGTATGAGTCATTTATGTTCTCCTACAAATGTGCATTAATGTTTATAATATTTGGTTTTAGGTCCTTATGCTTGCGCGTGAGTGGGCCAATGTGTTTAACAGCTGCATCGTAGAGTGTGTTTCTCAATGATGCCCAGTTCTCTTTGATGTCGTTCTTTTCAAAACGAAGCTCAGATTGTTAAAATGTTGAATGCCGTAGACAAATTCACATATCTGGGCAGCACACTGTCGAGATCTGTCAGCCTAGACGATGAGGTGGCAAGCAGAATAGCAAAGGCCAGCACAGCCTTTGGTAGAATGCGCTCGATGGTCTGGGCACGTCGTGGCATCAGCGTCAAGACCAAACTCAAAGTCTACCGTGTAGCCATCATTCCAACCCTACTATACGCTTGCGAAAGCTGGACTGTATACTCTGGACATGCAAGGAGGTTAAACCACTTCCACACAGGTTGCCTGAGGCGAATATTCCACATCCAATGGCACGATCGTGTCACTGACATCGAGGTTTTCTCGAGAGCTAACATGCCCAGCATCCATGCACTGCTAGAAAAAGCACGACTATGATGGGCCGGATACCTCGTCCGTATGTCAGACGAGCGGCTCCCAAAGAAGCTTCTCTACGGCGAGCTGAGAGAGGGATGGCGCGAGAAAGGGCGCCCAAAGAAACGTTTTAAAGACGGTCTGAGGGACTCACTGAAAAGTTGCCAGACAGACATCGACACCTGGGAATGTCTTGCGCAAAACAGATCTGACTGGAGAAGCGCAGTCAAATCGGGTGTAGCTGCCGGTGAAAACGACCGTGTTGTGAAAGCCCAGAACAGACGCGAGACGCGGAAATCCCGAACAGCGGGAACACCATCCCCTTCTACAAACCTCGTGTGCCCGATATGTAGCAGTTGTTTTCGTGCTCGCATTGGCCTGTTCAGCCACATGCGCACCCACACCCAACAGGGAAATCTGTGACAAGGATGATGTCGGCGGTCCTCAGCGACAACGATGGACAGCTATTATTATAATTTGGTTTTAGTTATGAGCTGTGCGTTGAACGAGAATTGTGTGATTAATGTTCGTCTTTTTGTGCCAGTGCTTATTTTAAAATAAATATGATGTTACAAGCTTCATGCTAAGCTTAAGTGTGTATTAATTAACGCCATTTTATTTAATTAAATATACTAATCCTCACAGAATGTACTCACAGTCTTCCACAATGTAGTTTGAAAGAAATCAATGTCTTGGTTTTTTATCCGTGACATTTTCATTTTCTTTTGCTGCAATGTTTCTTTAGAATCCAACATTCTATAAATTTCTTGTTGAATAACTTCTTTGTCAATTGTATCATCTTTCTTTTGTTTCCCTTGATCTCCGTTTGTATTTGTAGAAAGACTGTCATATTAAAATGTTCAGTGTGAGAATGACTTGTCACTAATACACATTACTCGCGTTGTTCTTTTCTCTGCGTTTACAATACGATGATACAGACTACTGAGTTTACAATACGATGATACAGACTCCCATGTTTAGTCTTACAAGATAAATATTTATACAATTTCGCTTCCATGTTTTTTTAGAGAACCGAATTTAACTTTCAGCGCCATTCAAATAATAAAGTCATTATATTTTTATGTTTACAAATTGAATAAAATTGTGACAATGCTGCAGTAGCCTAGATTTGTTGTCGAGCGTCTCAATACATTGAGTGTAATAGTTTTGAGCGTTTTGAGATTTTCCGTAAAGAAAAATGTGCAATATGAAAGACCTTTCCCACACACCAAGAAGTTGTGTGGCCTAGGAGTGTAGGGTCAATTTAACGATCCTAACGCACCCGATTCGAATCATGCTCGTGTCCGGTTTGGCAGACATGGATTTTTTTCGCTCCATCACGAACTCAAAGTAATTGCAATACCAAATAACTTATAACAGCAAAATAGGTTGGCGGTTGTAAGAAGCGATATTCTGCAAAATACATGCTACTTACTTCCCACACATAAGAGTTACTGTAGAACTCTTAAAATACTATCCAGAGAATACATACATTAGTTCTAAACACGAAATAATCTAAAATGCATTCTATCTACCTCCTATGTCGATCTTTCATAAACTATCAATATTTTTGTCATCCATAATTTTGTCATTCTAATAATTGTCTAGATATATTATTTTTAAGATTGTTATTTTTTCTGAACATATTATAGATTATGGTGTAGTTATAGCCTCCAATGTCAGACTTTTATACATACATTTTATAATAGATACAATATAGACGGTGTCCGATGATCTGGGAGCTCCAACAATAAGATTGTGCATACAGAAAAAAACCTTACTGGACAGAACATAAGACTTTTCTATTTTCTGATTTTTAAGTATAATTTGTTAATAGCACAATACACCACTAAACAGAAGATGGGCTTAGTTTTATTCCCTTCGTGGTCCAACAATTAAGTTAGAATGTGTATATAGAAAAACATTATTTTATAGACGAAAGACAATACTCAGTTGCAAAGTTACACATCCATGTGTAGGAAATAATATATAGACATCATATTTCAAGTTTCCGTTTCTTTTGGTGAAACATCACTTTTGGTTAAGTGATTGGCCATCTATGATTGTTGTTTGAGAGTAACATACGGACGTGGTAAAATAGCTGATAGTATCGACTTCATTTGCACCTAGGAATCCCTCATACATGTTGCGTCCCTTTAATTTATGAGTTACTGACCACACAGCTTCCACAGAGTTTACCAATTTTCCCCTGACTTTTTCAAGTATCCATTTACAGCTGGGTCAACTATGAGTGATTATGCTATGAAACAACTATGTCATGCCTGGTCTGCCAAACAGAGCGGGACGTGAATTGAACCTGGCTGGTTGAGATTGTCAAACACTCCCACATCATCTAGGTAACACGCTCCGTCAATGACCCCACGCAGGTACAAGCGAATAGTGTATAAGACACTACACATCTGATATATTATTCTTATCATTCATTCTGATCGACGGGAAAGAAAAAGACAATCCAATCTTTTATTCATGAATAAAATATGTGGTATTGTTTCTTGTGTTTTAGTTCAAACCCACAAGTCGCCATTCTTTTCAAATGTTTGTGTAGCGAAGGGAGTAACGAAGATTCAACTTTTCAAGTCTTTATTTAGCCAAAGTGTGTAATGAACATGAATCACCTTTTCCTCTGTTTATATAGTCAAGGTGAGTAATGATGATGATTTACCTTTTCCCAGATTTATATAGCCAAGGTGAGTAATGATGATGATTTACCTTTTCCCAGATTTATATAGCAAAGGTGAGTAATAATGAGGATTTACCTTTTCCCAGATTTATATAGCCAAGGTGAGTAATAATGAGGATTTACCTTTTCCGAGATTCATATAGCCAAGGTGAGTAATAATGAGGATTTACCTTTTCCCAGATTTATGTAGCCAAGGTGAAAAATGAGGTTGAATCCCCTTTTCGAGTGTTTATTTGGCCACAGTCAATTAGGATCATCATTCACCTTTTCACTTGTTCATACAGCCAAAGTGAGTAATGAGGATAAATCACCTATCCGATGTTTAAATGGAGAAGCTGAGGGATAATTAAGGTTCACCTTTTCGGATATTTAAATAGCCAAAGTGAGTATTAATGGTGATTCACCTTTTACATGTTTAAATGTAGACGTCGAGTAATAATGGTGATTCACACTTTGTATGTTTAAAAGTAGATGGTGAGTAATGATAGTGATTCACCTTCTACATTTGTATACAGCAAAACAAGCTCTATGGCAGCGGCGACAGCCTCAGGATGACCGCCGCTTTTTTCGAAAAAATAATGGTTACTGTCTGACTGCGTACGAAGAAGAAGAAGAAGAAGAGGTATACAGCCAATGATGATTCACCTTTTGACATGTTTGTATTGAAAAGACCAAAAAAGACGGTGATTCCCCAATTTGTAACCAATTTTTATCTCGCCCCCTCTCTACATCTAACCGACTCTCTACATCTAACCCACTCTCTACATCTGGTCCCTCTCTACATCTGGTCCCTCTCTATATCTGGTCCCTCTCTACATCTGGTCCCATTCTACATCTGGTCCCTCTCTACATCTAACCCACTCTCTACATCTGATCCCTTTCTATATCTGGTCCCTCTCTACATCTAGTCTCTCTCTACATCTGGTCCCTCTCTACATCTAACCCACCCTCTACATCTGGTCCCTCTCTACATCTGGTCCCTCTCAACATCTGGTCTCTCTCTACATCTGGTCCCTCTCTACATCTGGTCCCTCTCTATATCTGGTCCCTCTCTACATCTAACCCACTCTATATATATCTGGTCCCTCTCTACATCTAACCCACCCTCTACATCTGGTCCCTCTCTACATCTGGTCCCTCTCTATATCTGGTCCCTCTCCAAACCTCTAACCCACTCTCTATATCTGGCCCATCTCTACATCTAACCCACTATCTACATCTGGTCCCACTCTACATCTGGTCCCTCTCTACATCTGGTCCCTCTCTACATCTAACACACCCTCTACATCTGGTCCCTCTCTACATCTGGTACCTCTCTACATCTGGTCCCTCTCTACATCTGGTCCCTCTCTACATCTGGTCCCTCTCTACATCTGGTCCCTCTCTACATCTGGTCCCTCTCTACATCTAACACACCCTCTACATCTGGTCCCTCTCTACATCTGGTCCCTCTCTACATCTGGTCCCTCTCTACATCTGGTCCCTCTCTAGATCTGGTCAATCTCTCCATCTGGTCCCTCTCTACATCTGGTCCTTCTCTACATCTGGTCCCTCTGAAAATCTAACTCATTCTCTACATCTGGTCTCTCTCTACATCTGGTCCCTCTCTACATCTGGTCCCTCTCTACATCTGATCCCTCTCTACATCTGGTCTCCCTCTACATCTAACCCCCCTCTACATTTAACCTCCTCTCTACATCTAACCCCCTCTCTACATTTAACCTCCTCTCTACACCTAACCTCCTCTCTACATCTAACCCACCCTCTACATTTAACCTCCTCTCTACATCTAACCTCCTCTCTACATCTAACCTCCACTCTTTATCTAACCCACCCTCTACATTTAACCTCCTCTCTACATCTAACCCACCCTCTACATTTAACCTCCTCTCTACATCTAACCCACTCTCTACATTTAATCTCCTCTCTAGATCTAACCCACCCTCTACATTTAACCTCCTCTCTACATCTAACCCCCTCTCTACATTTAACCTCCTCTCTACATTTAACCTCCACTCTATATCTAACCCATACTCTACATCTGGACCACTCTCTACATCTACCTCCACTCTACATCTGGCCCCCTCTGTACATCTACACCCCCCCCCCACTCTACATCTGGCCCACTTTCTACATTTGCCCCCACTCTACATCTGGCCCCCTCTATACATCTCCCCCCACTCTACATCTGGCCCACTTTCTACATTTTCTCCCACTTTACATCTAACACCCTCCCTCTACCTCTGGCCCCCTCTCTACATCTAACACCCTCCCTCTACCTCTGGCCCCCCTTTCTACATCTAACACCCTCCCTCTACCTCTGGCCCCCTCTCTACATCTAACACCCTCCCTCTATCTCTGGCCCCCTCTCTACATCTAACACCCTCCCTCTACCTCTGGTCCCCCTTTCTACATCTAACACCCTCCCTCTACCTCTGGCCCCCCTCTCTACATCTCCCTCCCTCCCTCTACCTCTGGCCCCCTCTCTACATTTAACACCCTCCCTCTATCTCTGGCCCCCTTCTCTACATCTAACACACTCCCTCTATCTCTGGCCCCCTTTTCTACATCTAACACCCTCCCTCTATCTCTGGCCCCCCTCTCTATATATAACACCCTCCCTTTAGCTCTGGCCCCCTCTCTACATCTAACACCCTCCCTCTACCTCTGGGCCCCCTCTCTACATCTAACACCCTCCCTCCACCTCTGGGCCCCCTCTCTACATCTAACACCCTCCCTCTGGCTCCCCCTCTACATCTGACACCCTCCCTCTACCTCTGGCCCCCCTCTCTACATCTAACACCCTCCCTCTATCTCTGGTTTTCTCTCTACATCTACCCCCCTCCTCACCCATCTCTCTGCATATGGCCCCTTGTCTATATATGTCCCTTCTTTACACCCGCCTCCACTCTACATCTGCCCACTCTGTCACTCCCGCTCTACCTTTGACCAGCTGTACACTTGCCCATTAAACAGGTAACATGTATCCCATCTTCTCGTATGTTGACAGTTGTATCAATTCCCAAGGTTTTACACGAAGAAGCTGCTAACCCCATTCACAACCACCTTTTATTGTCGTGTCTAAGTAACGACAGTCCTACTGTTTTCTAAACTGGGTACCACTCTGTGGACGTTGTCCAGTGACATGAGTAAGGTATAACCTAATGGAGTCAGATCACAGTCGCTTCTTACAATAAGCTCCCATTGTGACAGTGGTCCTCTTCTTACGTCTGTTCCACGCACAGTCCTCTAGGATACCACTCAGTAAACACAATACCACATGTGAAGGTGTACCTCTATGCTTGAGAGCAATCGCTCACACATACAAGCATTCAAGCTTTCAATTATAATTTATTTAAGCAAATGTACTTACTGCTTGCAGTTGGAAAAATCCTTCTGAAACCAAAGAAATGTACACTGTTTTATTTGTACCTGAATGATGTATTTTATGTATGTTATCAGCGCTGATATCTCCGTTCTTGTTTTATTAGCACTGCGATATCTGTGCACCTTGCTGGTCCATGAGCGACCGTTAATCCGTATGTAGATATTCCTTGAAGAAAGCAAGCTACAGATGGTTTACGACCTGCAAAATAGAAACCAATGCTGATTAAAATAGCTGATTACACCATAACCAATCTATATAGAATATCAGGTTAGGTCAGGTCGTCCCGTAACCGGTGAGGTCGTTGGGGCACACATGAAGACATCCTCCCAACTCCCCGCCATCCCTCTTTGTCAGAAGCCGCTGCCTGTGACTCTTCTGGTTGGAGACTGGTCAATTCTTTTATGTTGTCTTCCCATCTCTTTTTGGGCCGGCCTCTTCGTCGTCTGCCATGCACCTTCCCGTAGAGGATTGTGTTTGCAAGACCATTTGATCTCGATATGTGACCGTACCAAGCGAGTTTCCTTCTTTTGACAGTTGCCAAGAGATCTTCGAAAGGCCCTTTTGCCGTCGTAATTCTATTTCGGATTTCCTCGTTTGTAACTCGATCTTTGTACGTGCCGTTTAAAAGTCTTCGGAAACATCTCATCTCCAAGGCCTGTATCCTTCGTTGAAGGTCAGCTGTAACTGTCCATGTCTCACACGCATAGAGAAATATTGACAGGACCAGTGTACGCATTAATCTGATTTTCGTGCGTAGTGCTAACCGTTTATCTTGCCAGATTTTGTTAAGCCGTGCAAGCGGTGATATTCTGGCCAATACTTCACATTTTGATCCTTCATCACTGACAATCGACCCAAGATATTTAAAACGGTCAAGTACTTCGAGTTCTTGACCGTTTGCTTTTATCTTGCTGTTGAAGCCCGTAGCGTTGTTTGTCATTAGTTTTGTCTTTGCAGCGTTTATCTCCATACCATACCATGAAGATTATTTTTGTTAGTTTGTATGTAGCACACTTCAAAAGATGTTATTTATTAGACATCCTATAACTTCGTCACCCATTTCTCGCTGCAGTGGAAGCATGGAATTTCTGCTTGTAAGGAACCAGTCATGAAGCCATTATATTTCAGTAGTGATGTGTTTGCGCCATTCACAATCCTCCTTAGCAGTCGTAAAGACATATATCAGGGTCCACATTAAGGGGATCTGGAATTACCTTGGGAATTGCATTTTTGTATACAATATTCATAATTGTGAATTCTAAAAAGAACGTTGTTCTCCAGCAATTATTTGCATAGATCTGTAAGTTTAAATAGGCAGAAGTCTAGCATGGCTTCAGCGGCATGTTTGTAAGTGTAGTAATGGGCTCATTGACAGACTTTACCAGAATAGAAAACTGCACTAGAAATAGGGCGCTAAATGTTTAGAGATAGATGCACTGAGATTAGAACGCTATGTGGTTAGAGATAGGAGATTTTCGTCCATCACTGTGATGGTCTACTCTCTCTCTCTCTTACTCTCTCTCTCTCTCTCTCTCTCTCTCTCTATCTATGGTCAGTCGTGTGGACATATTTTCATTTTACTGTATCTGCGCGGTGATTTGGATTAAAGTTCAGAAGCAACTGCGCCATTTGTCAACCTCACTCTCTCGTCCAGAGCTACCTTTGACACGACATTATCGAGACGGCTGGATATATCATAGGATGTAGATTTGTCTTAGGGATTACTCACAAAGGCTTTCCCATAAACAGGTATCCCACAAGACAGCGGTGCATTGAGAGATAGGAGCACTGAGATCAAGACGTTACATGTTTAGAGATAGATGCACTGACATTGGGACGTTAAATGTTTAGAGATATGTACACTGGGATTGAGACGTTAATTTTTAGAGATATGTACATTGGGATTGAAACGTTAATTGTTAAGAGACTTCCACACTGGGGAAACTCGTATAATAAAGTTTCTATTACTTTATCCTTGACAGCAGTCTATCTTATGAGACTACCTTGATCTTGACCAGTATTACTGGAAAAGATGCATTCGTTTCCAGAGTTCATTTTTAATGAGTGCAGTTCCCAACAAAGGATATCATTTGAACTAATGAGGACAAATACCATTTTGTCCAGACCAAGTGTATGGTGAGTGAGGGGTTGTCTTCTGCGTTTGAATTGGTAATAGTTCCAGAAACAATACACTAATGTGTGATACAGTAATAAAACAGTCCATAACTCCTTATCTCAGGTATCAGAAACAGTATATTCAATATATTGTATGGCTTCCTCTTTTCTAATGTCCCTCTCTCTTTCTCTATCTCTATCCATCGTCACACGGACATTCAAAATTGCATATACGTGCACACAGTTATGAGCCGCATAACGTCAGTTTGAGCAACGTCCTACCGCATCAACGTCCGTGGTTCCATATGGTTTAAAGAGAGTTCAGAAATTGCAATCTTAGAATTGAACCTAGCGGGGATTAAGATACTGAGCAGCGCATGAGCTGCAGTGGTCAGCGACCCATAGCTGACTGCTAGCTTCAGGGCCAGCGAACCAGAGCTGCCAAGACCCTTCTACACCTCCACGCGGTGATCCTGGATAACAGGCTGCAACAGAGCAGACTGGCTAAGGAGAAGGGATCGAAGAGGAATGCTAACCCGGTACTCAAAAAAAATGTTTGCTGAAGTCTGATGTGTTGGACCGAAAGGTGCAAATATCGCAGCCAAGCTGTAAACTACAACACAACGCAATCCGTTCTCTGGACTACATTCTGCTACTTAAGCCCTTTCAGGGTTTGGTTGCGGGAGATTGAGAACGAACGAAGAAGAAGAAGAAGAAGAAGAAGAAGAAGAAGAACCTAGCGGACATAACCGTTGGTAAGGAAGGCAACCGATTCCCGAACCCCACACGTACATCTCATGTCTTTCGTATACAGTTCAAATAGTTGCAATCAGATGTATCATTATGCAATACTAATATAATATATGTGACAGAGGTAGAGGATGTAATACAGCATATAAAGAGAGGAAAGGCACCAGGGCCAGATAACATATAACAATAGAAGAAATTACGGCCTTTGGTTTTTTCGGGATAAATGTGATAACAAAATTGTTGAATGATATTTTCGATTGTGGATATATTCTGAATGATGTAATTAGGTCAACGGTCATAGAGCTGCCGAAAAAATCACGAGCCATTGAATGCGAGAAACACGGCACTATCGTGAGCCACTTGACAAAGATACTACTGCAGATCTTCATGAGAAGAGTGAGGAATAGAATCAAACCAGAAATTGGTGATGAGCAGTGCTGGTTCTTGGAAGGCAAGGGCACACACACCGCTTGGTAATGAGCTGGTTCATGGAAGGCAAGGGCACACACACCGCTTGGTAATGAGCGGGTTTATGGAAGGCAAGGCAACACACAACGCTTGGTAATGAGCGGGTTTATGGAAGGCAAGGCAACACACAACGCTTGGTAATGAGCGGGTTTATGGAAGGCATGGCAACACACAACGCTTGGTAATGAGCGGGTTTATGGAAGGCAAAGGCACACACAACGCTTGGTAATGAGCTGGTTTATGGAAGGCAAAGGCACACACAACGCCATATACATTATAAGAGCAATAATTGAGAGAGCCATTGAGATTAAAGTCGACGTATATCTGTATTGCATAGATTATGTTACAGCGTTCGACATAGTTAAACATATGGAGCGCAACTCAATGCTGAAATGTTTACACATTGATGGAAAGGACCTCAGAATTATTCAAAATATGTATTTGGGACAGACTGCGGGTAAAAGAATTAACAATGAAGTGGGAGATTATATACGGATAAAAAGGGGAGTGGGGCAAGGTTGTGTTCTGTCCCCCAACCTGTTCTCATTATACAGCTAGTTCATCTTCAGAAACATTCAGACAATACCAGGAAAATCAATTGGCGGACAGACGAGCGGTGTGGCTTAGTGGTTAAGTTACACGGCTCACATCCAGAAGGTCCTGGGTTCGATCCATATCACAGCACCGGCCGTTACCCGGGGGAAGCAGACCCTTACATAAATGCAGGCTGAAGTCGGCTGCATTGATTCGACAGGATTTTGGAAATGGGAAACTAAAGCGGAGAAACTTTGCAGAAATAGCCAAAGCAAAGATGCACGAAGATCCCATAAACGCACTAACAACACCAAAACCCATCACTACTGTACGAAAACCTACCTGGAGGTAGGATATATTTCCAGAGGTGGTAGAAAATATACCAGGTATTAGAAACAAAAACTGCCAGACTGAAAAGAAAGGAGAGATACTACCCTAAGCTTTATATCGAAAAGCTACCCAAGCATGGACTGGACCAATGCATACACCGACGGTTCTGTAACAAACACTACACAGAACGGAGGGGCAGGAGCATTCCTGAACCTACCAAATGGCAGACACATAACACTGTCATTCGCTACTGGTAAGTACACAAGCAATTTCAGAGCGGAGGCAGAGGCACTGAGGGCGGCAGTGGAAGAAATGGTGACACACAAAGAAAATGAAAGCCATATAGTCCTGCTTACAGATGCTCTCGCCGTAGTCACAACGCTAAAAAGCCAGAAAAACACTGAGCTTAATGACTTAATAGCAGCACTCTGCCAACTGTGCCAGCAGTCCGCACCAAAAAGGGTAGTGGTACAGTGGGTCCCATCACACTGCAACATCCAAGGCAACGAGGAGGCAGACAGACTGGCAAAATAAGGTGCAAGACTACCACAAACAGATACTAGTATGACGTACGAAGAGTCAAAACGGCTTATCAAAGCCAGATACATGACCAAATGGGAAACCGAACATACTGGTTACACCAAAAACGATGCCTATTACCAGTTGAACCGAAGAGAGCAGGTCGTTGTCTTCAGACTTCGCACTGGCCACAATAGACTAAGGTACCACCTATTCAACAAATTAAAGATAGGTGGTACCGACGAATGCCCGTGCGGTACCGGTAAAATGACCGCTGAACATCTGCTGCAGAACTGCCCGACATACGAGGATCAGAGAGAGCAGATGTGGCCATCACCAGTGGAACTGCAATACAAGCTCTATGGCAGTGTCGAAAGCCTCAGGATGACCGCCGCTTTTTTCGAAAAAATAATGGTTACTGTCTGACTGCGTACGAAGAAGAAGAAGAAGAAGAAGAAGATTCGACAGGCAGAACAATAAAAACCACAGTGCAACGCACACCGTCTCATGGATTCGAGAAATAAGACGAACGCCGAGAAAAAAAATATTTTTTTTAAATTAAAAAATTGGCGGACAGAACATTAATAATCTATGATATGCTGGTGATATTGTATTGATAGTCCAGAATGAGATCGACTTGCAGGAAATTGTAAACACCTTAATTCATCAAAGTGAAAACAAAGGCCTCAGCATAAATAGGAAGTGATGATCGTGATGAAGAAACCAAACTCCCCAAAATGCTGCGTCAAAACGAATGGGACCGAATTGAGACAAGTTAACACGTTTAAATTGCTGGACACATACATAACATCAGATGGAAGATGCAATTACGAAATAAAATGCGGAAAAGACCAAGGAAAATCCGTCATCAGGACCATGAAAGAAATATTGTGCAACAAAACCTCGTCTCTGCATCTGAGAAATAGAGTCCTTGTATGGTACGTGGAACCAGTACTGACATATGGCAGTGCATCTAGGAGAATTAACATGCAATCGCTTAGATCTTTGGAAGCAACGGAGATGTGATTTCACAGTAGAATGCTGCTAATTCTATAGACTGCAAAGAAGACTAATGATACAGTACTCGAGGAGGCACAAACACAAAGACAACTTATTGCAAAGATCAGAACAAGACAGTCATCTAGTTTTGGGCATGTTCTGAGAAGAGGTCACTTGGAGCATGTCGTGACAACGGGAAAGATAGCAGGAAACCGAGACAGGGGAAGGCCGAGAGAGAAGATACTGGACAGCCTGAGAGAATGGCATGGGCGACAATCAACAACAGAGTTGATAAACGACACACGTGATAGAAATGGATGGAAGTCCATGATCGCCGACGCTAACCGTCAGGGCGTCTGATGATGATGATACCAAACATGAGCCTAGATAAAGATCAGCGACCAGGTTTACTCTACTGGAGGCAAATGGTGGCACACAAAGCGATCGGCAAAATGATCGCAGAAAGTCATTGATACAGAAAGCTAGCAGAAATAGAGGTGCAGGGAAACGTCAAACATAACATGAAACGAGCCTAATACAACCTGACCCATTCGGTAGCAGAGGTAGAGGAAAGTTGGTAATTTTTTTTTAATTTATAGAATATATTGACAGTGAAAAGTTGAAAAACTAGGAAGTGAAGCAGACGAAAGAAATTGCAAATATGGTGGAATGAGAGGGCGCAGACGATCGTCAAGGAAAAAAAGGATGTGTTCAAGAAGTGGTAAATTTCAGAGATAGAAAACGGTTAAATCGTATATAAACAGCCGAGACACAATAACAACACGTTTATCATTCGGAAAATCCGTGGTAGTCAAGGGAGACAAACTAGGGGTCATGGCAGACAAGCGAGGGGTCACGTCAGACAAGCGAGAGGTTATGGTAGACATGAGAGGAATCATGACAGACAAGCGAGAGGTCACGTCAGACAAGCAAGGGGTTATGGAAGACAATCGAGAGGTCATGGCAGACAAGCGAGAGGTTATGGAAGACAATCGAGAGGTTATGGCAGACATGCGAGGAATCATGTCAGACAAGCAAGGGGTTATGGCAGACAAGCGAGGGAGTCATAACAGACAAGCGAGAGGTCACGTCAGACAAGCGAAGGGTTATGGTAGACATGCGAGGAATCATGACAGACAAGCGAGAGGTCACGTCAGACAAGCGAGGGGTCATGGCAGACAAGCAAGGGATTATGGTAGACATGCGAGAAATCATGACAGACAAGCGAGAGATCACGTCAGATGTTATGGCAGACATGCGAAGAATCATGGCAGACAAGTAAGGGGTTATGGCAGACAAGCAACGGGTCATGTCAGACAAGCGAGGGGTTATTGCAGACATGCGATGAATCATGGCAGACAAGCAACGGGACATCTCAGACAAGCGAGGGGTTATGGCAGAGAAGGGAGGGTGTTATGGCAGAAAAGCGAGAGGTAATGGCAGAAAACCCAGATGTAATGGTAGACAAGCGAGAGGGTCATGGCAGACAAGCGAGGGGGTCATGGCATCCATATAGTGAGGAGCGTAGAAAAGTATGCTCATAAACACACACGAACGTTTACAAAAAGATACGAGATATGTGACTGTGAGAGGACTACAATCTCTCCGCTATAACGAAAAACGGAAAGGACAAGTCGATCTTCCATACCAACGAGATCAAAGCAAGATGTGCGGCGTATGTCAAAGAGCTGCGTAACACACAGACGAACGAAAGTGTCCAGACCGTGCCTATACCGACTCAATTGTCGCAATCAGCCCCCGGCTGTGACGCGTATATCGACTGAACAGTCCTCGAACAGAAGCCAGAGCGATTATTACTAGATGCCTCAAAAACAAGACCCCAATGAGATGACAAAATACAGTAAGACGCCATAAAGGTGTGTCTGGAAGTGGGGGCGCGGTAGCAAATTAATATACTCAATCAGGCGGCGCGAGACACTGTCAAAGAGTGCTGATTGTATACCCTTCCTTAGCCAGGCAAGTCAAATATACGTTGGTGTCCGAGATCAGAGAGTGAGATCTAGGGTGCATCGGCTGTTCTACTGTATCAACAATACGCTCTCAGAAAAGGCAGACGCAATATTTACAAGAACTTAATTTGGCCTTCATTGACCAGCAGAAGGCATTTGAGAGAGTCATCAGAAGTAAGCTATGGGGAATAATGGAAAAGTATGGCGTTGGGGAACAGATATACGATCTATGTTTTTCAACTGCGATGAGGCAGTTTGAATGTGGCTGCCAAAAAACTGGTTCCCAGTGAAGAGTGAGATACGACAAGTTTTTTTGAATCCCCTCTCGTATTTATCATCTGAACGGATTAAATCCGTCAAGTTGTCAACCCCACAGTGTATCTCTCAAAAAAATGTATTGTTGCTGATAGTCAGAGCCTCTGTATTGGTGGTGAGGATCTACAGCACCACCTCACCTGTCACATCTTTACCTGCATAAGGTATCATATGAAGATAAACTGCTATTAGACGGGAATTATGACAATCACAATGCACCAGTATTTCTATAGCGAAGATAAGACCTTAAAGCTCAAGTACACCGGAACTGTCTTCACTGAAGAGTGGACATAAATGTAAAATATAATTCATAAAAAGCAAACAGTTAGTGTTGCCCTATTGCACCAATCCTAAAACACCCAAGTGTGACTAAACCGACTAAACGGGCTGATAAACGCCATGTTCATCCCTACGTTGTGTAGTCAGTGTCAAACATGGACTCTATTAGAAAGTGGCACATGTAAGATCAAGCCCAGTAAGACGCACTGAGTGAACAGTGCAGCGTGAAACCAATTTCACGACAGAATATGCAACATCGCGTTGAGACGGATAATGAGGACAAAAACATATAGTAACCAAATTGAAGAAGCAATTGCAATCGATTTCATTCTCGTCAGACACAGGCAGAGAAGAAACATAACAGATTCTAGGGTTATTTCTAACATACGTATGGATCTGACCATCGACCAATCGTGCTGACACAAGTACTTCCACACAGGACGAACCCAAAGACGGTCAAATTAGTTTTGATAACAAACCTTCATAAGTAAGGCGAGGAAGCTGTTCGGAATAGTATATGTGGAGAAGTTTGAAATGCTTTTATGGCATTTACAGAAGAACTTAGAGACATAAATAGTGAATGTCGAGAAGTTTCATATGTCTTTATGGCATTTACAGAAGAACTTAGAGACATAAATAGTGATTGTGGAGAAGTTTCAAATGTCTTTATGTCACTTACAGAAGAACTTAGAGACATAAATAGTGAATGGGCGATCTTTAAAGCACCTGTGACGACTGCGCTTCATAAGTACTTTGGAACAAAGAACACGTCACGGAAAAGATCAGAAGCGTTGTGTGGAGTGATGTGGTAATGGCGGCTATACTGTCTAAAAAGAAAGCTTGCAGGGGTTGGTTGATCTCCAAATAGCAAGATGACTACATCGTCTACCAGACAGCAATACGAAACGCCAAAAGGGTAATAAAACACGCCATAGAAGAATCTTGGAAACAGTATGGAGAGCAACTCACTTCCATATGTCGAAATCGTTTTAGAGACCTTTTCAAAGGTGTCAAGGCGATGCGATTTAGAGGCGGGTGTTTCAATCCTACTACAGCCATCAATGACAAGAAGAACTTCTATATTTAATGAGCTCATGAGAAGAGATCTGTGGAAGGAATACTTTAAAGAAATTGTTTGCCCTAGTACCTCCACGGGGTATTCAGTTTTTCTACCATGCTACCCAAATCATACCAAACCCGACATAATGATTCAAGAAATAGGGAAAGTTATAAAGAATAGTCTCAAGAATAAGTCACCAGGCAAGGACGGCATAACAACGGAGGTGATTCATGCATGTGGGGTAACAGGTTTACTCTGGCTATATAGACCACAAAGGCATATAAAGACAGATGAGCACCAGATGACTGGCAGCAAGCTATAATTGTTCCAATTTGGTAGAAAAAGGGCAACAAAAGAAACTGTGACTCGTACAGAGGCATATCACTACTAAGCCACATTGGTAAAATGTATGCCAAAATCCTGGAACATAGAATAAGACCTATTGTTGAATCTCAACTATCCAGAACTCAATTTGGATTAGGCCGAAGTATGAGCTGCACGGACACCTTCTTAACATTAAAGCAAATGAGCGAAAGATTAATATAATACAACGAAAATCGATGTGTTGCTTTCATTGATCAGGAAAAAGCGTTTGATAGGGTAGATAGGATTAAACTTTGGAAGATACTGGAAGATTATGGTGTACAAGACCAGCTTTTTTTGATAATGTCAGAGCGCTGTATCGTTCGAGTACAACCGAAGTCAGAACGACTGATGTTGTCACAGATGCTTTTGAAATCATTAACGGCGTGAGACAAGGGTGTGTGCTTTCTCCTCTGTTGTTTAACATCTACATGGACAAAATCGCATCAAAGACTAGTCAAATTTAGACATCTGAAGCAGAACATAACTCAACACACGAATTACTCTTTGCAGATTATCAGTGCTTGGTGTACGACAATGAAAACAAACTGCAAAACCGCATGAACACGCTTGTGACTACGTGTGCTAAACATAATATGCGAATTAGCGAGAACCAAACAGAAACTATGAGGATCAGTAGAACACCTGAGCCACTAAAGTGTAAATGATATTGCTCTTCAACAGGTCCATGAGTTCAAGTATTTGGGCAATATTTTTTTCGAAAAACGGTAGAATCGACAGGGAAATTGAAACTAGGTGCCAGAAAGTATCTGCGGTGAGTTATCAACTGTCCCCACTGCTTAGAGACTAGAGCATTAGTTTGGCAACAAAGCAGCAGGTGATAAATAGTATCTTTATGCCGACTCTTGCTACCAGTGCCAAACATGACCTAAGTCCAGGGCGCGTGAGAGCAGAATTTCGACTTGTGAAATGAAGTGTTTGAGGAAGGTCATCGGCGTTAACAGGAGAGATAGAATGCGAACGACGACATTCGAAGTATTGTCGGCACTACGTCTTGTGTCGAATACATTTCTAGACAGAAAATAAGTTGGTTTGGTCATCTCATGAGAATGGACCCTCATCATCTTCCATTGGTCGCTTACAACGCTGGTAGATCTGGCTACAGGGTAAGGAGGCGGCCACGAGGCAGGTGGATAAATGACAGAGTGATTGTGCAGCGACAAAGGCTCAGATTGACCGACGCAACGCACTTGGCGCAGGACAGACAACTTAAGCTATCCACGGCCCTCAACAGCATAAGTGGAATGAAAACTAACTAACTAACTAAACTAACTAACTATTGAAGAAGCCCAGAAACTAAATTGGCTCGAACATGCACAATGAACAACATGCAGCGAGAGCATACTACTTGCAAGTTTCGGAGTCATGAGTCACACCCACCGACGTCTCGCCTGGCGCCAACCAGAAGCCACCGCATTTCTCATATCTATGACCCCTCCGCATTTCTCATATCTGAGACGCCTCCGCATTTCTCATATCTGGGACGCCTCCGCAATTATCATTTCTGGGACGCCTCCGCATTTCTCATATCTGGGAAGCCTCCGCATATCTCATATCTGGGACGCCTCCGCATTTCTCATATCTGGGACGCCTCCGCATTTCTCATACCTGGGACGCCTCCGCATTTCTCATACATTTGACGCCTTCGCATTTCTCATACCTTTGACGCCTCCGCATTTCTCTTATCTGGGACGCCTCCGCATTTCTCTTATCTGGGACGCCTCCGCATTGCTCTTATCTGGGACGCTTCAAATTAAAAGCAATTGAGCAAAAGACAAAGACCAAAGACGTACCGGTACTCGTATAATCAGTAATATGGTTCACATATCCTGATGGAAGTAATACACGCTTTTGTCACTATGTTAATGTGAACTTTCACTACTTACAAATAAAACGTTTACCGTATAGCACTATTGTATATGTACAGGTACATTACAATAGCCCATAGAATATTACTTAATATATAGTTTGGAGTTCGCATAACATTTAAAATATTTAACGTTGTATTTCACAGATCGTTTCGTTGACTTTAAGCGACAGACAAATATGCCAGTATATCCCCACACTGAATGTGTATGTTGCCATCCACAACAACTGTTGTAATAAAACGTACCATTTATATCCTGACGAGGGGACGGCGTGGGCTAGTGGTTAACGGCTCACAACCAGAAGGTCCTGGGTTCGATCCCCATCACAGCACCGGCCGTTACCCCGGGGAAGCAAACCCTTAGAAAATGCAGGAGGAAGCAGACCCTTTCATAAAATGCATGCTGAAGTCCGATGCTCTGGGCCGACAGGCGCAAAATAAAAACCACAGTACAACGCACACCGCCTTGGGGATTCGAGAAATAAGGCTAACGCAAACAAACAAACAAAACTATCCTGAGGCATCCTCTCAATATGTATTGCATTCCTCGCATTTGACTGTTAAAATGCAGCCAGACCAAACATAGTACTCTTAGATCAATCATACATGGAACCCGCACGTTTCCTACCTGAATGTCACGAGATTCTTGTTTGCCAGTTGAATTTTTGTGTAATTTGATAATGTTCGTGTGTTTGTTTTAACTGAGTGTCAACACTGTAGTTGGGTTAAACGCTAATATCGTGTTGATTGTGTAACCCCTATCAATATATTAGAAAGTCAAGTACAACTCAACATAAATGTTGGTTGAAAAGCAAACAAATTCAAAATAGTTTTACACGAGAACAACTACTGGTGTTTATTTTTATTAAGTCTTTACCAGCGACTCGACCACGGAAATCAACACACATGAAAACAAAGAAATGAGTTAAACAAATGTCAATCTACACTAAAATTAAAAAATGCGTTTTATAATATTATTGTTACCGGTAGAGTATTGGAACTAAAAACATTATTTTTCTGATATATGATCATAATCAAAATTTAGCACTAACATTCATGTGGGTTTGTATCTAAAACTAGGTATTACCTTTAATGGTATGTTTGCATTTCCATATTTTGCATAAACTCTTATGTTTGTCTGTATTAAAACTTGGCATAAACGTGTATGTGTATATATATCCTGAATTTGGCAGAGTTCGTCCCAAAATTCGTGCCCATCTTATTTATAGTTTGTCATCTACTTGACTGAATGTCCTGACATTTTGTATGTGAACTAATAATAATCATAACCTTGATGAACTAATGTTTGCCAATTCAAAAAAATTCAAACAATTATTTAGGTAAAAAAAACACACATCTATAATGCCGGGATAGACATTTAGAAGTTTTACGGACACACATGTCCGTGTTCCGTTCCAAGAGTGCTCAATTCTCAAAGTTATAATTCAGTTACAAGTTAGATAGCGGGTATTTCGTGATAAAAATAAGTTGTTTGCGAATGCCCACGTTGCGTAGGTTACTCTTTTGTGCTCCCTGAAAAGGACGTTAAGTGGCGGGTTGCAGTAGTTTTCCTCACATCCCGAGCGTTCTGATGAAGGTGGACCGGGTTCCTCAAGGCGGTTGTACTATGCTTGGCTTCATATGCGTGTCACTCACTACTACGGTGATCACACCGATCCCTTTCCTCGTTAGCCAGGCTGCCATGAAAACAGCCTGTTTCCATGGAGGGCTACTAGGAAGCCGAGGTGAGAGTATTGGCCAGTATGTTTTGCTTGACCCTGACTAACTTGTCTGATCGGTATATTTTGCATGACCAGACGTTAGTCTTCCTTCCCATAAAAATAGGTAAACTGGATCGTTCTTCAACCTTTTGATTAATGATGTGTCATGTGTACTTGATGGTTTCATACGTTCAATAAGTAATTCGATTTCCTGTAAAACAAATCGAAGGAGCTACTTCATTATCAGAATCATAATGAGTTTGAAGTGCAAATTCATCACTATGTAGAAAATGACTGTACTGTTGTATAAGTACTTCTGCATGGAACATATAGCGGTATTATGTATCAAAACCTCCAAGAAACTAAAACTAGAACACTATGCGGTAGGTATACGAGAGAGATTTTACGTTTTTTTTCGTTGAAAAGATAATTTAACTAAAGTGCAAGATTTACATATGAGCTATCTTAGTCTTAGTCTTAGTCGACATGTACTTCTACAGGGGTGGACGCCCCTGTGTAGATGCCCACTCTGGCATGAGCTGGATGTAGCCGGGATGAGGATTTCCTGTTTATCTGGCTAGGCGCGAGCAGCTTATTACTGTGCTGTGTTGGACAAGTGCCGTGGAAGGTGGTCAACCGATGTGTATGTCCATCTTAATAGACTTAAACATTAGAGTAAAGTAGACCCGTAGTCTGTTAGGCGCCATCGATGCTGCTCTTAACAGACCACCTAGCCATGGCTGGTGTTGTGCCATATCACACAGTTATTCGCCTCTTACGATATGGCCTCTGTGAGGCGGTGGTACTAGTCTCGTCTGTATTACATACAAAGACCCCGGCAGACTACTCAATTATCCTATAGGATACATGAGCTATACATTCTCTTAATATCGTTTAGGTGATGTTTCATTATTTTTAAACGTAGTCACCACCCCGGTCCACACACAAATGTCGACGTCGGATAAGTTGTATTCCGTCGAGGATAAAATCATACGTCTTCTTCCGAAGCCAGGTACGCACATCTGCTTGCCCCTCCTCCTCAGAGGCGTAACTGTGTCCCTTGAGGTATTCTTTCAGATTCCGGAAGAGGAAGACATCACAATTTGTCAGATTAAAAACGATGGATTCAGTCAAATGTTATCAAACTTGAGACGCTCTAATGCAGCCACTGTTTGTCGACTCGTGTGGACGAGCATGGTCGTGCTGAAGAGTTGTGTGCTTGCCCACATGAACACCCAGCAATCCTGCTCTAAGTTTCTGCAAAGTTTTCACATATCGATCGGAGTTGACGGTATTGCCGTGCTAAAAAAATAAATTCAGTGTGGTCTACACCCTCGCAGTCACAAATGATAGTCGCCATCACTTATCCAGTCGATGCGACGATCTTGCATTTTTGGGGAATAGTTGAGTCATTATGTCGGTACTACAAAGACAGGCGTCTGTTTCCTGTGTCATTATGATGTGCCCATGACTCCTCGCCAATGACAATTCGGCTGATAAAGGCATCGCCTTCATGTTCATATCCAGTCAGACATTACTGCCAAACCTGATTTTGGAGCTGTTTCATATTCTGTGTCAGCATGTGAGGGACCCATCTCGCACACACTTTCCTATGTCAGCATGTGAGGGACCCATCTCGCACACACTTTCCTATGTCAGCATGTGAGGGACCCATCTCGCACACACTTTCCTATGTCAGCATGTGAGGGACCCATCTCGCACACACTTTCCTATGTCAGCATGTGAGGGACCCATCTCGCACACACTTTTCTATGTCAGCATGTGAGGGACCCATCTCGCACACACTTTCCTATACTCAAGCAGGGTATGGATAATGTAATGGACTCGCTCAATCGAAATCATTAGCTTTGTGGCGATATTTTTCTGCTTGACACGGTGATAAGCACGAATCAGTTCGTCCACACGAGCTTGATATTGTGCATCCACAGCTTTGATCGGTTGTCTGTTGCAAGACTTGCCATACAGGTTCATTGTGGTTGAATTGTCGCCTTTTACAGTCCGTGCCCACCGTGACAGTACTGACATCCACACAGGCGTCAACATATAGCACAGTCATTCGTCGATGCATGACCGATGAGCATATAATCTTCCTGAATTCAATCACTCCACGTTGTTTCTACTGTATTTTCATGTAAGCCGCCATTTTCTATCTGCTGTGAGTATGCGTCACGTTCCAGGCGCATTTGTCTCTAGTCATTTCATGAGAGGTTATTTTCGCACAGGTGTCATGTGGCTGTGTGCATTGCTGTCATAGTTTTAGTACGTTTTCAAGCAAAGTCTACAAATGGTAGGGACTACCACATTGAAATTAATTAAAATATGTGCAGGGATTGGTTAAGGAACACAGTACTCCCCACTCTGGATAGACCACCACGCCTTGTAATGGACAATTCATCCTATCATAATGTTGTAGAACCGGTGGACAACATTCCAACTTCATCAAGCACAAAACATCAAATTATGACGTGGCTGACAAAGGAAAATGACACTTTTTACGACACTCGTTTACAACCAAAGTTATTGCAGCTTGTGAGACAGATTAGGAAGACAAAGATGTGTCTTATTGACACAATCATTACAGAATACACCCACACTTCTCTTTAACGCCCACCTTACAGTTCACACCTTAACCCCATAGAACTTATGTGTGCTGCATTCAAAGTGCAAGTGGTCGCACATAACACGACTTTTAAATTGTGAAGTTAAAGACTTGACAAGTGATGCCCTCTTAAAAACAGACATTGAGCACATTCTCTGAGCGGGGGGAAACCTACTGACAACGAGATGGATTGCAGTTTCTCCAGCCATTAACAGTTTTGAATCTCTTCAAAATCATCAAATTTAGGAAAATAGTAGTCCCCACGACGGTCTTTATCGATGACACCTCCATCAATTGTCTCACTATATCCACCACAATATGGTTATTCGCGTCTGTTGTTTATTGTTTTTTAGGGGTGTCGGAAAAGATAGAGTTACAGTACATCGAGAAGAGAGCAGCCACTTTATTTGTAATTTTCAAAATCCTTGGTTTCCATCTCTTCACTCAGCGCTGCCCCACATACAGAAATCAAAGAACCAAAGTCTGACTTTGGGGAACGACCCTGCCCTGCGCGGCTCCACATACAGAAACAAAAGAACCAAAGTCTGGCCCTGGGGAAAGACTCTGTCCAGCGCTGCACCACATACAGAAAACAAAGAACCAAAGCCTGCCATGGGAAGCGAAGGTCGACAAACTGTGGGGGCCCGTTGAAGACCTCAAGCGCATCCTCTCGTTCATGTCCCATACTAGAATAACAGCGTAGCACAAGTTAATTGCAGAAGAACTGTTAATTTAACGTTACCCATGTTCATGACGTAGATTCCTCTATTTCATATAAAAAGTTAGCGCTCACACATGTGTGGTAAGGATACGCCTTTAAAACATCTTGATACAATTCTGTTGTGTAGTACTGTCAAATATAACCCGTGTGTCAAACTGTTTTGTAAATTTGTAATATTATATAACAAATTCGGTTATGTACTAAAACCACATTTCCTTTGGATAAATCGAACATAAAAACTTAAGGTCATGAAACATGTAAAACTGCCTGCAAAAAATTACTGCTATACATTAAGTCGTTTTCGATCAAATTAGTGAACACCATTTGTGAACGAATTTTGAAACGACTCACAATGCTTTAGTTTGGATTGTATTACACTACTGAGTGATAGAGGTACTGTTAATCGCCTCTCAAGACAAGTTATCAGTGTAGCAGTGGCGCTATCGTCGTCTGTAAACACACATAGCTCTCATAGAAATAACAATAAATCACAATAAAAACCTTTTAAGTAATAAGTTACACACCATGACTTGCCTCCATTAAGCTGCATAGCTTTACTGGTTGGTGAAATATTGACAGTGTAATCTAAGCTAAACATTTGACATTCACATATCACCGTCGAAATTATGTGACAAACCGACAGGCGTAGTGACAAAAATGGTCATTCCACGTTCAACTACGTCAAATCACATCAGATTGAGATACCGTACTTGGAATACTTGGAATCCTGGTATTCAAACGTGCATGTTAATGTCTGTTGCCAGGTAGCCGAAGGCTTCGTCCATAAGTAGTAGGTATTTAAAAACGTTCTGCGGCTTACTAGGCCGGCGGGAAGGTACAAATAATTTGAGACACCGTATTTTCAATGATAAGAAGTGCATGTGGGCGTAGCTGAGACACTGATAGAATGACAGATAATATTCGCTACAAAAGGACCTTAGATACGAGGATCATAGAAGGCAGATATGCCCACCATCCTTCTTCGACAATCCCAATGGAGATGACTGCAGATTCTGACACAATCTTGCTTTATTTTGAGACTGTTCTAGTTGATAAAGTGTATTACTTCTGCCACTATTACCACCATTTACTACTACTTCTACTACCACTACTAAAACTACTACTACTATTACAACTACTACTATTACTACTACTATCACTATTAAGATTACTACTATTACTACTAATATTGGAGATTCCGTGGCGAAGTGGTTAAGCCGTCGGCCTCGTGATCAGGTGGTGTGGGTTCGACTCCAGACTCCTCCGTTATTTTCACGGGTGCTTGATGCGTAGTCCCCTGCATCTCGTAGTCACCCCCTAGTCGTCTTGTCCTTGACTTGCCACTGGAGGTCGGGCGGCACGAGACGAGACGGTGAGGATAAAAAGTAGCGCAGTAATCTTTACTAAAAATAGCGCTACCAAAATTAATTATGCCATCATCGTCTACGATGGACGGTGGCCTTCGCCTTTGCTTTATTACTACTAACATTACTACTACTACCATTACCACTAATACTCCTAGGAGGAAGAAGAACAACAATAATGAGATGATGATGATGAGGAAAAGAATGAAAAATAGGAGGAAGATGAAGAATATGGAGAAGGAAAAGATGATGAAGAACAAGATGTTGATAAATAATATGAAGATCAATAATATAAAAAGTATAAGCAGAAGAAGAAAGAAAAGAAAAAAGAAAATAATAATAAAACGAAGAGCAAGAACAAGAAGCCGAAGTAGAAAAGAAAGCAAATAAGAATGAGAAGCGGTAGAAATGTAAGAACAATAACTATATTAAAAATTGCCCGGTCATGGAGCTGTTTTTTGCCGGCAGCCAATCAGAACACTAAAGTAACACGAAAATCACGCTTGATACGGCTGGCCATCAGAACAGTAGAGAAATACGAGAATCCTGTTTGTTACAGTTGGTCATGAGACCAGTAGAGGAACCCGATAATCCTACCTGATACAGCTGGTCATCACACCAGTAGAGGAACCCGATAATCCTACCTGATACAGCTGGTCGTCACACCAGTAGAGGAACCCGATAATCCTACCTGATACAGCTAGCCTTCACACCAGTAGAGGAATCCGATAATCCTACTTGATACAGCTGGTCATCACACCAGTAGAGGAACCCGATAATCCTACCCGATACAGCTGGCCTTCACACCAGTAGAGGAACCCGATAATCCTACCCGATACAGCTGGTCACCACACCAGTAGAAGAACCCGATAATCCTACCCGATACAGCTGGTCACCACACCAGTAGAGGAACCCGATAATCCTACCTGATACAGCTGGTCATCACACCAGTAGAGAAACACGAGAATCCTGTTTTTTACGGCTGGATATCAGACCAATTGTGAAAATCTAGCATCCTTCTGGATACGACTGTTTAACAGACGAGTAGAGAAGTTCAAGAATTGGGATACAAATCAAGGGAAGACTTTGATGTAACTTGTTGAACATCTCCTAGGAATATATCACGGTCAACTTGAATAAGTTCCCATGCTAACGCGCGCACTAAAGTTTCAGAACCCGTGTGCTAATAATAAACACAATCCTGGAAACTCGGCCCCAGTCCAGATGCAAATATAGTTAACGAGAGACTACAGCGTTTGAGTAGATTAACGATTTATTTGAAAAGTCAGAGACGGTGAGATGTAAAAGAGACAGGGTCCGTTTCAAATCAATAATCTATACAAGGTTCAGCATTAACTGTTTTTGTATTTCAATGGAATTTTCTATCTAAGTGTGACATGCCGCTGTTGTTTGATTTACACTACATATTTTATTGCATTTTAACCACTCTTTTTTCATTTAACATTATAATGACTTTGTTTCAGATACACTCGGTTAACATAAATGTTAGTGTACGTGTTTTCTGTCTCTATGTTTATCTGCCATTGAACTTGGTGTATTTGTATTCCTTACTCTTCTTTAATATCTTACACATCGTATTCTTTTCTATTTAAACCTAAATTACGAAAAAGAAAAAGAGTTATAGAAACGACTTCATTGCATCTGGACGCATCAACAAGTGCTAAGTGCTTTTCATTGCTGACTAAAATAATTATTTTCTGTTTCTTTTTTTCATTGCTTAAATTACTGTTATTCTGTTTCAGTTTCTTTCATTGCTGAAAATACAGTTTTTCTGTTTCAGTTAAATGTTTAAATCAGTATTTTTTTTCAGTTTCAGTTTATTTCATTCCTTAATTCACAGTTATTATGTTTCAATTTATGTCATTGCTGAAATCACTGCTCTTCTGTTTCAGTTTATTTTATTGTATTTTCATTGTTGAATGCACAGCTTCTATTTTAATTTATTTCATTGCTTAATTCACATTTATTCTGTTATAAATGTCTTTCATTGCTTAATTCACAGCTATTCTGTTATCAATTTCTTTCATTGCTTACATGACAGTTATTCTGATATCAATTTCTTTCATTACTTAAGTAACAGTTATTCTGTTATCAATTTCTTTCATTGCTTAAGTGACAGTAATTATGTTATCAATTTATGTCATTGCTTAAGTGACAGTTATTCTGTTATCAATGGCTTTCATTGCTTAATTTACAGTTATTATGTTATCAATTTCTTTCATTGCTTAAGTGACAGTTATTCTGTTATCAATTTCTTTTATTGCTTAAGTGACAGTTATTCTGTTATCAATGTCTTTCATTACTTAAGTGACAGTTATTCTGTTATCGATTTCTTTTATTGCTTAAGTGACAGTTATTCTGTTATCAATGTCTTTCATTACTTAAGTGACAGTTATTCTGTTATCGATTTCTTTCATTGCTTAATGTGCCGACAACAAAACGCCAATTCAGTAGCCCCAAAAGTGGTTCCAAATGTTCTTCTAACTGTGTTAGATAGGTCGACGTATAGAAGCGGCCATACCATTCAGGTTTATTCCGATTTCCTTAAAGGGAGTGAATGTGGAGGGGGAGAGATGAGGGCCGGAATGTTGAAAATGGAGTTAGGAAGGGAGGTAAAGAATACTTACACTGTACTGTCTTAGTTGTATTGTAAACTGCAACAAAAGTGGATTGGGTAACCTGCAGAAACAAAAATGCATAAGAACAACAGATCTAATCAACCCATGATGCGATCTCTCCATCCCATGAAAAGATCTCTAAAATCATCATGAAAAAATCACTCCACCCCATGATAAGATCTCACCACCGCATGGTACGATCATAGCACCCCATGATAAGAACTCTCTACATCCAATAATAAGATCTCACCCCCCTTTGATAAGATCCCACTACTCAATAAGATCTCACAAACCCATGATATGATCTCACCACCCCATGATAAGATCTCACCACCCCATGCTAAGATCTTAGCACCCCATCATAAGATCTCTCCATCCCATAATATGATCTCACCACCCCATGATAAGATCTCTCCATCCCATGATAAGATCTATAAAATGTCATGAAAAGATCACTCTACCCCATGATAAGATCTCACCACCCCATGGTAAGATCTTAGCACCCTATCATAAGATCTCTTCATCCCATAATAAGATCTCACTACTCCATGATAAGATCTCTCCATCCCAAAATAAGATCTCATCACCCCATGATAAGATATCTCCATCCCATAATAAGATCTCAGCAACCCATGATAAGATCTATCCATCCCATAATAAGATCTCACCACCACATGATATGATCTCTCCATCCCATAATAAGATCTCACAACCCATGATATGATCTCACCATCTCATGATAATACACCCCCCCCCCCCCCATCATAATAAGATCTATCCATCTAATAATAAGATCTCACCACACTTTGATAAGATCTCACTACTCAATAAGATCTCACCAACCCATCATATGATCTCACCACCCCATGATAAGATCTCACCACCCCATGGTAAGATTTTAGCACCCCATCATAAGATCTCTCCATCCCATAATAAGATCTCACCACCCCATGATAAGATCTCTCCATCCCATAATAAGATCTCACCAACCCATGATAAGATATCTCCATCCCATAATAAGATCTCACCACCCCATGATAAGATCTCTCCATCCCATAATAAGATCTCACCAACCCATGATCTGATCTCGCCACCTCATGATAATATCCCCCCCCCCCACCCATCATAATAAGATCTCACCAACCAATGATAGGATCTCTCTACCCAATGGCAGAATCTCACCGCCTCTCTTCTCCACCCCCATCCCTCTCTCTCTCTCTCTTTTCTCCACACCCACTACTCCTCCTTCTCCACTGTTTCCTTCAACCAAAAATCTACTCCTCAGTCAACACGCTACCCCTCACCCAGAAGACTACCCCTCACCCAGAAGACTACCACACAGCCAGAAGACTACTACACACCCAGAACAGAAAACTACAACTCATCCAGAAATCTACCACTCACCCAGAAAACTTACGTTCACACATAAATCTACCACTCACCCAGAAAACTACCACACACCCAGAAAACTACCACACACCCAGAAAACTACCACTCACCAGAAAACTACCACACACCTAGAAAACTACCACATACCCAGAAAACTACCACACACCCAGAAAACTACCACTCACCTAGAAAACTACCACTCACCCAGAAAACTACCACACACCCAGAAAACTACCACTCACCCAGAAAACTAACACACACCCAGAAAACTACCACACACCCAGAAGACTGCCACACACCCAGAAGACTATCACACACCCAGAAAACTACCACACATCCAGAAAACTGCCACACACCCAGAAGACTATCACACACCCAGAAAACTACCACACACCCAGAAGACTACCACACACCCAGAAAACTACCACATACCCAGAAGACTGCCACACACCCAGAAGACTATCACACACCCAGAAAACTGCCACTCACCCTGAAAACTACCACTCACCAGAAAACTACCGCACACCCAGAAAACTACCACACACCCAGAAAACTACCACACACCCAGAAAACTACCACTCACCAGAAAACTACCGCACACCCAGAAAACTACCACACACCCAGAAAACTACCACACACCCAGAAAACTACCACTCACCAGAAAACTACCACACACCCAGAAAACTACCACATATCCAGAAAACTACCACTCACCAGAAAACTACCACTCACCCAGAAAACTACCACTCACCAGAAAACTACCACACACCCAGAAAACTACCTACCACTCACCCAGAAATCTAAACCTGACCTAGAAGACTTGTATGTGTGAATGACAGGCGTATAAGATCCTGATTTGAAGAGATTTGTTTACGCCATAACGGTTTTATCACACTATTCCGACATTTCCTCAGTGTAAAAGTGACCGTATTCTCGTCCTTCTCTTACACAGAACCCTCCCTGAACACAGTCGAGCATTAACGTCACATATAGAGTAGAGTAAATAATGTATGTCATAGTGATATCACTGTACGTGACCTGGTGTTAACGGTACAGTCTCAGAGGATCAGCGTTCTGATTATAGCAATGACTCATTCAGAGGTTATCTGTTGTGTTTACAGTAGTTTTGGTCGTGATCTTGATGACCCGTTCCTCAGCGTGGCTGCGGGTCCCAACTTCTTCTCCAGCCGGGTTCTGTCTTGGGCCACGGAAGTCCAATGTGTGGTAAGTTATCCTCTAGAGGCATCTCGGATGTTGCAGCGAGCAGCAAGGAAGTCTGACTAACGCATTGGAGGTCTTCCCTACTGTCTCTTCATACCTCAGGGGTACCAGACTGCTGTCGCTGTGCTCCATCAACCATCGCTTCGTCGCAACATGTGACTTGTCCATCTATGTTTTGTCTTGTCTGCATGGATTATCCCATCCTTCACCAGGAACAATCTTCTTATGTCAGAATTGTGGAGACCTTGCATACGGTGGTTTCGGAGAGTGATTCCGACCAAGTGCCTGTCAAGGGATTCCTGTGTAACTCAATTTGTCCTCTAGTGATTTTATTGTCTACATCTCGGCACCGTAGAACTTCGCAGGGCGTTCAGTGGGATTGAAGAGGGAGGTTCTCCATCCCATGATAAAAGGCCCCAACCCATGATGAAATCTCACCACCCATAATGAAATCTTACCAACCCATGATGAAATCTCGCCAACCCATGATGAAATCTCACCAACCCATGATGAAATCTCACCACCCATGATATGATCTCACCAACCCATGATGAAATCTCACCACCCTATGATATGATCTCACCACCCCATGGTATGATCTCACCAACCCATGATGAAATCTCACCACCCCACGATAAGATCTCACCACCCCATGATATGATCTCATCACCCTACGGTATGATCTCACCAACCCATGATAAGATCTCTCCACCCCATGAAATGATCTCACCAACATATTATAAAATCTCACAACCCCATGATAGATCTCATGTAGAATTTACAGTATTGTCGTTTATTATTATTATTATTATTATTATTATTATCACTACTTTTATTGTTATTATTAATAATATTATTATTACATACCATTTTTATTATCCAATCCACATGAGTGAACGATTTATTCACTCACAAATTCCGTGTATCCTGTGTATTGAATGCGGTTCATCTACCATGCACTCTAAAAGCAAGCGCTGTGACGTACAAGTTACCACAATGATTCTCAAAGTGGTGATCTACAGGACAGCACCGGCTCGCGAACCCTCAGTCGCCGGTCAGCAAAGAGCCTCCATAAACTGGAACTAATCTAATATTCCAAACATTAAAGTGTTGAGAATTTATTGTATAATTCGAACTCTAACTAAATTTATGTTTCTAAAAATAATATGAACTGCTTCCAATGTATCAATATAATTATTTGTATAGTTCCAAGATTGGTTCGATATTCTTGCTTATTATTTCAATATATATTTTTAACAACTTCAAATTTTTTTAAACAGTGTAACAAAACTCATGTATCAACGGCATCATTAAATTGTAATAGTGTCATGAAATCGAATAAGAATTTTAAACTACTGTAAGATGATTAAAAAAAAACGATTATCAATTAATTGGGCACCGGTGCCTGTGACTGTGGATAAATCCCTGCGGGTATGTCCAATACCCCATGTAAATCCAGGCCAAAGCACAATAATTCGTAAAAGTCGTGACGTCGACAAGAACAGTCCGTCTATGACAGTTTCGATTCAGCGAACTTCAATATGTCAATATATGTGTACTTTTCTCATCAGTTCATTTTTATAATTGAAAGGTGTTTTATATCATTTAGACGTGTTTATATTTCATCGAAATTGTCGTTGACGATGTCTTATCATTGTACTTTCTCAAGCTGTCGTGATAATTATAAAAATGGGAAATGTGTTTCAGTTTTCAAGTTCCCTAAACGATGTATAACTTTGAAAAGATTGAATAAGAATGATAGCATTAATACTCTAAGCAGAGAAAACTTCACTCCAACCGATAATGCCAATGTGAGTAAAATGTTTTAACATATTTATTAAGTCTATTATTTTTTTAAGTAATTATTTTTTAAAGTGTATCTGTATCTACTCAAGGGGGTAAATCAACGGATGTACAATTAGCTATAGGAGGTCACATGAAGAGGATAAACAAATAGATCTGTAGGAGGTGACATGAAGAGAATAAACAAATAGATTTGTAGAAGGTGACATGAAGAGAATAAACAAATAGATCTGTAGGAGGTGACATGAAGAGAATAAACAAATAGATCTGTAGGAGGTGACATGAAGAGAATAAACAAATAGATCTGTAGGAGGTGACATGAAGAGAATAAACAAATAGATTTGTAGGATGTGACATGAAGAGAATAAACAAATAGCTCTGTAGGATGTGACATGAAGAGAATAAACAAATAGCACTGTAGGATGTGACATGAAGAGAATAAACAAATAGATTTGTAGGACTATACAAGAGCTTTCCTTTTGTTGTTAAGAAGGTTGTTGTGGCTTGGAAGTAATTGGCTTCAAAGTGATCCGCGTAAGCTCAGATAACAACGTGATTAATGGCATGCAATGTCCTTTTTTCCTCTCCTCGAAGTGTAAGTATTGAATACAAACATCCTAGTTACCCGATTAGACCATTGTGTTGTTTTTTATTTTGGACCCGGTGCACATTTTGAAATGCATACGAAACAGTTGGCTAACTCAAAAAAATGTTAGTCAGTGCATGTACAATCTTGATTTTGAAAATTAATCTGCAACTAAAATAGCAGGATTTGACACCATAAAAAAGTTTCATTCAAAAGAGACTGACAATTTAGTGAAATAGTTGGTGAGTTTAGCAGAAATATTAAAGATGAATCACTTCCTTTCTGTAAGGAAAATAATAATTGTTACTGATGAAGATTAGCAGAATGTCATTGATTTAATCCCTATTTCAACATATGTCGCAGGATATTGTACATTTTCAACTATACACAAATTGAAATGGATGTTCTGTAAGTTATACTTGAAAGTTTATTTTATTTACATGAATGTCACACAAAGCCAAAATGAGCTAAAACAAATGGTGTTCTGTAGGTTGTACCTGAATATAGATTATATAGAAATGAACGTCACACAAAGGCAATATGAACTTGCAGAAAAGATGGACTGATAAGATTATTTATATAATCAACCTGATGTGCTTGATATTAAAATACATATATTGTTTATTCAAAAACTGGTTTCTGTTGGTTTTGAATGACTGTTTCCATGTCAACTCTGCTGTGATTAACTTAATTCTTGCAAGTCATATACAAAAAATAGTAAATACAAGTATTAATAACATTGAAATAAATTATCATTTTCTTTATTTCACGATCAATTAAACAAGTCATTAGGCTACATTGAAGTCTTCTTTGCAACTGTCAAAAGAAGTAAACTCGCTTGGTACAGTAATATATCCGAATCAAATGGTCTTGTAAATACGATCCTGCACGGAAAGGTGCAAGGCAGACGACGAAGAGGCCGTCTCAAAAAGAGGTGGGATGACAATATAAAAGAATTGACCAATCTCTGATCAGAACAGTTAGGAACAGCGGTCTGTGAAAGAGAAGGGTGGCTTGGGATTGTGAGGATGTCTTCACGTGTGCCTCAACGACCTCACTTGTTACGGGATGACCTGACCTGAAGGCTACCACTCGCAGATAAATAAATTATCCCTTTCTAAAATTCCACTTTCAATTAAACAAGTCATAAATCAAGCATACGCATCTAAACAAATAATCTTTTTCTAAAATTCCGCTTTAAATAATACACTAGTCATAAGGCAACATTACAGTTCAATGCGCGTCGCCTAACCCTTCTTGCGAGGCGTCATGAAATCGTGCTCTGGCCTAGATTTACAGGAGGTATTGGTCTGCCACACTGGAAAGTTAGAGGAGCAATAAATTATGATCATAACTTATCTCGTCTGTCCAGGTACGCCGTTGGACACCTTGGGAATGTACAATCTATTTTCTAGTGGTATCTTGTGTGGACATTGATATTTTCAATCCATGCCTCAGTAGTGTCTCTTTACCCCATACAATACATCTTAGCATTGATCTTTCTCATACTCTGAAGCACCAATGTATGTCGCTATAGGCTCGCATGTAGAGAAGTCATGGGTACCTTCTCGCCATTTTGTTTGTTGTAATTCTCTGTCTGTAAAGGCCTTCCGTGGTTTTTGTTTCTCTTTCTGTGGGATTTTTTCTTATTTCATAGTCATAATAATAGTTGTCCGTCGCAAGCGAAGATGGCAACAGCATCAAACTTGTGCTGCTATGCATGATCTAATGTAACTATAAAGTTCAATCCTTTCACGGTATACTCTTGGGGCACACATGTGAGAAGTTGGCTGTGTGGTCGCCGTGTGTTCTTCTCTTTCGGACACATTGATGTATACTTGTATCTTCTAGTGAGCGTCTGATTAGGATAGTGGTAGAGCGCTCACTTTTCACGGCAACGGTTCAGCGTTCAACTCTCGCTTCTGGACCGCTCTAATGGATTGAGCTTTAAATTGGTACTTGACTTACTATAAGGAAAGGTTATGAAAAATGTAACTGACGACAGCTAATATAAACTGTGGCTTAGTATACTGAAGGCGCTAACACTTCAATACCAACCAAAGGAGATTTATATAATCTTCTGGTAACACTGAACATTGTCGCAACCAGAATATGGTTCGCAACTAGAAAATTATGAGATGTTTTGTTTCTATATCTTGCTCCAGGTCTATCTCATGACACTGAGTACAGTAAATTGGTATAGTACACTAGTAATATTGTTAGCTAGTATTTCACCGCGCATAGACTGAAATGGGTTAGAACGTTTAGCGACTCGGTATCAGACACTGGTAAAATTATTAAATACCAGAATAAAAGATCACAGCTCTATCTTTGTCGCGATCCTAGCATTACTAGAAAACCAGATTCGAACCACACATGGCCTGAAAATTTAAATTCTATTGTGTCGTGGCAATTTATTCTGTACCTTTCGAGGAATGGACTGAGAGACCGGCACGCTGGCTGCCGTGATTAATGAGATCGTATTTGTCTACCTCAGATCTACGTTTGCATTTCCCTTCTTGTACAAGAAGTTATTTTCACGAGTGCACCTCCCAGCATTATGTACGCTATTTCTCTCACTTACAAAGCTAGCCTACATTAATTTCTAACAAACACAGCCTAGATTTATCGATTATTATCTTGTTCAATGAACGTTAGCACTAAAGAAAGCCACTGAATATCTATTCAGAAACACGCGAATGTATCAAATAAGAAATGTTATATATTTTATAAAACATGTCCTCAACTGACGGGATAATAAGCCAGAAGATGAGAGAAAGAACGATACAAGCGAATGCTGTAACATACGAGTTATCACCATCAATTATTAAAACTTATAAACAATAAACAAATATAAAACAGCTTGCGCATACCAGCTTTCTGTTTTCAGTGTAACGGATTGGTCCTTACCAAAGCAAAGAAAGAAAGATCAAAACCTGTGAAAAGAGACGCTTGTGAAAAGCGGCCAGTGTCATTATATTGCATTAGAAATATGTGCTGATCGTGAAAATAATATATCCCAATAAGAAATAGATGGAACAGATATTGATATTTATTGTTTAATTGACGTTATATCATAATTGTTTGAGTCATTAGAAAGTCACAGGCACATTTTAGCTTATTTAATGTAGTCTACACAACACAAAAATATGTGTCTTCACTAGATCTATTTTAAGAGTCCTACAGCAACCCATGGATATCTGTGGAAGGGATCATTCATGAAATTTCATATTGCAGGTGTTTTTTTTCGGAAATTCGGTAACGTTCACTACTATAGTACTGTACGTTTTGAGATTTGTCACAAAGTAGCGTGCTACTTTGTCATCATTATCGTTTTCAATTTGTTAAGGCGTAGCAGAGATATATAGTGCCCTTGTTATTTTAATGTCGTTGAAAGTTAAATTCTTTACGGCCAGAAAGATATAATTAAAATTGTATAAATATTGCACCTGTGATGTTAAAAGCGGAACAATGTATCATCGCATTTCAAACCCATCAAAAAGAACAATCCACGCCTTGAGTGTTAGCGGAATATCATTAGAATGATTAGCAGTGGAACGTGACAGTCTTTAAACAAATACCGCCGGAGACCGAGAAAGAAAAAAAAAGTAGTTGATAGCTTTGACAAAGAAGTTATTAAACTACAAATTTATAGAATCTTTAATTCTAAAAAATCATTGACCTTAGTAAAATAGAAAATGTCAGTGATAGAGATAGAATCTTTAATTCTAAAAAATCATTGACCTTAAGAAAATAGAAAATGTCAGTGATAGAGATAGAATCTTTAATTCTAAAAAATCATTGACCTTAAGAAAATAGAAAATGTCAGTGAAAGAGATATAATCTTTAATTCTAAAAAATCATTGACCTTAAGAAAATAGAAAATGTCAGTGATAGAGATAGAATCTTTAATTCTAAAAAATCATTGACCTTAAGAAAATAGAAAATGTCAGTGATAGAGAACAACGATATCTCTAACACTACATTGTGGAAAACTGCGACGTGCTGGCGTCACTTCCCTGAAGCATACAGGCGGTACAATGATCTTCTGTGAAATGTCTCACCTAGTAGCTATTAGAAGTAAATGTTTATGGGAAATTAGAAAAACGCGTAAAGATATTGTGTATATAGATGAAATATGGATACATTCTCCCCATTCTAATGAAAATGAAAAAAAATCTGCAAATGGAACTAAAACAAGAATTGTATCAAATAGTAAAGGACAGCTACTGATAATAGCCCATGCAGGTAGCAAATATAATGGATTTGATGAATGACGAACCTCTGCCTAGTTCAAAATCTACCGAAAATCGGGACTGTCATTTACAAATGAATGGCCACAGATTTAACGGGTGTATTGTGGAAAAACTGTATTTCCGTCACTTTCTCATGTCCGGTAATGAACAATGTTTCCTACCATAGTACAGTGGCCCTGGAAGACAAGGTCCAATGTTTCCTAGCATAGTACAGTGGCCCTGGAAGACATGGTCCACTGTTTCCTACCATAGTACAGTGACCCTGGAAGACAAGGTCCAATGTTTCCTCCCATAGTACAGTGGCCCCGGAAGACAAGGTCCAATGTTTCCTCCCATAGTACAGTGACCCCGGAAGACAAGGTCCAATGTTTCTTCCCATAGTACAGTGACCCTGGAAGACATGGTCCACTGTTTCCTACCATAGTACACTGACCCTGGAAGACAAGGTCCAATGTTTCCTCCCATAGTACAGTGGCCCCGGAAGACAAGGTCCAATGTTTCCTCCCATAGTACAGTGACCCTGGAAGACAAGGTCCAATGCTTCCTCCCATAGTACACTGACCCTGGAAGACAAGGTCCAATGTTTCCTCTCATAGTACACTGACCCTGGAAGACAATGCCCAATGTTTCCTCCCATAGTACAGTGACCCTGGAAGACAAGGTCCAATGTTTCCTCCCATAGTACACTGACCCTGGAAGACAAGGTCCAATGTTTCCTCTCATAGTACACTGACCCTGGAAGACAAGGCCCAATGTTTCCTCCCATAGTACAGTGACCCTGGAAGACAAGGTCCAATGTTTCCTCCCATAGTACACTGACCCTGGAAGACAAGGTCCAATGTTTCCTCCCATAGTACAGTGGCCCCGGAAGACAAGGTCCAATGTTTCTTCCCATAGTACAGTGGCCCCGGAAGACAAGGTCTAATGTTTCCTCCCATAGTACAGTGGCCCCGGAAGACAAGGTCCTGATATCAGCAAGTGTTAAAGACGAAATCTGGCTTTGTCTAATAAAAGGAGCACAGTCAATTGATAGAAATTGACCCCAGAACTGAATTGTTGTCACATGTAAAGAGCACACACAAGACAAAGACGTTTCATATTGAAAAAATAATCCAGGAGCATGGTCATAAGTGTTTAAAACTGTCACTGTACCAATCACGCTTAAGTGAAAGGTCAGATGGCATGTCACATCAAAACCTTCAAGATATCGGATGCAAAAAAATGGCATTTGTTGCCCTCTCAGACATTGACAAATAATTCTGATTGAAATATGAGGATCATGTAAAGAAGGACGAAGAAGATTATTGGCAGAAAGATGGTTGGCGATTCATTCCACCGACATGGGGACGGCGTCAGGTAGTGGTTAAGTGACACGGCTCACGACCCGAAGGTACTGGGTTCAATCCCCATCACAGCACCAGCCGTTACCTCTGGGAAGCAAACTCTTAAAAAAATGCAGGAGGAAGCAGATCCTTACATAAAATGCATGCTGAAGTCGGATGCACTGGGCCGACAAGCGCAAAATAAAAACCATATTGCAACGTACACTGCCTTGGGAATACAGAAATAAGGCGGACGCAAAAAAAAATTTAAAAATCTCGCCGACATCAACCATCAATCTCTTTTAATTATGTCAATATAAAGGTAGTACATTCTTCCTATATACAGATTTAAAGCAAAGACTACATTCATTCATTCAGGCTTAAACGTTTCGTGAAGCTTGGGACATATTTAATTACAAATAAACACTGATCGACAAACTCACAAGCATTAGTCATATACTTTTCTTTCATCACACAGCTCTTTCTGGAAATCCATATATTTTACGATTTAATGCAAATTTATAAAGAAAACAATGTACTCATACCCCTATGGTAAATTAAGCTAAGCCTGCTGCTCCTAATGTACTATCAATTAACGGAAGTACTGCAAAATGTGTTTTGTGTATAAACGATAACTAATAACTACAAGGAATTAACCACACCAAAATCTGTTTTGATAAATGTGTGCAGTCTACATAATATGCATGTATAAACGTCATAATAGAAACGTCATAAACGTCTACATAATATTTATTCATTAACGTCATTATAGAAACACTCGCACAAATGCAAGTTGATTGGTTAATGAATTATTTGAAGAATAGATATATATTCCAACAGCACGTATGTTTGAACGAGCTATAGAAACGGACACAGTAAGAATTGAAGAAATACCACAGATAGCCCATGCACGTTTAAGATGCACAGTGAAGCTCAGAACATTTTCTTGAATATTAAGAAAACTAAGATAATGTCCACTGACAAAACGGGTCTGCAGCCCCAAATTGCCATTAATAATAAAGAAATCTAAAATGTCACATATTTTGAATACCTTGGCTCTACGTTATCCAGCGATTAGAAGATGATTGGCCATGACGATGAAGAAGCTAAACAATATGCAAAATGTATGGTATAATACAAACAAGCAACTAAAACTGAAGATTCTGAGGCCATGCATATTCCCTGTAGCAATGTGCGGGTGCGAGGCATAGACTATGACACAAGAAGCAAGAAAGAAAATTGGAGCGTTCGAAACAAATTGTTACAGAAAACACCTTAAAATTTCTTGGATAACGAAAGGGACAAATAAAACCATTCTAGAAGACCGGAATGTTGAAGAAAACTGGCTCATAAACAGTGTTATGTTTCGGAAATTGAATTTTTTCGGCCGTGTCAAACGTCATGACGGAAAGAACGGCCATTGAGGGCATGGTACCTGGAAGGCGAAGCAGGGGTCAGCGAAAGTACAAGATATCAAGGATACTATAAACATGAACATGGAGCAGGTGTGAAGATTGACTGCCGACCGGGATTTATATCGGCTGGATGTGATGAGAGCGACGTTCTACAGAGGACATGCGACATCATGATGATTAGCCCATGCACAGATTATATGAATAGATAGACAATGGAATAGTTATTCATTTCACAGGAGTGTGTCCAAACTTCCCAGTTGTGCGAACATATAAGAGGAGTGTGTCCAAACTTCCCAGTTGTGCGAATATATAACAACAGACGGCAACACTTCAGAGTGAGAGAAAGACAAAAATAGATTGATGGTGTTGAATAAACACTGCAGAAAATATTGAAAATATCAACTTTCCCACAGATAGCACACGAAAGAATATTGAACTTCCCCACGCCATTCAGTTACGTACGTGGACAGATACGATGATGATTATCTTATTCGCCTTTTTTTGAAAAGTTAGTCCAACCCTGCACAAGCCCCCTTTCAGCAACACGCTTAGAAGATTACAGTGGCCACATTTGTGTATGCATAGGTCCACACTGGCAAGTTATTGTCCTACAAACTCATGAATATAAATTCTTAGAGTTGGGCGATGTCCGGAAATCCGTGGCCTATGCATAATCTACAAACAAACACCACTAACGTTCCATCTGTTTGATTAGTGTCAGAATGGAGAATTATTTACCGGTGTGATAGGAAATTGATGGAAAAGCTAAAGGAAACATTGAGGAAATAATAGACGCTAAATTTAACTGCATATAACATGGGAGAATATGATGGGCGGCAAATTTGACTTGATGAAACATTTTTTGAAATGGTGAACCCCAACATAGCTTCATAAAACATTGATGTAAATGGTGGACTTTAGTTGAGGCTAGTTGAAATATTGATGGAAGGGATAGACTTAAATTGTGGCTACATGAAACATCGATGAAAAGGATTGACTAATTGTGGCTACATGAAACATTGATGGAAAGTATGGACTAATTGTAGCTACATGAAACATTGATGGAAAGTATGGATTAACTGTAGCAACATGAAACATTGATGGAACGGACGGACTAACTGTGGCTACATGAAACATTGATGGAACGGACGGACTAACTGTGGCTACATGAAACATTGATAGAAAGTATGGACTAACTGTGGGTACATTAAACATTGATGGAAAAGATGGACTAACTGTGGCTACATGAAACATTGATGGAAATGATGGACTAGCTGTGGGTACATGAAACATTGATGGAATTGATGGACTAACTGTGGCTACATGAAACATTGATGGAAAAGATGGACTAGCTGTGGCTACATGAAACATTGATGGAAAAGATGGACTAACTGTGGCTACATGAAACATTGATGGAAAAGATGGACTAACTGTGGCTATATGAAACATTGATGGAAAAGATGGACTAACTGTGGCTACATGAAACATTGATGGAAAAGTTGGACTAGCTGTGGCTACATGAAACATTGATGAAAAAGATGGACTAACTGTGGCTACATGAAACATGGATGGAAAAGATGGACTAACTGTGGCTACATGAAACATTGATGGAAAAGATGGACTAACTGTGGCTACATGAAACATTGATGGAAAGGATGGACTAGCTGTGGGTACTTGAAACATTGATGGAAAGGATGGATTAGCTGTGGGTACATGAAACATTGATGGAAAGTATGGACTAACTGTGGCTGCAAGAAACATTGATGGAAAAGATGGACTAATTGTGACTGCATGAAAATGAATGCCTAGATAGTGAATTGGACAACACGAAGCATTGAATTGAATGCCTGGATGATAAATTTGGCTACATGAAACATTAAAAGAAATCATGGAAGGTAAATTATGGCCCGCTGGGAAAATGTAATGGGCGATCAATATTTAAGTGTAGGATATAGATACCGAGTGGCTAGAGAACGAATTGACAGTTTGATAGAGAGACTGGAAATAAAAATGTGTTTGTCGTATAGAGATAAACGGAAGAAGTGCAAAGACGACGAATACGATGGATAAATAAACGTAGAGTTAAATAAATGAAGCGTAAAATAATGAAATGATGGAAGAATGGATGAATTGATTTGATTGGATGGATGGATAGATGGATGGATGTATGAATTGAATTGATTCGATTAATTGAACGAATGGATTGTATGGATGGGTGGATTGAAGGGATAGATGTCCGAATAAGTTTTATGTGAATGGATGGATTGATACGTGAACGATTGAGTTGATAGATGAAAAATCAGATAGACGAACCGGTTGTGGGAAGATGATTGTATAGGTAGATGTATATATATTTACAATATATATATATATATATATATATATATATATATATATATATATATATATATATATATATATAATGAATTTATGAATGGTTGAATGATTAGATGGATGAAAGTATGTAATGTACTCATTGATATGTGGATGAGTGAGTAAAAATATGAATTGGTTAATGGATGAATGAACATATTGATGAATCGGCAGATCTGTGATATAAAAAGAAGGATATAAAAATGGTATGAATGAAAGGAAAGATGAATATGTGCAACGATGGATAGATAGATCGAAAGATCTAATTTATGAATCAATTATATTGATGGATAATGGAATTTATGGACGGATATATAGCTAGTTTGGATAGATGGTATGGACGAATGGTTAGATAAATAAATGGAACTATGGATGGATATATCGAATGAGGATGTAGATTGATTGACAGTATTAGTGGAGAAATGAATTGCTGAATGGATTAATAGATTGTGTGGATGGGTAGATATATGTTACTTTATCGTGCATTTAAAACATGAAATGCCCATTTCTCATGACAGTCCTGCTGCAACCAATAACGGATCAGCAAATCGTTCAGCAGCTGCATCGTTCCATCTCACAAAATCCTCTTAACGACATCCCCTCCATTGAAAAAGTACAGAAGTTGAGAACGCAAAACCTGATGGCGTTACACGTGAGCTGCTGAAATGTACACGGACCAAATTAGGGAAACCCTACGCTAGAGTTTGGTCTATTGCACAGGTCCCTGCTGCATGGTAGGACGAGATTATCATCTCTACATACAAAGGAAAAGGATTTCGTTCTGAATGAAGCAGCTTCAGGTCCATCGCATTACTGTCTGCCCCTGAGAAGTACGAGGGGCGGTCATTAAGTTACAACAAGGATATCAACAAGTGCATGGAAGAGTATGTGCAAGGGAAAACCTGATTTCAGAACACAAAATGGCTCTTTAGCAATAATCCATGCATCATGTACATGTGCAATATAGCGTACAAAATGACCACCTTACTATCGACTTGCACCGTGGAATAACGAATCATTATTCGTGTTTTTGTTTTTGTTGTGGTCAGAGGGTGTGAAACCTTCTTAAAACTACAGAACAATGACGACTCAGTATGGAGACAGTTGTTTGAGTCAGAGAAAAGTTTATGAATCGGTACAAAAATTTCAAAACTGTAGACAAAATGTCATTGAGGAACCGCGGTGTGAGAGACCAGCGAGTGTGGCAATTGACACAGTGAAACAGCAAATCGACCAGCTAATTTGTCGCTACAGACAAGTAATTATTGATGAAATAGCCATAGATTTCAACATGAGTTACGACACTGGGAACAAAATTGTCCATGATGACCTCGATTACAGGAAAGTGTGTAGCAGATGGGTACCAAGACGAGGTAATGAGGGCAGTGCAAAATTGGTTAAAGATTACACAATAAGACATTTTTCAAGAGGACATCCACAAGCTAGTTGGAAGATGGACAAAGTGTGCTGCCATGCACAGCGACCATGCATAAAAATAAGACAACACATTTCTGTCCTTTGAAGTTGCCCCACACGTTTCTCTGTTACATTCAGTCGTTGATGAAATAATCAGTGCCCCCAACAGTCTGGCTTTACTGCTTTCCAAACCACTAGCGAGGATCTACTTGCTCTTCGTCTGCTCATGGAAATACACCGCTCCATTATAGCCGCTTGCGTCGAAATTAACGCCACCTTTGTCTTTATGGACTGATCTTTGTGGAATGCTTCAAAACAAGCGCACTGCAATTGCTAATTGTGTATTATACTGCAACACTGGAGCAAAAATCCACCTGTGTAACAATTTCCACGACATTTTTTTGTGTGCATCTTTCGATGACCCGCAGGGATGTGTCTACACTGCGGTATTGTTCTTCATCGACTGGATCCTCGGTCAGCTTGATGTAACTGACCTCGACTACGCAGAGGACATAGTCATATCCGGCCCCTGCGCTCAGACACTGATATAACCTCTGGAACACCTAGAAGATCTTGCATCTAAATTAGGTCTGCACATCTAATGGTCAAAAACCAAGATACGAATCCATGGCTTCAACCCCAGGACGACAGAAATTATTGTCCACTGCAATTTTGTCAACTCTACCTGGACGGCAAACACATTTATGAAGCACATATCCATTCGGTCATCTTTCGGAGAATCGACCTGGCTGGCGCGGTTATGAACACTCTGCATCAACTCTAGAACCAGCAGTAACTTTCACTGACAACCAAGCTGCATACATGCATACCCTGCTTCGTCCGAAACCTGCTGTACGGTTCCGAAACCAGGACTATTTTGCAGGGCGATCAAAAGCACATTGCGACCCTCCTCATGAGCAGCAAGTTGAGCATTTCTGCGATCTATGTTACTACCGGGTTACAAACGACAAAGTCCTCCGCGGACAGACCTCGAAAGCAAATTCAATATGCTGAACTTTCACCGTTTTACCCAATTTGAAAATGTGGCGAGCCGTATCGAGGACTTCCCCACCTAACCAGCTCTTAATGCAGGTCATGGACATGACGTACTCCAACATAGTGCCGCTCCCGTGGTTGTCTATGTGGTTGTCTCCGCACCACCCAGTTAGGTCAAATCTGAAATAGACCTTAATCATTGCGTGCAGCCTGGGACTGTGTTACTCATTGTGCTCATGGGTGGTTGGTGCGACAGGAGTTAGTTACATGAGCGTACTATCTACCTACTTACCTGTAGATGGTACAGATAGATAGTCTGGTTGGATATATGATTGGTGGTTAGATGGACAGTTAGCTCTGGATGGATTGATGGATGTATGGACGGATGGATGGATCAAGGGATAAGTTGGCGGATGAATGAAGGGATATGTGGGTGGATAGATGGATGGATGGAGGCATCGGTGTGCGGATATAAAAATAAATGGATGAATATTTGAATAGATGGATAGATCGTGTGAATTGGTGGCTTGATGAATGGATTGACGGAAGTTCAGACAAACTGATGGATGTAGGTGAAGATGAATGAATGAATGAACAGTTAAATTAGTGGATGTGATGGTTGAAATGATTTGAAAGCTACTGTGCTAACGGATGGGATGTGATATGTAAAGAGAATTGCATTTCCTTCCACATAAATTATTAAATGAAAGCACGATACAGCGTCATGGTAGAGGAATCAATAACAAGTGTAGAGATAAACGGACTGAAACACAACACTCGGCGATAATGTACATCACGTGTCGGTAGTCAGTCAAGGCTCAGGAGATCCCAACCTCAATTTAAGTCGAGATCAAATAAATAGACAAGGGGTCACTTGAAGTCAATTTAGGTGGACCGCGTGCCACGCGAATACAATTTGACGTATTTTACTTCACCTTTAATCTGAGTTTGAATCTCGTTTGTCTGAAGTTGGTAAGTAGTTTTTAGTTAGTTCGGTGACCTCTTGGCAACGGTCAAAAGTCGGAAACTCGCTTGGTACGGTCAAATATCGAGATCAAACGCTCTTGCAATTACGATCCTGCACGGAAAGATTCAATGCGGACGACGAAGAGTGTCGCCCCAAAAAGAGATAGGAGGACAACATAAAAGAATGAACCAATCTCCGACCAGAGGAGACACAGGCAGTGGCAGCTGACAGAGAGGCGGTTGCGTGGGTTTGTGGTGGTGTTTTCACGTGTGCCCCAACGACCTTACGGATTACGGGATGACTTAAATTGACTTGAATTGGATTCCCTACTTCACAAACGCGCACTGTCTTTTAGTTCTGACTGAGGTTCTATTCGCGTTGTGATCTTGAAGATAGAACGACAAGTGACATATGGCCTGCGTGTTTGATACCCCGAGTCAAGTGAAGCCCATTTGAAAGAGAAAACGTAAAACAGAGAACAAAAGGTATGCCCTATTATAATCGTCACTTTAATGACAATCAAGAATTATTGATGTATGCCCTTCCGTTGCTCAGAAAAAAACGAGTTATTCACTCTTATATTGATACGTTTTAAATGGTGTTTAGTATTATTTCTAAAGCTTTTTATTTACAAAGACAACTAAGAACTCAACGAAGCAATTTGGGAGGCCTAAAAAACAATAAAAAGTCCAAAAAATAAAAGACAGAACATCTGTTATTACCCACGCGGAAAACTGCAGCTAGTAAATTGTCCCGTCGAAAACGTGGATTCGTAAATTTGTCTGAGTCAACAAAAAACAAACTTCCACATAATAAATTCGTAGATTTGTCTGAGTCAACAAATAACAAACTTCCACATAATAAATTCGTAGATGTGTCTGAGTCAACAAATAACAAACTTCCACATAATAAATTCGTAGATTTCTCTGACTCAAGAAAGAACAAACTTCCACATAATAAATTCGTAGATTTCTCTGACTCAACAAAAAACAAACTTCCACATAATAAATTCGTAGATTTGTCTGACTCAACAAAGAACAAACGTCCACATAATAAATTCGTAGATTTGTCTGACTCAACAAATAACAAACTTCCACATAATAAACTCGTAGATTTGTCTGACTCAACAAATAACAAACTTCCACATAATAAATTCGTAGATTTGTCTGACTCAACAAATAACAAACTTCCACATAATAAATTCGTAAATTTCACGACGGATAACAGCAGGGTGGCTCATACAGAACCGTATCAAACCCATACTTCAGCAGATGAATAACGCAATGCAAGAGTTCATACCGTCAACAGCGTAGTTATTCCAGCCATGCGAGCGACGTTTGAAACCTTCGGTAATTAGATGCAAAGAAGATTCACGTTGCTCAAAGGTCAATGGGTTGAAGACCATTGGCAGTCTCTTTTTTGAATCGATTTCATGCATTAAACTTCCTTTAAGGACGTCGTAGATACTCCGTTATTCCGATAATGAAGATGAGCCGGACATGTAATGTGCATGCAGACAACAGATCGACACGAAAAGTCATCTTCTGGGGAGCCCTACAAATGTTAATGTCCACTAGAACATCCACCAGTGAGATTGCAAAAGATGAGCTTAAACATCTGGCTACCTGGCATCAAACACGTGTTATGCTTGGTTGAATACCAGGGTCATAGGTTACGAAAGAGAAAAGCTACTTTACACTTGGCAGGTTATGTTGGCCCGTGTGAACGACGGAGTGGACAATAGCCATCATGTGATGTAAAGATAACTTCATATTTACATCACAACCGACTAGGAACTGTAATGCCTCTAAGCACGATTATTACCAGAGTAGAAAAACAGAACAAGATACATCAATCAATATTGTGAATTAAACAAATATATGTATGTGTTGCTCTATAAGCATAAAACACTGAATGTGATACACATGGTGCTATGGAGCCAGTAATAAAATGAAATATTTCATGATAAGTACACAATCGAGCACCTCCGAGACAATTAAGTAAGTAGCATGTTCTTTGCAGAACATCGATTCTTACAAACGCCACCTATTTGGCTGTTATAAGTTTCTTGACAGGTGTGCAGTACGGTATGTTGTCGTTTTCTTCCCTTCGTGGAAGAGCGATCGCACAGATAAAAATTCATTTTTGCCAAACTGGCAAGTGGGATTCGAACCAGTTGTGTTGGGATTACTACAAAAGCAAATTACAACCTTGTTGCATCAATGGTTTTTATTTCAATGTAGTGGTGTCGTTAGTAACATGTTAATACGAATATGTGAAGTAAACAAATAGTATTAACAATAATCAATGCTGACACAGTCCTTTTTCTGCCCGCTTGGAAAACTAAACTGACCTGGATCCATGTATTTTAGCAAGAAAGTAAAAGGCGCACCATTTACTATCCAGCTTGTCGCAAAAGGTGCACGAGATGTGGGTGGGAATTGTGTTAGGGAAGCCATCATATCAAACACCATTACTACAGGAAGCACCTTCTTTGTGGCTTTTATAACGCTTTCGTGTGAGGCGACCATCGGTGGCGGTGCACCCTCTTAGTGGCTTTTACAAAAACTTCTTGTAAGACAGCCAACTGTGACGGTGCACCCTCCTATTGGCTTTTATAAAAAACTTCTTGTAAGACAACCAACTGTGGCGTTGCACCCTATTAGGGCCTTTCAAAAAGTAAAGACTGTTTGTAAGGCGGTCCACTACGGTAGTCCATTAAAATCGAAATTAAGACAATACGATGGACGTGAGTCTTGTATTAAAGGTGTTATAATCAAGTTAGAAAGGTTTGATAGTTCTGTAAAACAGATTTCCTTGGAGAAGTATATGTGCTTACAGACAACATCTGCCTCGCTGGTAGGCTGAGGGCAGCTAGATTATATGTAAAGGTGCTTAAAGCAAATGCATACGGGAGAGATAATTCCTGGGATCCGAGCGTAGATCTCCAGGAAAGCGCAATCCGTCTCATAAAGACAAGCACGGACATTGCTTTGTTAGAGCCTTTGATGTGATTGACTGGTAACAAATGGGGAAGAAGATAATGAGAAACGAATGAGCCCTAATATGACGTTATGTGTGAATTAGTTTTATCGAATGCTAGTTAATAGGATTTTTTTCTTCAGAACTTCATTGTTTTTAATTATTTTAGCTCATAAATTCATCCCATTGTTGGGTTGATATTCATTTTAAAGAGTCCACCATGCCACTTCCGTTTGCTCTGACTTCAATAATAACCCTGATAGGTCTGACAGTTCGAAATCAGTCTGCACTCGTCTTTTTGTCTCAAGTGTTCCGCCGGGGTCTTTGTGTAGGACAAAGACAAGAATAGTACCACTGCCCCACAGAGAGCATGTGGAAAGAGGCGACTAACTGTGTGAGATGCACAACACCGACCATGGTTAGGTGGTTTGTTAAGAGCAGCATATATGGCGCCTAACATGCTGCGGGTCTACTTTGCTGAAGAGTATATTAAGATGAACTTGCACATCAATTAACCACCGTACGCGGCACTTGTCCCAATACACTGCTCGAGCCTAGCCCACTAAGCAGGAAATAGTTCTTCTGGTACACCCAGCTCACACCAGAGCAGGGAACTGCACAAGGGGATCCCTTGTATTTATACAGGTCGACTAAAACTAAGTAACTATATCCGTTTTATCCCACCCGAGGAATTCCCTTGTTGAAAATAATGGGAAATGTCTAATCTACCAAACATTTCACAGAGCGCGTTTAAAGAGGGTGTGCATGAAACCAGCAATCTTATTATGTAAAATCATTGCAATTAAAACCGCTGCCATGAAGCTCGGTTACAGACTTCTAGTCAAACGAGACAGGTATAATGTGGTTCTTTGCTTCACCTGAAGGGAAAAGGCAAATAAAATCAATGTACACGGTTTGACGTAAAACATACCCAGAATGATATCCAACATGAATAACGCAAACAAATGACATGCTAATGCAGGATGTGTTGCTGTCAAGTAGGGCGAGATATGATACGTGTTCTGTATTTGATATTTGCTATCTCATGTATACCGATCAGACGCAGACAACACTAATTATCAAACAAATTGAGCGTGCCTGGGGACGACAGAAAGCAGTGCCAGTGTCGCTGGTCTGTGTTCCACTCACTAGTATCATGTACGCCACGTTGTTATCGAGCTGGGTGGATCTGCCAGCGTCCGTTATTTTCAGCTTTCCCTCCCTTAGGATCGAGATCGAAAGCATTAATAAAGCTCATACAGATGTGACGTTTCGCGAAGATACCACACAGGTCGGCATGCACCGGAAACTCATTATTAATTACTCTGGTTATTTATTTTGTTTCTATTCTTTTATTTATTTTACGTCCATTTTCCTTTATTATTATTTTTTGTTGTGTGGAAAATAGGCTAACCACCTATGTGGTTGTCTGGAGTGCAGTGATCTCGATTCTCTATAACAGATAACAGATTCAAAGGAGTTGCAGCTGGTTATTTTTTTACAATTAGGAAAGTTCGTTTTTTTCCTTTCTCTGCTTTAAAAAAATGTATGTTCATCAGTTTGGTTCTAGCAGATATAGACGCCTGAGAGGAGGGAACGACCATAGATACAACAAGCGACTATACACTTGTCGTAATATTGGAGACTAAACACTTTTGGTAGCATTGGAGACAATACACTTTTGATAATATTGGAGACTATCATCATTGGCTCTTTCCGTCTTGTCAAACGATAGTAATTGTGCTTTCAAAAAAAGTAATGTAACTACAGTCCATGAGGATAACGCATGGGACTCGCAATGCCAATCCGGGCAGAGAAGCGTCTTCCACGGTGTGTGCAAGGAAAATTTGAACTGTTTGCGGAATTGCATTGTGTGCCGAGTCTTCTCAAACTCTGAGTCCTTAGTCTATATGCAATCAGTACCCTTGTCTGTACTCCAAGCTTAATCTTGCCCTTACATGTAACACGATCCGTGGCGTCCTGTCCGCATGATTCCAAATCGATGCCTGCATCATTCAAATCCCACTTGCATACATCCTTGTACCGAAGTAGTGACCAGCCCCGAGACCTTTCCTCCTTCTGTTATTCCCCATTGAGAAGATCTTTTTGGTATTCTGTCATCATCGTCCTCCCATTGTGCCCCAGCAATCGTAGCCCTCGAAGACTAACCATGGAAAAGAATGTGACTGCGTGTTCTCTCCAACACCTCTGCGTTGGTGATCTTGTCTTGCCACCCAAGACCCAGGATTCTGCGCAGGCACCTCATGGGATAGCTGTTTAGCCGCCTCTCCTGGTGTATGTAGGTAGACCATGTCTCCCTGCCATTAAGAAGAGTGCTGAGGACACATGACTGGTAACCAAGTGTTTTTGTTTTAACAGTGAGCTTCTTGTTCTCCCAGACGTTTTTGTTAATCTGCTCATTATTACTACTGCCTTGCCTATCCTGATATTGATCTCTTGACTTTCATATAGACTGAGGATCTCAGGTATGTAAAATGATCTACTACCTCGAGATCCTCATCATCAATAGAGAAAACTGGTGTCTTGGAGACTATTGATTATAGACTTGGTAATACTGGAGATTAAACACTTTTGGAAATATTTGAGACAACATTTTTCTTAATATTGGAGACTATACACTTTTAGTAATATTGGACACGATAAATTTGGCAATGTCGGAACAATACAATTTTGATTAATATCGGAGACAATACATTTTGGCGATACTTTGACAATAAACATTTTCTTTTACCGGTGAACATATATTTAGTATAACCAAAACGATACGTCAATTTATAATGCCGATGACATACAAGTTGGTTTTACTGGAAACTACCATTTCGTTACGGAAGAAATAAACTTAGGAAAATACCAATGACTTTATAATTTTGGGAATACTGGAGAATTTATAGTTTTTGTTAACATTTCATAATACGAATTTTTGTAGCTACGAATAAATAAATAAACTTAAAAATTGGCTTTTAGCTAAAACTTTAGCTAAAAATGGAGATATTTTGAACATTATGATGACTATACATTATGATTATACCGAAGAGAGTACAATTTTGATTTATAACGATGACAATACAATTTGATAATACTAGAGACTATACATTTTGGTAATACTAATTAAGATATACAATTTCTAAAGTCCACGAGAATTTGTAATTTTGGTCATACCGGAAGTTAAACGATTTTGATAATAAACAGCTTCATAGTGGACGATACTATACAGTTTAGTCATATCGGAGACTAGAATTGGGACAATACACAAGACCATACAAATTTAGCTTAGCAACAAAACTTTGCAATTTTGATCATACCAATGGATGTACAATTTGTTGTAATACCAGACTATACAATATTGGTACTGTACTGGGCTGCAAATGTTGATAATACACGAGACTAGTCAAATCCGGTAATTCCGGATACTATACAACTTTAGTAATTCAAGCATTTTGATAATCAAATGGACTGTACAATTTTTGTAAATCAGGGTTCTACACAATTTTATAATACGATACCAGACAATTTGAGTTTTACTGGACAGAACACATTTCGATAAAACTGCCGAGTTTATTTTTCGGTAATGTTTCATCAAGATCTGTATGCAAGGATGACAGAAAATGGTAGATAGTTCTGACAAGGATGTGATTAGAAGAGATATTTGTAGAATGTTTGATTCCAATAAAAAAAAGTGACGCTAAGGCAACTGAAGTCTCGTCTGAGAAGACACAGTGACATTGATGTATCGAAATCTACGTTATGGAGAACTGTAAAGGGGCATAGTCTTTACCTTTAGGAAGTAGGCGAGCGGGAGATACGCCATCTGTGAAAAGACACATCTAGTATCCATGAGAAGCAAGTATTTACGTGAAGTACATGAAATGCGTAAACAATGTTATGATATTATGTGTGTGGAATAAACTTGAATAAATGCTCACCACACAAATGAAAAGGCATGGCGGTCAGTGTATGGAACGATTACAAGATTAGCACCAAGTGACTACGGACAGCGCTTGATAATAGCACATGCAGGTAGCAAAAATAATAGGCTGATGAGGCACGCCGAATTTCTTTCAAATTAAACGGATAATCACGACTATCATACCCAGACGATATATTTAGAGAGTGGATTGGAAAAAACTGTTCTCCCGTCCTTGGATATACCTTCCTGTCTGATAATGAACAACGCAGTAACACAAAAAGACAAAATCCCGACATCATACAGTACCAAAAAATACAATAAAGATGTGGCTCACAAAAGAACACATACCATTTAATGAAACGTATCTTAAACCTGAATTGCTTTCCCTCGTCAAGCAAACATGAAAGGAAACAATATTTCATATAGACAAGTTGATCCAAGAGTATGGTCATCTATGTTTGAGCCTGCCACATTACCATTCACACTTAAACCCAATTGAGCTCATTTGGGCAAAAGTTAAAGTACAAGTAGCACTTGAAAATAAAACTTTCACACTATGAGATATGAAAGAACTAACATCTGCCGCCCTCTCACACTATGCGATATGACAGAACTAACATCTGCCGCCCACTCACACTATGCGATATGAAAGAACTAACATCTGCCGCCCACTCACACTATGAGATATGAAAGAACTAACATCTGCCGCCCACTCACACTATGAGATATGACAGAACTAACATCTGCCGCCCACTCACACTATGAGATATGAAAGAACTAACATCTGCCGCCCACTCACACTATGAGATATGACAGAACTAACATCTGCCGCCCACTCACACTATGAGATATGAAAGAACTAACATCTGCCGCCCTCTCACACTATGAGATATGACAGAACTAACATCTGCCGCCCTCTCACACTATGAGATATGACAGAACTAACATCTGCCGCCCTCTCACACTATGCGATATGAAAGAACTAACATCTGCCGCCCTCTCACACTATGAGATATGACAGAACTAACATCTGCCGCCCTCTCACACTATGAGATATGACAGAACTAACATCTGCCGCCCTCTCACACTATGAGATATGAAAGAACTAACATCTGCCGCCCTCTCACACTATGAGATATGACAGAACTAACATCTGCCGCCCTCTCACACTATGAGATATGAAAGAACTAACATCTGCCGCCCTCTCACACTATGAGATATGACAGAACTAACATCTGCCGCCCTCTCACACTATGAGATATGACAGAACTAACATCTGCCGCCCTCTCAAATATAGACAAAGATTATTGGGCTAAATGTGAGGACGATGTCTTGAAAGAGGAAGAGGGCTATTGAAAAAAGATGGACTGTCGTTCGTTCAACCGAGAGTAGTCATTAATTTGTTGGAGTCGTTCGACTCTGATTAAGTGAGAAATTAACTTCCATGTTTGTTTTCCGAGAAATAGAAGTTTCCATCACCATGGGAAAACGGTCCTTTTCAGGGCCACCTCAATCATGAAGATTAATCTCAAAACTAAAATATAACTATTTACTGTTTATAACCATCTATTTACAAACATGGACCAATCCATCTGAAGCATGCACTTTCTATGTTCTATATATCATGTGCTTGCACATCTTCACACATTCTTTCTACGAAATGCGCAGTTACTTCTTTCAGTTCCTTAACCACATGAACTACATTAAAAACGACAGTAAGTGATACCTAATGCAGAACATTTCATTCGAACTGGGGAGATACCTATGCCTAAAGACAAACAACTGTTTTTAATTTATGATAAACTATTTTCTGCAGGGGCAAAATAAATCCTTTGCTAATAAAGATCAAACGAACTAACCGCTATAAGATAATGGCACTGCCAAAAAGTACATTATAAAGTCATTGGGACATTGAAAAGATAAGACCAAGAGCAGAAAATCACTATTATCGGTGCAGGGTTATTGAGATATTAAACTGCAATTGAAGAATCTCACCATAGCAAGAAATCGGATGCAGCAGGCCCTAACATCGCTGGAAGAGTGGGCGAACTCATGGCTGATCAAAATAAACGAGGAGAAAACCACATGTACAATATTCTCGCTTTCAATCAAACCCCAAAACACCAAATTAAGTCTAAATGGCATATTCCTGCAGCCAAACGACAAACCAAACTATCTGGGAGTCACATTTGATCGGCTCATGACATGGAAAAGTCAGATCGAGAGAAACCGAATGAAAGCCAGAGAAAGAATGGCAATCATGAGGAAACTTGCTGGCACAAGCTGGGGAGCACACGAAATTATACTAAAGAAACTGTACACTGGAAGAGTGAGACCAGTTCTCGAGTATGGCATTGCGGCATGGACAACAGCAGCAAAGGCGAACTTCGATAAAGTTAACAAACTTCAAAACCAAGCCATGAGAGTTATAACAGGAGGCATGAAGTCAACGCCAATTGTAGAACTTGAAACGATTACAAAGCTGCAACCCATGACCGATAGAAGAGACTGCAGAGCCCAGCTGCAGTCAGAGAAACTCCGAAGACTGACTGACCACCCAATGCACCAGAGACTAAACAATTTGAGAAATGGGAAGCTAAAGCGGAGAAACTTTGCAGAAATAGCCAAAGAAAAGATGCACGAAGATCCAATAAACGCACTAACAACACCAAAGCCCATCACTACTGTACGAAAATCTACCTGGAGGCAGGATTTTTTTCCAGAGGTGGTAGAAAATATATCCGGTATTGGAAACAAAAACTGCCAGACTGAAAAGGAAAGGAGAGATACTACCCTAAGCTTTATATCGAAAAACTACCCAAGCATGGACTGGACCCATGCATACACCGACGGTTCTGTAACAAACACTACACAAAACGGAGGGGCAGGAGCATTCCTGAACCTACCAAATGGCAGAAAGATAACACTGTCATTCGCTACTGGTAAGTACACAAGCAATTTCAGAGCGGAGGCACTGAGGGCGGCAGTGGAAGAAATGGTGACACATAAAGAAAATGAAAGCCATATAGTCCTGCTTACAGATGCTCTGGCCGTAGTCACAGCGCTAAAAAGCCAGAAAAACACTGAGCTTAATGACTTAAGAGCAGCACTCTGTCAACTATGCCAGCAGTCCGCACCAAAAAGGGTAGTGGTACAGTGGGTTCCATCACACTGCAACATCCAAGGCAACGAGGAGGCAGACAGACTGGCAAAAGAAGGTGCAAGACTACCACAAACAGATACTAGTATGACATACGAAGAGTCAAAACGGCTTATTAAAGCCAGATACATGACCAAATGGGAAACTGAACATACCGGCTACACCAAAAACGATGCCTATTACCAGTTGAACAGAAGAGAGCAGGTCGTTGTCTTCAGACTTTGCACTGGCCACAATAGACTGAGGTACCATCTATTCAACAAATTGAAGATAGGTGGTACCGACGAATGCCCGTGTGGTACCGAGAAAATTACCGCTGAGCATCTGCTGCAGAACTGCCCGACATACGAGGATCAGAGAGAGTATATGTGGCCATCACCAGTGGAACCACAAGACAAGCTCTATGGCAGTGTCGTCTGCCTCAGGATGACCACCGCTTTTTTCGAAAAAATAATGGTTACTGTCTGACTGCGTGCGATGAAGAAGAAGAAAGAAGAAACTGCAATTGACGGCAAACATTGTGAAACTGACTATAACAGTTTTTTTCTTAATAGAATAACTATTACGGATTTATTGACTTCCGATCACGAGATTCTGTAAAGTCAGTCGGTGTGGCAACAACATTGACAAATAAAGCCACCTTTTCAAATTACAGCTGTTTAGCTAAGCACCGCATAGCCAGACAAATCAAGGTAAAACTATTCAGTTCGAACGACATGCATTTTCAAAACAAATTCGAGTGTTAAATTTCGCTAACAGTTTCAGTGGCGTTTTGATTTTTAATTCCACCGTTAAACACGAGTATGCAATAATATCTTTTTTATCAGCGTGTTAAACAAATTTGGACTGAATGTACCTTACCAAACCCATGGAAGCGTGGCGTGTATTTTTATAACTAAAACAATCAAACATAAACAAAGATCTTGATGTCCTTTACAATAAAACATATATATCTGGTTTATTTATACGTAAACAATGGATGTTAAGATTCAAGTCACCGGCGGGTGCAAAATATTGACTAAATCCTAACCACTGGTCATAGTTGTGAGTGCACCTGAGAATATACTAAATTAGTAGACTGGCCATCAAAGTTGGAGTCGACACTGTAATCCCTGTAGTGTTGAGCCTGCTAAGAAGTCTTGCATTGCACTGCAGAGAGGAGGATCTAAGTCTACCTTCTTCAGTAACCCAAGGATACAAGAGAAGCCAATACTGGCTAAGACAGAGAAGGACAAAACACGAGAAAATGTGTAAACATTAACTAACATATACAATTGTACATCTAAACATTAGCCAACAAATGCAGTTTTACATCTAAACATTAGCTAGCATCTACAATTGTACATCTAAACATTAGCTAGCATATGCAATTGTACAATTAGTCAATACATTTACACGATCATGATCTTCATATTTTGATTGGCTGGCTGCTCTTACTACCAATTCTACCTTATTGTTACAACCGATAAATGACTTACCGGCATGGCCAATGGGACACTTTTTCGCGGTGTCCGCGTGTCGAATACGTTAACTCATTTCTCTCTCTCTCTCTCTCTCTCTCTCTCTCTCACTCTCTCTCTCTCCCGCCCCCTCATGTTGCAAGGTATTTTCGTCCCCTGGAGGTCCCTGGTTCAATTCCGAGCTGCCTATCACTTCACTTTATTTATTGTTGCCCCTAATACATGTTTTCCAAGTGCAGAAAAATACTTGTCTGCGTGATCGGTGTCACCAACAAACATACAGTGTTTCAGTAACCATTGTGGCATGCCACCCCAAGTTCTTGTTTCTCTTCCTCGGTTTTGTTGTTCTTGATTCTTCCCGTTGTCACAACATTTTTATCGATTCTCCTTTCCGAGTTTGTTCCATGTCTTTATAATTGTTACTGTTTTTTTTTTTTTTTTTTGGTCACTTTCTGAATTACTCATCTTTTAACGTTGATTCTATGAAAAATGTTCTCATTTGTATTTCTAACTGGCCATGGCATGTACAGAAAATGTGTTGGTTTGATTGAAGGTTCGCCTTTCTGGATTCTTTTGGCGAAGGCACGTTTCTTTCCACCCCAGACTGTATTCTTAGTGCGATGTCAGGACGTATTGGCAAGTGTTTGTATCTGTTTGTAATGTCTTCCACTACGATAGTTTTGTAATACAGTAGTTTTGCCAATCCTTTATGTACGTGGAGAAGTGGCCATACCGAGAGAGAAAAATTCTCAACATGCCTAGCCAAGCTGGACCCGAAGTGATTTTAAACCCGGTGTGTTGGGATTGCAAATGCAAACTTCTCAAGCAGCACATTATGGACACATAACATACTCGTATATTGTTTTGTTCTTCGGCTATTTTCTAATATTGTTATATCGCGTACAGTTTTATATATTATTTATTTGTTTCGTTTTCGTTTACATCAACGTATTTATATTTTTTAGGTTGCACGATATTTTAAAATCATACAAAAGCTGCCATGGTACTGATCAATAAAAAGAACATCATTTAAGATTTGATTTGGCACGCTAGTGATAGAGTTCTGGTTCATTGTATGTGAATCTGTCATTCTGACATAGGCATTGCTGCCAGTGGAGACCTGACTGATTAACCGTTGATATGAGCTTTTCATTACGACAATGGCCAGAACGCCATGAATATTGAAACATTAAGTGCGAAACAGCGTCAAAGCAATAAAATACTTTGGTAGAAAATACATTTATCTACTGAGCATTACAATAGAAGTCTTCCAACTCATGGTACAATTAGGGAAAGCATCAACGGAATTTGAGTCTATGTGTAGCGTAGCTTTGACTCCTGCTATCGGCACGTTCCAGTCAACCTAGCTGTAAGTAAATACCTCACTTAGTAGTAATGAAGAAGAGGATGCGAGGGAAAAAAAACTAGCTTTATGGAAAGGTGTCCTAGTGCAATGATATCGCTTGCACTTTGTTCCCACTAACAGTGTCTGCTATGGGACTAACTTCCACTTTGTCTTACCAATGACATCATAACATTTGTATCACCGGACAGGAAAGGGACACTCATATGTAGCATCTGAGACCTCTATCGTTTATGATCGTGGAGTGGGACAGACTAAAATATCGAAATGCGGTTACAGTTCTGTTCGTCTAACGTGCCAAAGGGAGAAAATAATGATTTTTGTAAAATCATTTCTGATCGAGAATCTGCCAGACATAAAGGAAACTAAGATGAGTTATCCCTTGAAAAGATAAATTTAAAACATGGAGGAATATACGATAAAGAGAAGGTAACGTTTGTTTATTCAACCAAGGCTCGTACCACGGAGATCGTTGACGTTGGCCGTGCAAAACCATTATAATCAAAGCATAATCACGTGGATGTATCGGTGTTCGATGGGTCTATGTGTGTGGGTCTAGAAAGGATATCCGGAGTCTCAAGCTCAGTTTCCTTATGATAACAGATCTCACACAATATAGAGAAAAATGTATGTTTCAGTTTTACCTTTCTAATACAGAGCTGGCCCTCATTTTACGATTGGATTATATAACGATCAAATCACTAAACGGCGGGATTTCCATGACGTTATAATACTAACGTTTTGATTAAAAAAATGCATTTTACTATTCATACTTTGTAAAGATGCAGGTTGTCCCAAAGCAGACACTGCCGTCAGTAATTAAGTGTTGGAAATTTCATTGTACAAGATCATATTTGAAATGAGTTGCGTTGATCTGCACTATTGCATCGTGTCCTGCTCTACATTAACTCCTTTTTAAAGGTCTCAATAATTATATTCCGGCAATCTGTTTTTTTGGGGGCCTAATTTCGTGTTATTTGTCTTACAGAATAAACGTCCAGTATTTACCTCCCAAGAAGTTCTTTCCCGCGACGAGTGTGATTTAAAGGTTGTGCACATGATGAGGTGATTTCATTACTAACAAGATTTACAGATGACCTGTACATTATCTGAAAGCTTGCAATCTTGTTTAGGGGATGTGTCATTAAGTGTAAACGTTGTGACCCTCCCGGTCTACACACAAACGTCAACGTCTGACAAGTTGTTGCATCGCGTGGAGGAAACAAATCAGATGTCTTCTCCCGAAACCAGGTACGAACGGCTGCTTACATTCTCTTATCAGAAGCGTAAAGGTGTCCTATCAGTGTCTTTCTTCAGCTTCGGGAAGAGGAAGAAGTCACAAGGTGTCATATCAGGGCTGTACAATGGGTACTGTAGAATGGCTGATGTGAGACGCTCAACTGCAGTCACTGTTTGTCGCCTCGTGTGTGGGCGAGCTTTGTCGGGCTGAAGAGAGAGGTGTGTGCTTGCCCAAATGAACACCCAGCAATCCTGCTCGAAGTTTCTGCAAAGTTTTAACATATCAATCTGAGTTGGCGGTATTGCCGTACTTCAAAATTCCAGTGTGGACTACACCGTCGCAGTACCACAAAATGTCAGTGTGGACTACACCCTTGCAGTCCAACAAGATGGTCAGTGTGGACTACACCCTTGCAGTCCAACAAGATGGTCAGTGTGGACTACACCCTCGCAGTCTCACGAGATGGTCAGTGTGGACTACACCTTCGCAGTCCCACGAGATGGTCAGTGTGGACTACACCCTCGCAGTCCCACAAGATGGTCAGTGTGGACTACACCCTCGCAGTCCCACAAAATTGTTATCTTGACTTTTCTCGCCGAGCGACGAACTTGAATTTTTTGGGGTATGTGAGTTCTTATGCCTGTACGTATGCTGGATTGTTTGTGCCCACCTCCTGACAGTACTGACATCCAAACAGGTGTCACTATATTCCACAGTCATTTTTCGATGCATGTTGTAGGGCACACAACCTTCTGCGGTCAGAAATTGAATCACAGCACGTTCAACCGTATGTCCATGTAGAGGGCCATTTTACTGTCTGCTGTGCGCATGCGTCATGTCCGAGGCCAATGCCCCTATAATCACTTCATACGAGATTATTTTCAAATAGGTGTCACTTGGCTCTTAGCACTGTTGTGATAGTTATGTCGCTGGAGGAACAACTTTTCAAATCGCCCTCGTACGCCACTGCAGTTTGTCAACCCTTATAAACGTCTCCCTATTCGTCTTCCTACATACGTTCCTGTTGATTGTGTCACCACATAGCCCATGTTATTTGTCTCCCTGTATATATATTTATTCGTATTTGTCTTTTCACACATAAGATTCCATGTCTCTGGCAAAAATTAAGCTGAGAGATAAATGCGATTACCTCTCGAGAAACGAAAGCGCTAATCTGTTGGGGTTTCACATCCCACAAGTTTCAATCCTCCCTTGATCTCAAGAAAGGTGAGACCAGTTTCTAATCATATTGAAGATTGACGGATAACTTGGAGATCCCATGTACACTACGTGCACGTAAAAGAAACCTTGGGAGTTGAAGAATCTATAAGTGTAAGCCATCAGCCACAGTCCAGTCATATCTATATAGCAATAATGAAATCCATACCCAATAGGCCACCTGCCTTCCCACAGGCTTTGTAAGACACGTCAATCATATATTGTAAAATAAAGACCGTAGTAGAGGTACCCTTCTGATATCTGACAGCAGGCATAACCTATTCGTTTTAATACCAGTATTCCAAATATAAGTATCCTCATATTCAAATATCCTCATATTCGTATTCAAATATAAGTATCCTCATTCACGGCACGTCTCCCTGTACCTTCTTAGATCCTTGATCAATGATTGGAAAAGTGGTCAGTGACCATAACAAATGGTGACGTCTACAAGGGACGCAGCACACTCCCTCAACTTCATTGGTCTGCAGCAATCCATCGTATTATATCAAAGCTCTAACTGATGGTTTTGATTTTGATTTGCCGGTTGGTCAAGTATCTTAGGGTCGTCACTAGTTCGTCATGCCTTTTGGGCACACACCCTTAATCCCGAGTCGTCTGCCGTGGTCTTTGTGTATGACAAGGACAAGAATAGCACCATTGCCCCACAGAGAGCATGTTGTAAGAGGCTACTAACTGTGTTACATGGCATAATACCGGCCACGGTTAGGTGGTTTGTTAAGAGCAGCATAGGTGGCGGGTCTTCTTTGGTCAAGTGTTTGAGTCTATTAAACAGGATTCGCACACCAGTTTACCACCCTCCACACGGGAGTAATTAGCTGTTCGAGTCTACCCCACTAAACAGGAAATCCTCCTGGCTACGTCCAGCTCACATCAGAGATTGGACCAGCACATGGGATTATTACCCTGGAGAAGTACAGGTCGACTAAGACTAAGACTAAGACCATTACGATTCTGGTGATGGTGTCGGTTTCTCTTCTTAGGACATGGCCGATCCAATTCCAGCGTAAACCGGCTATGATGCAGTGCATGTCTTCTATATTGTTCCGAAGAAGCAGTTTGCAGTTAGTGATGATGTTCCGTCAGAAAATTATATTAATCTTTCTTTTAAAGATTTACATTCATGCTCAGTCCATTTGTTTCGTACATTTGGTATAATGAGTCTGTAAAGTTTACGTTGCTTTGAGCTTCTGATGGGAATGCATGAAATGCGGCTCAAGTGGCATAGAGCTTCTATCAGTGCATTTATTTCAGCACCAATAGTTTAAACATATCTCCTCACATGTAACAAACATCTCATCAGAGGTTATGTCTGGATACTATACGTAGACTCCATATCCAGCATTGATTGTGGATTTAAAAGCAGACCCATCAGTATATAAATGTATGCATTTCCATTCTTTTAGGTAAGTGTCAAATGTTTTTGTGATGCTTTCATAAGACTTACTATAACTTGGCTTTTTGTTGTATTATCTGTTAGTTCTGTTTCAATTTCACAAAACAGAACATACTGGCTACAAAAAAATGATGCCTATTATCAGTTGAACAGAAGAGAGCTGGTCCTTGTCTTCAGACTCCGCACAGGCCATATGTGACTGAGGTACCACCTATTCAATAAACTGAAGATAGGTGGCACTGACGAATGCACTTGTGGTACCGGGAAAATGACCGCTGAACATCTGCAAAACTGCCAGACATACGAGAACCAGAAAAAGCACATGTGGCCATCACCAGTGGCAACACAAGACAAGCTCTATGGCAGTGTCGACAGCCTCAGGATGACCACTGCTTTTTTCGAAAAAAATTCAGGTTGACGTTTGACAGCGTACGAAGAAGAAGAAGTTTCTTCTTCTTCTTCTTCTGCGTACACAGTCAGACAGTAACCATTATTTTTTCGAAAAAAGCGGCGGTCATCCTGAGACTCTCGCCACTGCCATAGAGCTTGTCTTGCAGTTCCACTGGCAATGGCCACATCTGCTCTCTCTGATCCTCGTATGTCGGGCAGTTCTGCAGCAGATGTTCAGTGGTCATTTTACCAGTACCGCACGGGCATTCGTCGGTACACCCTATTTTCAATTTGTTGAATAGGTGGTACCTCAGTCTGTTGTGGCCAGTGCGAAGTCTGAAGACAACGACCTGCTCTCTTCGGTTCAACTGGTAATAAGCATCGTTTTTGGTGTAACCAGTATGTTCGGTTTCCCATTTGGTCATGTACCTGGCTTTGATAAGCCGTTTTGACTCTTCGTACGTCATACTGGTATCTGTTTGTGGTAGCCTTGCACCTTCTTTTGCCAGTCTGTCTGCCTCCTCGTTGCCTTGGATGTTGCAGTGTGACGGAACCCACTGTACCACTACCCTTTTTTGTGCGGACTGCTGGCACAGTTTGCAGAGTGCTGCTCTTAAGTCATTAAGCTCAGTGTTTTTCTGGCTTTTTAGCGCTGTGACTACTTCGAGAGCATCTGTCAGCAGGACTATATGGCTCTCATTTTCACTGTGTGTTACCATTTCTTCCACTGCCGCCCTCAGTGCCTCTGCCTCTGCTCTGAAATTGCTTGTGTACTTACCAGTAGCGAATGACAGTGTTATTTTTCTGCCATTTGGTAGGTTCAGGAATGCTCCTGCCCCTCCGTTCTGTGTAGTGTTTGTTACAGAACCGTCGGTGTATGCATGGGTCCAGTCCATGCTTGGGTAGCTTTTCGTTATGAAGCTTAGAAAAGTGTCTCTCCTTTCTTTTTTACTCTGGCAGTTTTTGTTTGCAATACCTGGTATATTTTCTACCACCTCTGGAAATATATCCTGCCTCCAAGTAGGTTTTCGTACAGTAGTGATGGGTTTTGGTGTTGTTAGTGCGTTTATGGGATCTTCGTGCATCTTTGCTTTGGCTATTTCTGCAAAGTTTCTCCGCTTTAGTTTCCCATTTCCCAAATTGTTTAGTCTCTGGTACATTGGATGGTCCGTCAGTCTTCGGAGTTTCTCTGACTGCAGCTGGGCTCTGCAGTCTCTTCTATCGGTCATGGATTGCAGTTTTGTAATCTTTTCAAGTTCTACAATTGGCGTTGACTTCATGCCACCTGTTATAATTCTCATGGCTTGGTTTTGAAGTTTGTTAACTTTATCGAAGTTCGCCTTCGCTGCTGTTGTCCATGCCGCAATGCCATACTCGAGAACTGGTCTCACTCTTCCAGTGTACAGTTTCTTTAGTATGCCTTCGTCTGCTCCCCAGCTTGTGCCAGCAAGTTTCCTCATGATCGCCATTCTTTCTCTGGCTTTCATTCGGTTTCTCTCAATCTGACTTTTCCATGTCATGCGCCGATCAAATGTGACTCCCAGATAGGTTGGGTTGTCGTTTGGCTGCAGGATTTTGCCATTTAGGCTTAATTTGGTACTTTGGGGTTTTAATGAGAGCGAGAATATTGTGCACGTGGTTTTCTCCTCGTTTATTTTGACCAGCCATGAGTTCGCCCACTCTTCCAGCGATGTTAGGCCCGTTTGCATCTGATTTCTTGCTATGGTGAGATTCTTTTCAGAGGTCCACATAGCCAGATCGTCTGCAAACATTGAGCTATGGACTCTTCTTTGTATATTCTCTGTAATATCGTTTATATATACCAGGAAGAGTGTGGGTGACAGTACTCCCCCTTGGGGTACTCCCTGCTCGAGTGTCACCTTTTTGCTCATCTGCCCTTGTACTTGGACTCTGGCCGTTCTTTGTTTGAGGTAGTGGTTGATCCACTTGTACATCTTCCCACAAACATCACTTCTTCTTAGCTTGACTCTAAGTCCATCCTTCCAGACTTTGTCAAATGCCTTTTCCAGATCCACCCAAACAGCTACTGTGTGTTTCTGTGCCTGGTAGGCATCTTCTATCTCCTGGGCTATGAGGATGACCTGGTCCTCAGTGGATCTGTGCTGTCTAAAGCCGGCTTGCTGTGGAATTAGTATTCGTTTTTCTTCCAGATAGAAGAAGTTTCAATTTATGGCATTTTCAGACATGTATGCGGTGGTAAATTTCTTATTACTGTCTGTGTTTCTTGTCTTTTGTCTAGGAGGTGATATCATCACTTAATGGTGGAGGACTGACTGTTGATTCTTTGCTTTTGTTGCCATTTTTCCACAAGATGTCTATTGGATTGTCTTTGTTCATTCTTTTACTCATTGCATATGCCTCCCTTGCGACCGCGTTTCTCAGAATCTCAAAAGCTTCCACATTCACGTGAATGTAACATGCAGCAGTGGGCGTGGACCTCGTTGCTCCACTAATAAGGCGTAAGACATTGGTCTGCACTCTGTCTAGGGATTCTAAATAAGTTTGTGTGCGTGCTCTCATGAGTGGATTCTTGTATTCTAAAGCAGAGCCAAGGTATATGCCGTGTCTGATCCCCATGCTTTGCCAGTGAGCCGCTTCAATAACTGTAGCTGCCTCAACTACACTGATAAACTCATTTGTCTGACCTCATATATTCAAATTAGTAATCTCCTCATACACATGAATGTTATTTAGCGTTCTGTAAAATTTCATTTTATTTATACCTCCATATAAATTAATGTTATTTATATATCCATTTACAATAATGTTATTTATCTCTTCATATAAATTAATGATATGGCTTGGCTTGGCTTTGTCTGTTCTCAATCTCCCAACACCAAACCCTGAAAGGGCTTAAGTAGCAGAATGTAGTCCAGAGAATGCAATGCGTTGTGTTGAAGTTTACAGCTTGACTGCGATATTTGCACATTTCCGTCCAACACATCCGACTTCATCGAGCATTTTTTTAGTACCGGGTTAGCATTCCCTCTTCGATCCCTTCTCCTTAGCCAGTCTGCCCTGATGCAGCCTGTTATCCAGGATCACCGCGTGGAGGTGTAGAAGGGTCTTGGCAGCTCTGGTTCGCTGGCCCTGACACTAGCAGTCAGCTATGGGTCGCTGACCACTGCAGCTTATGCGCTGCTCAGCGTCTTGATACCAAATTAATGATATAAGTATTTATCTCATCGTAAATAATCAAATTATCTGTCTCTCCATATTAATCATGGTCTCCCCATATTAATCATGGTCTCCTATACTAGTTTTCGTTACTTATTTACGAGGATAAATCAAGGAAAAGGAATAACATTTACACACACACATGCACAAAACACAGGAACATAACACACAACACAGGCACATAACACACAACACAGGCACATAACACACAACACAGGCACATAACACACAACACACACAAATATATGTGCAATCACACTAGTATGGACATACCTAGAATATGATGGTAAAGAAACTAATGAAAAGGCGCAAGACTAATACCTGGACTTTATCTACCGGAAATGATGTATCGAGGATTGTACGTGTATCACTGAGCTCTCTTGTAAGCACGCACATGGCCAGGCAGTAAAGTTCCGCTTTCAAGTCCCTAGCCAGGTGGCCCTATACAGTCTATAATTAATTTCCTGCGGCAGGTCAACATAAAAGGTTCTATAAGACCAAGCTGACAGTGCATAACAAATGTTGCTGAAACAAATTAATGAAATATGGCTATTTTATCGTATGTTATTTTTTTAGATCAGTCAATGGCTTTTCTATTTCTTATGAAATAGTCTCTGGTCTCTGCTGTATGAGAGACAGAGTGGTGGATTGCTCGAATCTCACTGCAAATATACATAGTTCGATTCCCGCTATTGCTACCATATGCCCGTCTGCCTATTATTCTGTTTGTATGTATGTATGTGTGTGTGTGTGCGCGTGCGTTTGTGCGTGCGTGAGTGCGTGCGAGCCTATGTGTGTGTATGTATGTATGTATGTGTGTCTATATGTCTGTATATATGCATGTATGCATGTCTGTATATCAGTATGTATGTATCTATGTATGTATGGGGGTCTCTGTAGTCAAGAGGTTAAGGCACTCACCTCTCACAGTGATGAACGGAAACGGTGGACGGTCGAAGTTTCAAGCGATGCCTGGTCTCACGGGAGGTGAGACCAGAGGGCCTGCATCCTGAGATACCTTCAGTCGTCTCGACCAATAGTCTTGCCACTGATCCAATGAACTCGGGATAAGAGTGAAATTGTTAATCAGCGCATTCACTCCCTCACTATAACCCAAATACAGCGCATCCCATTATTAAGACAAAACCGTCCGATGTTGTGGCCATCATCGCTTGCTATGGACAATAACTTTGTGTGTGTCTGTGCGTGCATGTGTGCGTTTGTGCGTGAGTGTTTGCCTGCGTATGTGTATATGTGTTGTCTGTCTGTCCGGTTTGTCCGGTGTGGCCTTTCTGTCCGATCTGTCCATCCGTCCGTCCGTATGTCTGTCTGTCTGTCTGCCTGACTATTTGTCTGTTTATCTGTCTGTCTGTCTGTCTGTCTGTATGTATGTATGTATGTCTGTCTGTCTGTCGGTCGGTTGGTCGGTGGGTCGGTCGGTCGGTTAGTCGGTCGGTATGTATGTATATATGTATGTATGTAATTATGTATGTATGTATGTATGTATGTATGTAATTATGTATGTATGTATGTATGTAATTATGTATGTATGTATGTATGTATGTAATTATGTATGTATGTATGTATGTATGTATGTATGTATGTAATTATGTATGTATGTATGTATGTATGTAATTATGTATGTATGTATGTATGTATGTATGTATGTATGTATACATATGTAAGAATAAACGCCATAATGATAATGTTTACTGTTGCTGTTGTTGCTGATGTTGTTGTTTATGTTGCTGTTAATATTGGTGTTAACGTTGTTGTTGCCTCTTGTTATTGATGTTGTTGTTGCTATTTATTTTACACGATAATATATAAAAGTCCAATGCAAAAGCCTGACATGTCGCTTTATATTAGATGATTGGAAGGATACAAGGGGTATATTCTATTACCAATTGATTGAACTGTTACTTCTGATTCAAGTAATTTTGGTTATTGAAATAATGAAGAAGGTCGGCTTCAGACTACTGCAGCAGTAACACGTAGGGTTTGCCAAAGTGGTACCAAAGTTGAAAATGATACGGCCCCCTGTTACCTTCCAAGAATGCTGTAACAGGCGAGTAAAGAGAGCTGTGCATGGAACTAGCGCCATCATCCTGTGAAAATCATTGTTTTTTAAATAGAACCGAAAATGGCTAGAATATAGACTTGTTGTGAGGTGTCAGCTGTAGTCTTGGCTTTATTATTTTTTGGAGCGGAACGAACAATCATGAATCAACATTAACATCTCGTAAGATCAACACAATTACAACTATCCAAATCCGATCAGCTGTCCTCTCCAAGTCGAAGGTCGGTTGCAATGAATCACTAAAGATATCGGTCCGTTGCCTTGGTGCAATCTGGACCGTTTGTCACTGGCCATCTAAGTTATGCTATCATTCTATTTATATTTTAATGATGTTGCCATTTGGTATGTTTGTTTTCTACATTTTCGTCCAGTCCAGCTTTCAGGAAAGTATTATGTCTTCTGCCATGACCAATATGTCCAAAATGTCTGTCTTTGATGTATTCCATAAATATATTTTTGTCGTTAACTTCGCTTCTTTTGTAAGCCTGTCTATCCCAGGTGGGAGCTATGCCGGTGGGAATATTACAACAGGCAGAATCATCCAAGCTGGACAGATCCTTGGAGAGGGGCTAGACAGAGGATTTAGGGCAGAACTGCAAGACCCACCGGCGAGTGATGTATTCTCTGGACTGTACCAATCTACCCTCCACTCCATGGGTTATGTGTATTTTTGTCTCATTCTTTACTGTTTTTCCTTTATCAATGATTCCCGTCAATGGTGAAGATATGCCGGCCAGGGGACATTACACCTCTGCCTCTTTGTGACGATCTATCTGTGCTACGTCCTGAAATAAACAACGAAAAAGACTGCCTCCCGTCCGGGGTACACGAAAGATCTGTCCGTATTCTGAAGTTTGATATCACGATGTTTCTAAGACAACAGTCTTTATGAACTCTAACTGTGAAAGCCTTGCGCTTTTGTCCAGGAGACAATTGTCAAGATCTACCAACTCAAAGTTAAAGGGATTATATTATCATCTTGAGTCGATAAAAACGTATATAGGTAATCGCTCAGTGACCACATATGGACAAAACAAAACGACACCTTCGAACGAAACGAAAACAACTAACAAATCACAAGAAAAAAAAAGATGTGATGTACAAAAAGCAGTTTAAGTTGGACACCCTTCCTGGATGTGCCAGTAAAGTGTGAAACTACATATGTCAGTTATAGAATAACATAAATCAAACAAGCAATGGTCAATATATCGTCATTGTTGACTGCTGTAATATCTTCTTATTTGTTTTCTCATTTGTTATTAACGATAGCCACATTTTATAAACCTCGATTATCTTACTCAACTGTTTATTAGTTACTCATGTTTCAAGACAGAGTAATGCGCAACTTAACACAACAACACATACATTGCATACACGGATGTCTCCAAACATACCTGCAGCACTAACCTATACCACGAGACAGCAGCTCTTGAGGGGAAAATCAATAAAACTATGGATCGACCGGGTAAAAAACTTTATAAAAGCGTAGATTGAAAATGGCAATCGCTACGCAGATGGCACATGACAAGAAGTTGCACCTCTCCACTCCGTTTAACAACATAAGGGGACAGATGACGTGGGAAACATACATCTGTAATCATAAAAAGTAAATGTTCACAGTGGAAGGAGGGATGGAGTCAGAAACGACATTTTTCTTAACGATACCAGGCAGTAGCCGGCTACCTGCCTGCCAGACAAGAGACAAAAGAAAAATGAATCGATTACTAGTATAATTAGTGGGAAATCAGCATGTAAGAAAAAAAAATGTTGTTCCAAACCAATTAATGTAGCGCTAAAATGCTTTGAAAGGAGTAAAATAAAATGCGTTTTGGAAGAGATCAAGTCACTGAATATGAAGGTAAGTGAACTGTAGAAAACCGGCCTTCTTATTGGATTAAATAAGAAGTCAAAACGGAGTAGAGAACAACAATAACGGGCTCAGTTATTCATTCCTACTTTGCACCATCATCATCGTTGAGACTAGACATATGTTGTCAGCTGTGTTTTAAGTGTCCGATGAAGACCTTTTAGTCGACGTAATGTAGTTTATTTCGATCATTTGCAGTAATAATAAATGGACACAAATTTCTGCTAATATCAACATTAAGAACTGCAGCAACAGCGACGGCACTGTCATTACAACTGTTAACTGTCGAAACAAAATAACGGACAATTAAAAGAAATATCATTATAAAAAATACTAGAAAAACAAACACTGGCAACAAAAATTGTAATTAAAATACATCATTAGAAACTACAACTACAGTTGTAGTTGGCTCCACGCAATCAATGAATTCAGCGAAAGTGAAGAAGTATTATCAGGACCTGCCCATGTATTCAAACGCTGGAATTATTGACTGACAAGTTCGGCTATGAGAGTCTGAAAGTTCAAAAATGAAAGCTTTATTTTACAATGGACATGCAAAATGTGGAACAGGCTGAAACAGAGAAAAATCCAGAGATAAAATTATATTGATTTGTTTCGTCAAATCTGCAGCTGTAATGCAAATATAAGAGTCGCGTTTAGAATTTTAACATTCAATATCAATACCACGTGAATGGAAGCCGTTGTGTGGGCCTTCCTGATGTATTGTTCGTCAAAGGAAAACAAACTGTACTCATTTGTCATAGGATTCATGAGAAGAGTGCTAGACGGGAAAGAGTTGGAACAAAACCAACAGACGGGACTGAGGAAAATGGCAAGCTCACAGCACGCCATGATTGTACCAAAAATATACGGGGACGGATTAGGCACACTTGACTACAGTCGTTTTAAATGTCGTGAGGGGGATATAAGGAATTTATTTAGGGAGGCAAATGGCATGAATTTGTATGGGACGACAAATCACATGAATTTATTCGGGAGAAACAAATACAATTAATGTATATAGGGGGAATAACAGACTAACAGAAATTCACTTCTGAAGCAAAAACAGGAATTGATATCGGGAGACAAAATAACAAGAATTGATATTGGGAGACAAAATAGCAGGAATTTGTTTCGTGAGACAAAATGACAGGCAATGATATCGTTAAATATTATAATATGAATTAATATGGGCAGACATAAAAGAAACAATTGTTCTCTGGGGACAAATTATCATGAACTGATTTGTGAACTGACAAAATAACAGAAATTGATATTTGGGAACAAAATATCATGAATTGATATCGGGTGACAACAACAACAAGATTTGTTAAGAGTAGTCAAATTTCATGAATTGATATGCAGAGACAGAGAGCAGGACGCGGTCCGAGGACATGTGCAGACAAACAGCATAATTGTATATTAAAGGACAGATATCATCATCATGTAGCATGTTCTTTATAGAACGACGCTTCCATCACAGTCTAAAAAAAAACTCCTTTCCTTGCCAAAACTCCAGCCTCCGCCACAGTCATACTCAGGCATTCCTGGATATCTTGGTGCCATCGTCTTCTTGGTCTACCCCTGCCTCTTTTGTCTGGCACCATACCTTCCATCACTGTTCTCTCGAGACCGTTGTGTCTCATGATGTGACCAACGTATTTGCATCTTCTGCCAAAATGGAATTCATAAACCAGTTCTCCTTTATGTTCAACTCTTGTCGAATGTCTACATTTGTCTTTTTCTCTGTCCATGGTATTCTGAGGATCTTTCTGTAACATTTTGACTCGAAGGATTCGATTCTTTGTCTGGAAGTTTTGGTAATCGTCCATGATTCGCAACCATAAGCTGCCACGGGAAAAACACAAGCTCTCAATACCTTTACTTTTATAATTTTGTTGGTACTCTGCCATAATTTCTTCAGGCTGTTCATTCTCTGCATTGCCATGGCTAGTATTCTTCTGATTTCTTTCGAGCAGTCTCCATTTTTGTTAATTCTGGAGCCCAGATATTCATAATGTGTGACCTGATCTATTTCCTCACCACCCACTGTAATTTCATGCTGACATTGTGTTTTGCCGGTGGTCATTATTTTTGTTTTATTTATGTTTATACACAGATTTTCATCTTTACTATCCCCATTTACGGCTGAAATTATCTGCTCTAGCCCTTCTGCGCTTCTATCAAGAAGTGCAAAAGAGGACAAATAACAGACATTTATTTGAGGAGATAAATAACATGCAATGTAAACCGCCACTAATGATACATTGTCAAGAGTTAAAATAACTTAGTACGAGTGTCTTACAGCAACAACACCAACAAACAACAACAACAACACCAATAACAACAACAACAGCAACACCAGCAATAACATCAATAACAACAACAACAGCAATAACAACAACAATAACACCAATAACAACAACAACACCAATAGCAACAACAACAACACCAATAACAACAACAACAACAGCAACAACAGCAATAACAACAGCAACAACACCAACAAACAACAACAACAGCAATAACAACAACAACAGCAACAACACCAATAACAACAACAACAGCAATAACAACAACAATAACACCAATAACAACAACAACAACACCAATAGCAACAACAACAACACCAATAACAACAACAACAGCAACAACAGCAATAACAACAGCAACAACACCAACAAACAACAACAACAGCAATAACAACAACAACAGCAACAACACCAATAACAACAACAACAGCAATAACAACAACAACAGCAACAACAGCAATAACAACAACAACAGCAACAACAGCAATAACAACAGCAACAACACCAATAACAACAACAACAGCAATAACAACAACAATAATACCAATAACAACAACAACACCAATATCAACAACAACAACACCAATAACAACAACAACACCAATAGCAATACCAACAACAGCAATAACAACAACAACAGCAACAACAGCAACAACAACAGCAACAACAACAACAACAACAACAACACCAATAACAACAACAACAGCAATAACAACAACAATAACAACAACAACACCAATAGCAACAAAAACAACACCAATAACAACAACAACAGCAATAACATAAACAAAAACAACAACAACACCAATAACAATAACAACAGCAATAACAACAGCAACACCAATAACAACAACAACAATAACAACAACAACAACACCAACAACAACAACACCAACAACAACAACACCAATAGCAACAACAACACCAAAAACAACAACAACAGCAACAACACCAATAACAACAGCAACAACACCAATAACAACAACAACAGCATGACGGGGATATGCGTGATATGACATAGAGCTGTTTGCGAATACCCACAATCAGTAGGTTACTTTTCTGTGCGCTCTGAAAAGGACGTCAAGTGGCGGGTTGCAGTAGCTTTCCTCACATCCCGAGCGTGCTGATGAAGGTGAGCCGGGGTCCATCAGGTGGCTGTGCTATGCTTGATTTCATCTGCGTGTCGATCACTACTACGGAGATCACGTCGTTCACTCACGTCGTTAGCCAGGCTGCCATGAAAGCAGCCCGTTTCCAGGAAGGACTACGAGAAAGCCGAGGTGAGGGACTTGGCCAGTATATTTTGCCTGACCATGACTAACATGTCTGATCAGTATATTTTGCCTGACCAGACGTTAGTCTTCTTCTCCAACATTTAGCGGTAATTTGTATGTTGCGACAAATAAATAACAAGAATTTATGCATTGAGACAGATAGCACGGCCATGGTTAGATGGTTTCGTAAGAGCAGCATAGATCGTACCAGACGGGCTGCGGGTCTACATTGCTCTAGCGTTTTAGTCTATTAAGATGGATTCGCACATCGGTTAGCCACACTCCGCGGAACTTGTCCCAATGCAGAGGAGAAATAAGTTCTCGAGCCTAGCCCGCTAAGCAGGAAATAGTCCTCCCGGCTACATCAAGCTCATATCAGAACTGGGACCTCCACAAAGGTATCCGCCACTGTAGAAGTACAGGTCGACTAAGACTACGCCAGGTAACAGTTTTATATTTGGGGAGAAAAGTCCAAGGAATTAAAATGTATAAAATACATTCTGGATATTCGTATCCACATATTAATTTAAGTTACTCATTCCCCCCCCCCCTTTCCACCACATTACAAAATTACTATTATCTGTTGTTGCTGTTGTTAGCGAATGCCCAATGCCCACAATGAGTAGGTTACTCTTATGTGCGCCCCGAAAAGGACGTTAAGTGGTGAGTTGCAGTAGCTGTTTCACATCCCGAGCGTGCTGATACAGCTGGACCTGGGTTCTCTAGGCAGTTGTGCTATGCTTGGCTTCAACTTTGTGCCACTTACTACTACGGGGATCACGTCGATCCGTCATCTTGTTAGCCAGGCTGCTATGAAAACAACCTATTTCCAGGTAGGGCTACTAGGAAGCCGAGGTGAGGGTCTTGGCCAGTATGTTTTGCCTGATCCTGACTAACATGTCTGACCAGTATACTTTGCCTGACCAGACGTTAGTCTTCCTCCCCTACTATTTTCTGTAACAATCGATACATCCATGTTAGCTATTTGTCTCAACATATCAATGGAATAAAATGAGGAGCGCGTGGCCGAATGGTTTCGAGACCTGCCTGTCGAGAAGGAAGGCAGCGGTTCGAATCCCGGTATGACATATGTTGTTTTTTCTGTTGGGGGTGAAACAAACATAGCCAGCACACGACGTGGCGACAGCAGTGGCGAAGCGGCCTGTAGTGATCAGCCTAAAACACTCCTCGACTACCCCAGCAAGGGGAACAAGTCGTATTGAGAGTTACACTACATCAATTCCCGCCACATTGTTGTTGCTGTTGTTGTTGCTGTTGCTGTTGTTGGAAACGACTCGTACTAAGTTGGGTATCAATGGCGGGGATCGAACTGGGAATCTGTGCCGTAATAAATCAGCAATCAATCACTCTGCCACTCAGACAGCAAGAACTGACTACATAGGAAAAAAGATAAGCCATTGCCTGATTCTTCCAATGAACTATAAAATAGACATATTCATTAATTTGGTCAGGGAACATTTGATTTGCACGGTCAGCTTGACCTTAAGAACCTTTCATGTCGACCTGCCGCAGGAAATTAATTGCAAACGGTCTATGGCCCCCTGGCTAGGAGCTTGAAAGCGGAACTTTAGTCCCTGGTCGTGAGCGTGCTTACGAGATAGCTGAGCGATACACGTACAGTCCTCGATACATCATTTCCGGTAGAGAAGGTTTTAGGACTGCGACTTGTCAATAGTTTCTTCTCCAACCTTTTCTCGGCCGGTGCATGCTAGTGAGTGCCTGCGTGGTTGCACGGATGTTTGCGTGCACCTAAGCTTGCGTGCACATATGTTTGCGTGTGTTTTGTGTCTGTATGTGTAAGCGTTATTCCTTGTTCGGGTGAGGCCACTAATGCACAAGTTGTAAAATATGAAGGTGAAGGTCGTCACATAGCAGACACTGCTGTCGGAGATAAAGTGTTATAAACTACATTGCACTATAAGCTCTACATAGCATAGGGTGGTCAGTTCAATTCATCTCTGTCATTCCTTCCCTAATAGTAATCCTGAAAGCAATTTACATCTAGGTCTACTCGAGGGTGTCAACAAGTGAGATTGAACTCGGCACCCTTGCCGTGAGATGCAATCAAACGCTCTTATGCTTTGCAACTTAGACGTCCATACAGTTGACAGTTGACAGCAGTGTACTTCTTCTTCTTCTTCTTCATCGTACGCAGTCAGACAGTAACCATTATTTTTTTCGAAAAAGGCAGCCGTCATCCTGAGGCTGTCGACACTGCCATAGAGCGTGTCTAGTGTTGCCACTGATGATGGCCACATCTGCTCTCTCTGATCCTCGTATGTCGGGCAGTTTTGCAGCAAATGCTCAGCGGTCATTTTCCCAGTACCACACGTGCATTCGTCGGTGCCACCTATCTTCAATTTGTTGAATAGGTGGTACCTCAGTCTATTGTGGCCAGTGCGAAGTCTGAAGACCACGACCTGCTCTCTTCTGTTCAACTGGTAATAGGCATCGTTTTTGGTGTAGCCAGTATGTTCGGTTTCCCATTTGGTCATGTATCTAGCTCTAATAAGCCGTTTTGACTCTTCGTATGTCATACTAGTATCTGGTTGTGGTAGTTTTGCACCTTCTTTTGCCAGTCTGTCTGCCTCCTCGTTGCCTTGGATGTTGCAGTGAGATGGAATCCACTGCACCACTACCCTTTTTGGTGCGGACTGACAGCAGTGTACAATAAGCCCTAATTGACGACTCAGCATCGTGTCATGTAGGCAAGAGTGTCTCTACAGGCTGTCAACCTTCACCAGCTATTGTCTTCGCCTCGCACATCATTCTAGTTTGCTAGAAGTATCAACAGAAACAGACCAGTGGAAGAGAAGCGCACGTCAATCAACAGCACTTGCTACGAAAGATGCAGAAGGGAAAGTCCTAGAATGAGTCAATGACGAACATAGAGGACTGCAACTCAAGTGGATGTATGGTCCTAGTCGTGATTAAGTTCATGGAAAATTATTTTCATGAGTGCGGCTCAAGGAACTATTTATGTCTATATGGATGAATGAATACATCTATATATTGACGGATCTACATTCAAGACCATCATCAAAGCAGGTTGTGGCGTTTATATAGAATATCCATAGAGATTATTTGATGACATGATGGAATATTATTTGTACAGACTCGATGTCTACACTTCAAGTTTTAGAAGGTGCTGAACATAGTAGACCTGATGTTATCCAAATAGACCTAGACGCTGACCACATCCCATGTCGACAACATAGTTATGCAGTGGGCTTCTGGGGACTCAAACATATCTACCTGGCAATAATAAGACAGCCGGGTAAAGACGGAATAAAGATTTTTTTTAAACTCTTCAACAGCCAAAAGACGCATAAGCACATCAAACAAGTCAAATTTTGATGAAAATATGGACCCTGAGAAACACAGAGAGGGATATGGTAAGCCCCAATCAAAATAACAGCGTAAATCAATTCACAAGAAAGATTAAAGCACAATTCTCCACCTGAGGAACAAATACATCCCACTGAACAAGTTCATGAACAGAATCCAACCACAACATACTCCAGACTGCTAGCTGTGTGCACACATTTAGGAAACTGTTGATCATCATCTCTTTGTGTGCTCGCCACTCAACCATGTAAGGAAAATGTATTTCCTTCGGGACCAGATAATGGAACACTATGGTACAAAACAACAACAAACACTTGCATAAATCATTATTATTCTACGTCGGGGATCAAGATGCTGAGCAGCGCATGAGCTGCAGAGGTCAGCGACCCATAGCTGACTGCTAGCGTCAGGGCCAGCGAACCAGATCTGCCAAGATCATTCTACACCATCACGCGGTGATCCTGGATAGCAGTCTGCAGTAGGGCAGACTGGTTAAGGAGAAGGGATCGAAGAGGGAATGCTAACCAGGTACTCAAAACATGATTGCTGACGTCGGATGTGTTGGACCGAAATGTGCAAATATCGCAGTAGAGCTGTAAGCTACGACACAACGCATTCCGTTCTCTGGACTACATTTTGCTACTTAGGCCATTGTCAGGGTTTGGTAGCGGGAGATTGAGAACGAACAAAGCCAAGCCAAGCAATTCTGCGTCTGGAATGGACGTTCAGTCGTAGTTTATCCAAAGCTGCAATATCTGCGTCTTTCAGCCTGACACATTTGATTTCAGAAAAATATTTTCTGGGACCAAAGTTGTCTTCCTTCTTTGATCCATATTCTATTAGCAAGGCATATATGGTTGTATTCTGTTTACAGGGCCACCACATGGAGGCTGGATAGGCTATTCGTCAGCTATGGGTCACTGACGCTAATGCAAGCAGCCAGCTATAAGTCGCTGGCTACTGTCAGCTCATCCATTGGTGTATCAAAGGCCACATTAGCTACCAATACATGGCATTCGGTCGAAGTCGAGTGCCCGAAAACTGATGGATCCGTAACAACAATGACGTAGCAAATGACAAATTCATCTTAGTCATCCACAGTGTAGATTTTGGATATGGATGAGAGCGACAGTATGAGATCAATCGTTGACCGCATCTTTAATGATAGCACTGTACTCGGTGAACTGGTAATCCACACACTATAGCAATGAAATGAATGGTGTGGAGCCGGATATGCTAGAACTAAAGTATGTAAAACCAGCCGGCTACAGGAACTTTCAGTATCCATACTCATCGTCCCTTGCTTTTGGTTTGTCTGGAGTGCAGTGATGTTAATTTTTAACAGAACACAACAGAGCAGTTTAAATACATGAAAACATAAGACATCACATAACTTCAGTTAGCTGCCTAACAAACATACTCAGTCAAACCCTACAAGGAAGAATAGTGTAAACAGGTTGAAGGACGGCTATCACAGATTTTCAGAAGTTGACGCTACAGTAGCTGGTATCTTATTGGTGGGATTCAAGATGACGGATGTGTAACACTAACACACACACACACACACACACACACACACATCTACACGCACGAATGCACACAGACTCAGCAAACGCACACACAAATATGCATAGATATATATTGATATATACCAAAGGCAAAGGTAAAGACCGCCGTCCATCGTAGATGATGATGACATAATTTATTTTGCTAGCGGTATTTTTTGTAAGGATTAACTGCGCTACTTTTTATCCTCACTCGCTCGTCTCAAGCCACCCGACCCCAAGGACAAGACGACTAGGGGGAGACTACGAGATGCAGGGGACTCCGCATCAAGCACCCGTGAAAAAGACGGCGGAGTCCGGAGTCGATCCCACGCGATCTGATCACGAGGCCGACGGCTTAATCACTTCGCCACGGAATTCCTACATATATATATATATATATATATATATATATATATATATATATATATAAATATATATATGTATATATACATATATATATATATATATATATATATATATCTAGAATCCCTGTTTATATATATATATATATATTTATATATATACATGTATATATATATACATAAATATATATGTATGTATTTATATATATATATTTATATGTATATATATATATATATATATATATATATATATATATATATATATATATATACATACAAATATACAAATTGACAAGGTTTTTATTATACGGTTTTGAAAAACCAAAAACTATCGTCAGCTTAAATAATTCTGACCAGATATCTATTAGGATTTATAAATCATCCACTACCAGCTGAGCTATCGCGCACGATACTAATATTCATGAACTTGCTGTACTTACTCGTATATGCTGAAGATGTACAATTGGTTTTTAGATATCGTTCAAGTTGTATTTGTTCATCAGGTGATGGCGACATTGAGTAGACGGTGCATAGCAACAGTATAAAAATGTACGGCACATTGCTCCACCCCTGCCACATGTCGTAATGAAACCAAATTGTACTGATATTGGCGGGAAGGTTCAAACCTGATGGCTATGCTGTCAATATAGACTTTTAACGTCGTGGGCACCATAATAAAATAGAGGTATTACTTTCGGAGCGCCCCTCGTATAATATTGGCGCCCAATTATTCACAAATCGGTCTCACTCATTCTGTGTTGCACAATTCACCACCTCCAAAGCAATTACAATATATTAGCGTGAAAAATGCTGTGTCGTGGTCGGTTTTTATGTAATCCTGTGTAATGAAAGTATTCCTTGATCGCCTAAACCTCCTTTGCCCTTTTCTTTCTGCAAGGACGTCTCGATGTGGCTCGACGTGTTTCAGACGGTGACCAAGCCAAGACTATCCTCGCCTTATTATTAATGTCTTACGTTTTCTTTTTGTCATCCACTCCCTCTAGCATCATTATATTCGGCTTTCTCTTTGCCTAGCTCATCTTTTCCATATTTCGATAGAACAACATCTCAAAAGCCTTCAAATACTTCTCTTCTCTCTTGTTTATAGTCAATGTGTACACAAAAACCGTGCATGCCACCGACCAGATATATACACTGAGAATTATTTTGCGGAGGAAATTGTATTTTTCGAAGTATGCTCTTTTTCGCTTGAAACAGTTTTTATAATTGCCAATTCTAAATCGTATATCGTTGTGGGTACATGCGCCCTCTGTAATGATTCAATATAAATACATTCAATTTTGAAATTGATAAATCAATTGCATGTTTTCACAAATGTTTTTCAAATTAAAAGTTTCAAATTGGAAAGGCTTGTATTATGCTACTTTGAAAAAAAACTCCCGTGACCTTGATTCGAATCAACGATCTACCTGTATCTACAAATACGAGTATATATATATATTGAAAGGACCTTGCGTATTCACAGGCAATCATGTCTCTCCACAACTACACATCTCTTGCTTAAATTTGCGTTTATGCGGTTTACGCTTTTAATTCATGATGAAAACATTAACATAGAAGCTTTTGTGCGCATGTTTAAATTATGATCTGCTACGTGACTCTTTACTTCGAATTAGACAATATAAAAATGAAAATAAAACAACAAGTTTCAGGAACCAGATCAGTACAAACAAAGAAAAAGCAAGGATACAAAATATTAACTTCGAGAAACGTTGAAAATAATATTTAAAATGCTACACCAAATTGAAGTAAGATGTAATTATGAAGAAGAGGTATTTCGAAAGGAATGGATGGGATCGTAATGTATGTAGTTTTCTTAAAGAAAATCATCATAGAACACTGAAATAAAGTCGTTGCAATGCCTTTTAGAACTTTTAGCGGTATCAAAAGACATTGAACAGAGGCTTCGGATTCGTGAGACATGGTTATGCAACAAATTGATAATTAATGCAAGAAGAAAAAAAACCTGAGTGAAGCTGTACTTTAGCAAGCCATAGCCTGGTTTTAGAAAAGAAAACAAAGAAAAAAGAGAAGGGAAGATATTTAACAGCAGGAAAATGTGACATAAAAGAATAAGCAATAACTAAAATAGACCACATGAGACAGGAGGTTTAGAAAGCCTTTACCTATAATCAAGCATGACAAATTCTCAACAACAACCACACGAAAGTTTGATTAGAAGATCCCACACTGTAAATCGTGCTAAGTTTATTTCGCATACAATTCTTCTAGCCAATCGAAAGCCTCGATTATCTTTCCTGCAACAGAAATTGGTTACAAAACATCAACGCGTATATACAACTTGGATCACGCGAGGTAAGACGAGATAAAAGCCATAAAAATAAATAATTACCTCGATGATTCTCGTAATAATTGCCTAATTACATCGTCCGTGCTTTCTGTACGTGTAGAATATGATGAAATGTCCGATTCTGAAATGTGCGATTTTGAATACTTCCAGATGACGTGTATAACGAGACTGGGACACGAGAAAGATACAGCTGAGATGGGGAGCTGGTTGTTTGATTGTTTTGCTGTTGATTTGAATAGTGATTGCTTCATAACTTTATATTGCTTTCGGTCAATCGTTTGTTATTGTTCTTGTTCTAAACCGGACTACAGTGTTTAGAAAAGAGAAGAATTTGAGGTGATGTCATATGGGTTGATAAGAGAATCAAGTAAAAGGATAAATTAGACTATAACAATGTGTTGCAAAGTACAGCCACATACAAGAGCAAGAGAGCCTAGCTATAAATTAATTAAAGAGCGTTTCCAATTAGATATTGGTAAATATATTTTTAGTCAGAGAGTGGTGAGTGCTTGGAATGCATTGCCGTAGGAAATAGAGAAGACAGGGTCAATTAAGGTATTAAAGAATAGATTGGAATCGCAAAGTTTTTATATCACAGGAAGTAAAAGAAACTGGTTCTATACAGACTCTGCAGAGTCTTCTAAACCAGTATAAAGATGTTAAGTTAAGAATCGAATTCACTCCATACCCGGCACACCCGCAGGTGCATACCGGTCAATTCCATAGGTGTATACCGGTCATAATCATAGGTGTACACCGGGCATACCTAAAGGGATCATCTCACTGGGTAAATGGTGAAGTGTATGGACACTGATGGCTACTGTTTCATGCAGGCCTTATACTCTTGTGCTCCGTTCTCTCCAGCACTCTTCTACCATTGACTGTGTTTGATTCCAATGGCTTCTAGCCTGTGCACTGTTGACTTATCTATTGGTGTGTCAAAATCCAACTGGCGATTATTGATAGACTTAAAAACGTCAACCATATATTCATCTCTAATGGACCCATAATGGAGCTTTTAAAGTCAATATATCAGCTTTTATGTTTCCCTGAACTCCATTATGACTAGTATTATAGATGTATATCAAGCCCTAGAAGTTTGAAATCGCTACAATTTCCATTTACTCGTGTCTTAGCTAGCTCTTCTATGCCCTATAAAGTAAGTTTTGAGAGTCTGGTACAATCATTGCCCTTGTTAAATCTATCACAGATAGCTAGCTATCTCAGAGAAAGTCACTGCTTCCGACTCCATCCTTGTACTAGAGATTATTGACCAGTACGCCTCGCTACATTTACTATACAACATGATCTCTCACTATAATAGAGAGGCCCCAACCAGATATCTTACTTATCCAGTAGTTAATCTAGAGCTATGCCGTCCCGTTGCAACACTATCTACGTTCCCAATTTTGGGTTATCGTGACTGTGAAATTCATTCGTTCTGTCCCCAGTGTAGACTCATTCCTATTCTTGAACTATCGCCTTAACTGTGATCACTTGTCTGATTGCTATCTCTGCCAATGCCAAATATGACGTCTCTCACTATCTCGCAATCTCAATCTCTCTCTCTCTCTCTCTCTCTCTCTCTCTCTCTCTCTCTCTCTCTCTGTCTGTCTTTCAGTCGCAATCCTTGAATGTGGACGCGATCAACCTTGCACTCGGTGCTACTGATAGAGGAGGCCCAATCAACAACTGACAAACCAACTGACAGGTCCAGCAGACAGACCCAGCTGACAGGTCCAACTGACGGGACCAACTGACGGGACCAACTGACAGGACCAACTTACAGGACAAACTGATAGAAACCAGCTGACAGGAGCAACTGACAGGACCAACTCACAGGACCAACTCACAGGACCAACTGACAGGACCAACTAACAGGACAAACTGACAGGACCGACTCACAGGAACAGATGACAGGACCAGCTGACAGACCCAGCTGACAGGTCCAACTGACGGGACCAACTGACGGAACCAACTGACAGGACCAACTTACAGGACAAACTGATAGAAACCAGCTGACAGGAGCAACTGACAGGACCAACTCACAGGACTAACTCACAGGACCAACTGACAGGACCAACTAACAGGACAAACTGACAGGACCGACTCACAGGAACAGATGACAGGACCAGCTGACAGGACCAGCTGACAAGACCAGCTGACAAAAATAATGGACACGACAAACTGACAAGACCAATTGGCAGGACCAACTAACATAACTGACAAGACAATCTAGCAGGACTAACTGACAGGACCAACTGCTGACAGGAAGAATTGACCGGACCAACTGACAGGACCAACTGACAGGACCAGCTGACAAGACTAACTGACGGGACCAACTGGCAGGACCAACTGACAGGGCCAACTGACAACGGTCAGGACCAACTGACGGAACCAACTGACAGGACCAGCTGACAAGACCAACTGACGGGACCAACTGACAGGACCAACTGACAGGACCAACTGACGGGACCAACTGACGAGACCAACTGACAGGACGAACTGATGGAACCAACTGACAGAACAAACTTACAGGACCAATTAACAGCTGACAGGACGAATTGACAGGATCAACTGACGGGACCAACTGACGGGACCAACTGACAGGACCAAATGACTCGAATAACCGACAGGACAAACTGGCAGGACCAATATGCAGGACCAAGTAACATGACTAACTGACAGGACAATCTAAAATGACCAGCTGGCAGGACCAACTAACAGGATCAATTGACAGGTCCAGCTAACAAGACCAACTGACGGGACCAACTGATAGGACCAGCTGACATGACCAGCTGACATGACCAGCTGACAGGACCAACTGACAGGACCACTAAAAGGACCAACTAACAAGACAGCAGACGACTTAGGGGACAGAAAAACGGCCGCTTCTCCGCGTTTGTAGCTGCCATTATCTTGAGTGCTGTCAGTCGGGCTACATTTGTGTTTTGTTTGGTCTATGTGGTACCTGTATGGCATGCTGCAATAACATGATACTCCAAGGTATTTCAACCTGTCGCAGCTGCCAATGACCCGTCCATCCAGAGTTGCGCCAGGTTGGCCGGCCGTCACTATAAAGGTGTTCAAGGAGCATCACATCAGTCAGGTCTTGTTTGAATTAATCTGGTAGATAGAATCCTCGCGCTGCTGTGTGATTGTCGGTATTGTCTCTTGGATGCATCTGGCCAAATTATGCCTATCTAAAACATTTATGAATGGCAGGATCATACAAGGATATACTTGTACCTTTTATAATCGATTCCATGCCCAGGCTTAACTCGGTACAAGACCTACTTGATGTTTTTAAACAGAGAATGGCTTGCCTGTGTTCGGCAATGCTTAGAGACGCATCTTTTATGCCTCTCCGAGTCTCCGCCGCTGCGAGGAGACGTGTGCCGACGAATTCTTCGTGGTCCTCATTTAGCTTTTGGCCATAAAGTTTACTGCGAAGAACAGACGATCGTTGGAGCACAACGACAGAGATAAGAAACGACCACGTGTTGTTAGGTTGGCCTGAAGATGTGCCTCTGATTTAGCGATAAGGGCCATATCATCGGAAAGAGCTAGCTTTGATTTGTAAACTTGTCTCACCTTCGAATATCCTACGAAGTAGTTTATTATTGTCTCCTACAGGCTTTGATGAAATCCTCCATGAGTAGTAGGAAAAGATATGCCAATATAATGTCGCATTGTCTAGCCACTTGTGGTAACGACTTTTGGTTTCCTGACCTGATGTTTCTGCGTGTCGATAGAATCTCTGCGGGGTGCAGATCAAAGAGGCTGGGTTATTCTTTCTTTCCAAGCATTCCCAGAATTTGCTGCAGGGAATATTATCAGATACCTTTTTAACGTCTTAAAAAATATGTGCATTTTGTCGTCATATTAAAGAACCAGCCTGCAGCAAGAGCATGCCAATGGAGGTACCGGTCCACGTGCAAGGGGCGACCTCAACGTCGGTAGATCTCTGACACACTCACACCCTAACGATAGCAAAAGCATTCTACCTGGCGATAACAAGAAATCTACGCTTCCCGTCTCTTTGCGGCTTATCGTAGCAAGAGCAGTAGGACAAAAGAAGAACTGAAGAGCTTTATCTCTCAGTTGGCATAGTTTAAAGATAATGTCTTGAGTACTGTGGTACCGAAACGGTATCGGATCACGCCCGTCTGTAGCTCAGTCAGACGTATAAGCCTCCGCTGCTTCAGTATCCAAGAGTAGCCTTGGGGTATTCCTGTGTGGTTTTTACACATTGCATTTTGCATCACTTTTTTAATATTTGTGTAATCATGACTATTTCTTGACCCATTGGTGACCAGTTTGGTGGCCCGAGGCTTCAGATGTAATAGCTCCAACGCAGTTCCGTCATGCTTGACCATAGCTGGTGTTAGACTTTAATGTCCAGCTGCTTTGCGAACCTTAATATTATTTTATTTTCTCCAATGTTGTCTTCAACACTTCCATCGCGATGTTGTCCCTGTAATTAATGTCCTCCTCTGTATTAGAGCATATGTGCACATTTTAGAGTGCATTCTTTTCCTCGTGTTCACGTATTCTTTAAATTAGAAGCGTATGTCAGATTCAATTAACACGTCTACACTTAAAATGTTTCATGTTAATATTCTATGTTAATGTCAAATGTTGATGTTTCATGTTAATGTTCCATGTTCCAAAAATCAAAGTCCGTAATTCGCATCAGTTCGTTATCTGTCTCTATATGCCTAATTGTAATCTAAATTTAAGACAAACAAGTTATTGGTCTGCTGTGCGTTTGTATTGTAGTGATGCTGCATCATTTTGGCATCCATACACATCACCTTTCCTGGCTCACAATTGTTTATTGAGTACTGACAGCTAACCTCCAAATATATATATCATTCCACTTTCCACCAGCCAACTGACGTGCCTGGTAGGAGGACAGGTTCCCCCCCCCCCCTCTTTCATTCTTCTTCTTCGTACGCTGTCAGACGTCAACCTGAATTTTTTCGATAAAAGCAGAGGCCATCCTGAGGCTGTTGACACTGCCATAGAGCTTGTCTAGTGTTGCCACTGGTGATGGACCTCCATTTCCTAACCAGGTCAAGATCCGAAACGGAATTCAATTAGTCTTTGTCAGAACAACTGTTTTATTCAGCCTCACCAGCCATGGATACATTCTAGAATGTACGCTGAAGGTCGAGAATCACTGTGACTGTTTCTTGCATGTACTTGAAGCCCTCATATACAACGTACGTAAATGCCACAGCGTTACCATAAGCCTCTGGCATTGACCATCATTGGAATATTATATTTCTGGTCACAATCTTCTTAATCATATTGCTAAAGACATTATTTGAGGAAAGTATTCGATAGCTGCTCAATAGCGCGGAGTCCTTGGCAGATTTATGGAGCGGACATAGAAAGGTATGGCGCCATTCCTCGAGAACTGATGACTTACCTATTGTGGATAAGAAGTCCTTCACCAGATTTACAATTTCAATCTTATCAAACTGCTTGAGGTGACAGAAAAGTATTCCATCTGAAAAGGCTTGTTGCTGTTACGTAAATACGAGTATATTCTACCTCGGTCTCAGTTATTAAATCTAAATAAATCTCTTTTGGTGTTCAGAATATATTGATGCATTTCTTGCTGGGCATCACTATCTTCTGTGTCTGTCCGAGCAACTTTTCGATTAATAACTCCGCCAATGTTTTCCCTTTTTCTTCAAGACAATCTCCGTGGAATTTTGAAAAACGGAGATAAGCTGGTGTGCATTCTTGTCATTCAATACCGATACATGTGGCAGAATTCCTCGAGGCTATTATCATAACCCACCCTGTTATCAATTTCTCACAATTCTCTCCTTTTGATTCCTCGCAAATGCTTTAAAACAAATGATAGCCCTTCGTTTATTCGCATTCAGGTCATCAACCTAGCGTTAACACATGTCGTATTTTTCGGGATTTCTTTTCGTGTCATCTTATTTATTGTTATCTTATTCTTTTCATGACTATTGATTGATTCCACCAGTGTGGTTAGACAAAAGGGGATCGAGCGGTCCAGCTCTGGAGAGTCTGGCACGGTTTATGTAAGGAATTGTCGTATTCCAGTGCACGCTAACTGAAAAGATATTTAATGTTAGTTCTCTGTGTCTGGTGGGTTTTTCGTTAATGATAAGATTGACATATGGCAGGTTATCACTTTCCTGTACCGCCAATGTGTGACACCAATCTGTGGATGGAGCAATTTAACGATATTAGTGCCAGGTCAATGACACCATCTATATTTCCAGAGGCCGCTATACTAATCTAGTTTGACATTCGTCATTCACGAGAGAGAGCTTGGTGTGGAGGTAGGGCATATTTCTGTTGAGTTTCCCCTTTTCTATGATCTAGCATTATACTACACATGTGTATCGTGTTCATGTGGATTACCTATACTATATAATGGAATTTAATGCTGTTGTGTTTTTTTGGAGAGGAAATCATGTGAAAGACATGAGCAGAGAAACTACAATGATGGTCTTGGGCAGAACCTTCAAACTGATCAAAAGATGGACTTGTAAAAAGGTAGATAAACTCACATTTCTATAGATATATACACACACACATACACACACACGTGTGAGCGCACACACACAGACATATGCACACACACATACACACGCACATGCACACACATATACACACACATACACACGTACATATACACACATACACACACACACACACGCCGGCACATTTATTAATCTTGAACAATTGTATTAATGTTGTTTTTTAATTAAACTTGTTCACTTCGAATCTGTGATCTTATTAATAGATTAATTAACGATCAATATCAACGACTCATATATTTCTTTTCAAAGTCAGTAAAATCTCTAGTATGAATGTATGTATATCATGTGTATTGTGTGTAGATGTCGTGTGTGTGTGGGGTGTGTGTGTGTTGTGTGTGTGGCGAGTGGTTCTGGCGCGTGGGTGTGGTGCGTATTTATTTATTGTATTATCGCTGTGATCGAAAGGTAATACACTCATCTTGATGAACAGGAACGGCGTGGGAACGAACCCTTTATGTTTCAAGACATCCCTGGTCTCAAAGAGGTGGGACTAGAGTGCATGCACCCTGAACAACATCCAGTCATCTTGACATGTCTTGCCACTGACCAAAGGTAGTTCGGGACCAGAGGGAGAGGTTGATAACCAGCGCAGCTTCTTGCTCACTATAATCCAAATACAGCGCAAGTTACAGCATAAAGACCCAAAAAAAACTGTCTCTTGCGATGGGAAACTAATTTTTTTGTTTGTGTATTGTATTCAGAAGCGTAGCAAAGAAGGGACGGAGGGAGTGGCCCTCCGGGTAGCACTCTTTTTTTGGGGGGGGGGGGGGGGGGGCGGGGCGGCACTTTTGGTCTACTACAATGAGAAGAAAAGTAATTTTCTGTGAGGATAGCACACCACGTCAGACACAATTTGATTATTTACTATTATTTACTAATAGTGTTTACTACTAAAATAAATCATTATAAATATCACAAAACCGTACAATGTCCCTATCATAATAAAATTTATATTTTTAGAAAATAAAACAGTAAAACACGCACGGCAACTGCTACATGGCTTTTTTTTTTTTCTCGTTCGACCAATTTCTCTAATCCCCAAAGCGGTGTGCTTTGCACTGTGGTTTTTTATTTTGCGCCTGTCGGCCCAGTGCATCCAACTTCAGCATTGATTTTATGAAAGGGTCTGTTGCCTCCTGCATTTTCTAAGGATTTGCTTCCCCGGGGTAACGGCCGGTACTGTGATATGGATCGAACCCAGCAGGTTCAGGTTGTGAGCAGTACCACTTAACCACTAGGCCACGCCGTCCCCCTACAGGGCTTAAAGTAGAACATCCCCCACTAGTGATGAATAATGGTGGCATTTGACACTTTCAGCTTAATGCATTTTTGGAAACTACACGCATTAAACTACTTCTCCAAATAATTATCAAGCATTTTAAAGCCTTTATGTTTTTATTAAACGTTCATTTGATCACGCATCACTCAATTGTCATTTGCAACAATTATTTATTCCTGGTTAAGGTGTCACTTCAGAAAGTATAGAAGGGGTGGCTTAGGTATGAGTGGTTAGCTGCTGTTGAGGTCTCAAACCTCCAGGCGTTGACATGGATCTACTGTCCTGCACATGCCGGAGTTTAGGGCAATGAAGGAGCTGACATCATGGCTTCACAAGCTCCCATCATGGGCACATTAGTGATGGCTAGAAGTAATTGAAATCAATCATGACCACCTGCTGGATGAGGACACCGCAATAGATGAAGCATAAATCCACAGACTGCAAAGTTTCGACATTAAACGAGGTTCGAGCGTAGTGGGGCGCATGAGATGACGGCGCAGGAGAGTGTACAACCAGCGAGCTACAATGAGCATCAGCATCCATACCTTACGCAATTTGATGAGAGAGACTGAGCACCTATGGATATGCCCGGAGTGCAGTGACGTTGATTCTTAGAAACAGAAAAAGATAAGGTGTCACTATAGAACACAACAGTGGTAATTTTGGACGAAATAATAAAAAAAACTTAATCGTCTATTCCAAAGATTTACTTTTTAAACATGTTAATGATATTTATAATAATGGAATATGGCCAAAAGATACCATAGCTTCAATAGTAATTTCTTTGCCTAAAGAATCAAATGCGATAGAATGCGACCAATTCCAAACGATAAGCTTGATAATACATTCATCTAACATTATATTGCAGATAATTAGGAAAAGAGTTCATGACAAGATAGAGGATGTGCTGAGAGATAACCAGTTTGGATTTCGCAAGGTCAAAGATTCACGAGATGCCATTGTATCTTTGCTGTTTCTTCTAGAAAATATGTTAGATTAATTGGCTTGGCTTGACTTCGTTCGTTCTCATTCTCCCGCTACCAAACCCTGAAAGGGCTTAAGTAACAGAAGGTAGTCCAGAGAACGGAATGCGTTGTGTCGTAGTTTACAGCTTGACAGCTATATTTGCACCTTTCAGTCCAACCCATCCAACTTCAGCAAGAATTTTTTAGTACCTGGTTAGCATTCCCTCTTCGATCCCTTCTCCTTAGCCAGTCTGCCCTGCTGCAGCCTGTTATCTAGGATCACCGCGGGGAGGTGTAGAAGGGTCTTGGCAGCTCTGGTTAGCAGGCCCTGACGCTGCCCAGCATCTTGATACCAAGTTAGATCAATTGACGACCATTCTGTATCTGCTTTATTGACTACGAAAAAGCATTTGATCGATTCCCCTGCAGCAAACTTTTTCAGATGCCGCAACAAATATGTATCCAAATATGTTCAACCAGAACATGTATGAAAATCAAGAGGTGATTATTTCAATCAAAGAAGAACTAACAGATTCAGTTTCAATAATACAGGGTGTACAAGGTTGCTTTCTTTCATATTCGCATATTCTGAAATGATTATGGAAAATGTTCGAAGCTGTAATAGTAATGTCAAACTTACAGCATGAAAGCTAATGCAATCCAATTTGGCGATGATCAAACCATAGAGGATCATCAGCAACATCGCATAGGCTGTTTGACAAAAATTAACAACACAACCAAAGAGTTTGGCATCAAAATAAATAAATCGAAGACAAAGATTGTGGTATTAACTAAGCAAAAGAGGCAAATGAATGTAATCATTAATAGAGAAAATAATCGAGCAAGTACAAAAGTTTACATAATTACGGCAAACAGTAATGTTGTTCACAATGAGACAGAAATTAAGACAAGGATTGCATTGACAAAAAAGGTCTTCAGAGAAAAACTACATTTCTAACCTATAAGAATATCGGAATAGAGTTGAGCAAAAGAAAACTCGCTACTCATATAACCGATCGTCTGTATAGGGCTAAACCATGGACTGAAACTGGTAAAGAAGAGTGTAAAAAGCTTGTAAGTGTTTGAAAAAGTGTTTTTTCTGTAGAATGGAAAGAGTGAGTTGGACAGAAAGAAGGTCTAATGAAAATGTTCTCACTGAACTAGACGCACGAAGACAAGTATTAAAAATCATTCAAAAACGAAGATTGAGTTGGCTGGGAGACAATATGTAAAATGAATGTCATCTACAAAAGATAATAGAGGGAAGGACCCATGGGAAAAGAGGAATATGGTGATAAAGTCTCGCATTTACATCTCAGGTAGGCATATACATTAAAGTACTCATTTATTGTGAAATAAGGAGAGCTGAAAACCATAGGGTTAAGTCAAGCGATATACTCAGACAGCATTTACAACCAGCAGCATGACTGATCATCCGGCTGATGATGAAAATGTTGATGGTGAAGATGTTGATGATGATGATAATGATGATGATGATGATAATGATGATGATGGTGATAGTAGTGGTAATGATGATGATGATGATAATGATGATGATGACCATAAAGAAAATGATGATAAAGATGATGATGACGATGATGATGAAAATGATAATAGTAATGTTGATGGTAATTATGATGATAATTTTTTTAATTGTTTGCGTTCGCCTTATTTATCTATTTCTAAAGGCAGTGTGCGTTTCACTGTGGTTTTTATTTTGCGCCTGTCGGCCCAGTGCATCTGACAGCATACATTGTATGTGAGTGTCTGCATCCTCCTGCGTTTTCTAAGGGTTTGCTTCCCCTGGATAACGGCCGGTGGTCTAATGAGGATCGAACCCAGTATCTCAGGCCCATAAGCCTACTGAGCTGTGTCGGCAAGCTGATGGAACGGATGATAAACACCAGACTGATGTGGCATCTGGAGGAAAAACGAATACTAATTCCACACCAAGCCGGCTTTAGACAGCACAGGTCCACTGAGGACCAGGTCATCCTCATAACCCAGGAGATAGAAGATGCCTACCAGGCACAGAAACACACAGTAGCTGTTTGGGTGGATCTGGAAAAGGCATTTGACAAAGTCTGGAAGGATGGACTTAGAGTAAAGCTAAGAAGAAGTGATGTCTGTGGGAAGATGTACAAGTGGATCAACCACTACCTCAAACAAAGAACGGCCAGAGTCCAAGTACAAGGGCAGATGAGCAAAAAGGTGACACTCGAGCAGGGAGTACCCCAAGGGGGAGTATTGTCACCCACACTCTTCCTGGTATATATAAACGATATTACAGAGAATATACCAAGAAGAGTCCATAGCTCAATGTTTGCAGACGATCTGGCTATGTGGACCTCTGAAAAGAATCTCACCATAGCAAGAAATCGGATGCAGACGGCCCTAACATCGCTGGAAGAGTGGGCGAACTCATGGCTGGTCAAAATAAACGAGGAGAAAACCACGTGCACAATATTCTCGCTCTCATTAAAACCCCAAAGTACCAAATTAAGTCTAAATGGCAAAATCCTGCAGCCAAACGACAACCCAACCTATCTGGGAGTCACATCTGATCGGCGCATGACATGGAAAAGTCAGATTGAGAGAAACCGAATGAAAGCCAGAGAAAGAATGGCGATCATGAGGAAACTTGCTGGCACAAGATGGGGAGCAGACGAAGGCATACTAAAGAAACTGTACACTGGAAGAGTGAGACCAGTTCTCGAGTATGGGCATTGCGGCATGGACAACAGCAGCGAAGGCGAACTTCGATAAAGTTAACAAACTTCAAAACCAAGCCATGAGAATTAAAACAGGTGGCATGAAGTCAACGCCAATTGTAGAACTTGAAAAGATTACAAAACTGCAATCCATGACCGATAGAAGAGACTGCAGAGCCCAGCTGCAGTCAGAGAAACTCCGAAGACTGACGGACCATCCAATGTACCAGAGACTAAACAATTTGGGAAATGGGAAACTAAAGCGGAGAAACTTTGCAGAAATAGCCAAAGCAAAGATGCACGAAGATCCCATAAACGCACTAACAACACCAAAACCCATCACTACTGTACGAAAACCTACTTGGAGGCAGGATATATTTCCAGAGGTGGAAGAAAATATACCAGGTATTGCAAACAAAAACTGCCAGACTGAAAAAGAAAGGAGAGACACTACCCTAAGCTTCATAACGAAAAGCTACCCAAGCATGGACTGGACCCATGCATACACCGACGGTTCTGTAACAAACACTACACAGAACGGAGGGGCAGGAGCATTCCTGAACCTACCAAATGGCAGAAAAATAACACTGTCATTCGCTACTGGTAAGTACACAAGCAATTTCAGAGCAGAGGCAGAGGCACTGAGGGCGGCAGTGGAAGAAATGGTAACACACAGTGAAAATGAGAGCCATATAGTCCTGCTGACAGATGCTCTCGAAGTAGTCACAGCGCTAAAAAGCCAGAAAAACACTGAGCTTAATGACTTAAAGAGCAGCACTCTGCAAACTGTGCCAGCAGTCCGCACCAAAAAGGGTAGTGGTACAGTGGGTTCCGTCACACTGCAACATCCAAGGCAACGAGGAGGCAGACAGACTGGCAAAAGAAGGTGCAAGGCTACCACAAACAGATACCAGTATGACGTACGAAGAGTCAAAACGGCTTATCAAAGCCAGATACATGACCAAATGGGAAACCGAACATACTGGTTACACCAAAAACGATGCCTATTACCAGTTGAACCGAAGAGAGCAGGTCGTTGTCTTCAGACTTCGCACTGGCCACAACAGACTGAGGTACCACCTATTCAACAAATTGAAGATAGGGTGTACCGACGAATGCCCGTGCGGTACTGGTAAAATGACCACTGAACATCTGCTGCAGAACTGCCCGACATACGAGGATCAGAGAGAGCAGATGTGGCCATTGCCAGTGGAACTGCAAGACAAGCTCTATGGTAGTGGCGAGAGTCTCAGGATGACCGCCGCTTTTTTCGAGAAAATAATGGTTACTGTCTGACTGTGTACGCAGAAGAAGAAGAAGAAGAAGAAGAACCCAGTATCTTCGGTTGGGAGCCGTGTCACTTAACCACTAGTCCACGCCGTCCCCTGATGATGACGATAATGATAATGACGATCATAATGATGGTGATAACGATAAGGATTATGATGATAACGAATAATTATGATAATGATAATGATGATAATGAGGATGATGATAATCATGACGATAAGTATGATAATGATGATGATAATGATGATAATGATGACGGTAATGCTGACGATGATGATAATGTTGATAATGAAAATGATCATGATGATAATGATGATGATGATAAAGATAATGACGATGATAATACGATGATGATGATAATATAATGATAATGATGATGGTAATGATGATGGAAATGATGAAAATGATGCTGATAATGATGATAAAGATAATGATGATGATAATGATGATCATGAACATGATGATAATGATGATGATGATAATGATGATGATGATAATGATGATGATGGTAATGATGATGGTGATGATGATGATGATGGGGATGGATATGATAATGATGATGATAATGATGATGGGGATGGATATGATAATGATGATGATAATGATGATGGGGATGGATATGATAATGATGATGATAATGATGATGGGGATGGATATGATAATGATAATAATGATGATGATGAGGATGATGATGATAATAATGATGAGGATGATGATGATAATGATGATGCCAATTAAATGTGAGATGATCTGGGGATAGTCATGGAGCGTCAGAAGAAACATAGTTTGTTTAGAATCACGAAAGGCTGATCTGTCAAACGAATCCTGAGTTGAGGAGAGAAATGTTTTTTCCTCGCTGGACAGAATGATCGAAAAAAATAACTTTGAGATTTCAACAGCTTCATATTTTTGCTCAGAAATATGCCTCCATTGCTCAGTTGAATCTTTTCAATGACAAATACAAGTGTCAACTGACTCGTGATTACAATACAAGTGTCAACTGACTCGTGATTACAATACAAGTGTCAACTGACTCGTGATTACAATACAAGTGTCAACTGACTCGTGATTACGCTAACATTAATATAGAGAAGCTCATCGTTGAGAGAGGAAGGTGTCTTAGCTCTGTTGCTGCTGCTGTTGCTGCTGCTGTTGACGCTAAGCGAGACGAAAAAAAGATGTAGAAGGAAAGCCCCTTCCCCCCCCCCTCTACTTTAAACTCATCATCATCATCATGTAGCATGTCCTTTGTAGAACGTCGCTCCTATCAAAGTCTCTCTGAAAAAAACTCGTTCTCTTGCCAAAACTCCGGCCTCAGCCACAGTCATACCCAGGCATTCCTGGATATCTTGATGGCACTTTGAGTTTCGTTTCTCTCGACTGTCATAGGTTTCGTGGCACTTTACATCCAGTAGCTTGCTATTGCTTTCTGAACATTGTTATGGTAGCTTACCAACTACGGTCTCTGGTGCGCCCTTAGCCCGATACCAGGCGTTTCCAGCTCCCGCTTTTAGAGTCGTTGTCGTACAGGTCGATCTTTCGCCTCTTCCACCAGCAGCTGTGTGTACTTGTCAGGGGTGGACTTCCCTACTTGTCGTTTCACTCACGTAGTTTAGCCGGCCAGCCAAAGCCGTTGCCCGGGGGGGGGGGGTGCGCTGCCGTACACAGGCAGACTCTAGGAGCTATACGTGAGCTAGACAGAAGTGGGGGAACCAAATAGTATCCTGGCCATCAAGGATGCGGCTGCCTCTCACCGTGAGGTACTATCCCTCACACACTTCTGTTCTACTCCTTTTTAAACAACTTTAAACTTTTGCTGGTAATTTAAAAAAATACAGCCTTGTGAATTCAGTTCCAAATCTTGTATAACTACTGCGAATATTCATCACAATTACTCTTAGTACTGATAGCTGTGAGATCATTTTCTTTTAATATACAATTTATCAAGAATTACTTAAGATCTACAATGAATACCTTGCGTTAATGAAATCTTGCCTTACTATCTACTGACAGACGAAAGCAGATGTGGCCATCACCAGTGGCAACACTAGACAAGCTCTATGGCAGTGTCGACAGCCTCAGGATGACCGCTGCTTTTTTCGAAAAAATAAAGGTTGACGTCTGACAGCGTACGAAGAAGAAGAAGAAGAAGAACAACAACAACTGACAGACGAAATAGACTTCAACGATACCATCGACAATTTTGCTTACATAAAAGCTGAAGCAAGAAAAATAACACTATAAAATGTTGAAATTAGAGTTTTCACTTCAGAGATAAACATGGAGGTCTTCATTACTTTTTTTTCCTATACGTCGTTTTGACTTTTCGTTTAAGTGTATGTGGCATTATTATACTGTACTGTACTGTAGTGTAGTATGCTGTACTATAATGTACAGTACTGTATTGTACTGCATTGTATTATATTGCATTGTATTATTAATTCATTCATAGGCGTCAAAGTCTTTGTATTGTACTGTATTGCATTATATTAGATTGTACTGTACTGTATTGTACTGTAATGTATGGTATTATATTGTATTTTACTGTATTGTGTTGTGTTGAATTGTGTGTATGTATTGCATAGAATTATAGTGTGGAAGAAACTACGCGGTCATCAACATTGTTATTCAGTCATTTGGACAGATGAATGTGACAGTGGCATGTAAACAACTAATGTGTATAGGAACAGTCGTTAGCTAATTGGATACGTCCTTCTTTTCAAAATTCAAACACACTGGCACTGAAAAAAAGATGGTTCATGAGTGAAATCTTCACTTAACTACGTTCTGTCGTACTCCTGAGTCTTACACATGTCCATTGCGCTGCTCCTTTCTAATTGTCTCGACTTTATCTTACATGGTCCCACTAACAATGGGCTATAGTACACTTTACAGAGGAGTCTAGGTTCACAATGTCGGTTAACGATGCCAGAATTCATGCGTGGAGACGCACAGAGAGCGCTTCCAAGCTGGCACAGTTAGGGTATATGATCGCTATTGAGGTGGCTCAATCATGATGCGGAATAACTTTGATATGACAACGTGTTGTTCTCCAAGATGACAACGTGGTGTTCTCCAAGATGACAACGTGTTGTTTTCCAAGATGACAACGTGTTGTTCTCCAAGATGACAACGTGTTGTTCTCCAAGATGGCAACGTGTTGTTCTCCAAGATGACAACGTGTTGTTCTCCAAGATGACAACGTGTTGTTCTCCAAGATGACAACGTGTTGTTCTCCAAGATGACAACGTGTTGTTCTCCCAGATGCAACGTCCGTCTTCACCAAGCTCATTATGTTAATGACTTCCAACAACAGGAACATATCACCAGGAGAAAATGACTAGCCTTCTCACCTGATCTCAACCAAACTGAACATCTCTGGGACGTCTTGTGGCTACCAGCAAGTCGTAACCTTTTATCAGCTGATGACCTCAACCATGTTTTTGAAAATGGCAGACGATCCTTCAGCAAATTATCAGGAAGTTGATTTTATCCACGAGACAACGTTGCCTGATTAGTTTCACTGCCCATCAAGGGACATGTTACTGACAATCAAGATTTCAGCAGCTAGCATGTCTGAATTTAAAAAAGAAGTGTGTGTCCAATTAACTAGCAGATGTCAGCAACCAAAGCTGTGAAAAAATAAAGGCGCAGCATCAATGCTCTCTACTAAGTCCATTCTACTAGGTCATTCACTAGAAAATGCTGTTCAAACTATTAAGTTCATGTAAATTCACTAATCATTGATGCAGAAATAATGAACACAACACGTTAATGCCAGTAGGTTGAATCCCTTACAGGTACAATGTCAGTTCTACAATCCTTCAAGAAGCATAAACTGCTGGAGCTTATAAATACCTAAGGTGAACTAGAAGTCAAGAGAATGGTAGTTCTACGGTAGAAACCACGCATCGGGAAAAGAGACAGCAGACATGTAAGTTAAGGAGGGAACAACAAGAGAACAAAAACAGAACCAAACAAGAAACAACCATCCCTATATTTATCGAACGAAGCAAATGGGTCTGTTCCGCATGAAAACGGTACATAATAGATTGAATGGTCACTTACACGAGCTAAATTGGTTCCATCCCCCATGTGTACATGCGTACAAGCAGTCGAACACATCCCGCAATACTTTCATATGCTTAGGCAATTGCGTACTGAGTATTGGTCCACGAAGACAAACCTTCACACAAAGATGGTTGGGAAGCATTGAAGAATTCCGAACCACAGCAACCTTTGTCAAGAGAACTGGAATTCTAATGTAGACATAATATTGTGTCGAACGAGAAGAAGAAGAAGAAGAAGAAGAAGAAGAAGAAGAAGAAAAAATAGAAAAAGAAGGAGAATTAGGTGCATGCGAGTAAGAGAAAGAGGATGAGTAGGGTTGGGGACGGGGAGTAAGAGAAAGAGGAGAAGGAAGGGGAAGGAAAAGGAGAAAGAGAAGAAGGAGGAAGAGGAGGAGAAGAAGGAGGAAGAGGAGAAGAAGAAGGAGGAAGAGGAGGAGGAGAAGAAAAATGAGAAGAAGAAGAAAAGGAAGGAGAAGAACAAAAAGAACAAGAACACGAAGAAGAAGAAGAAGAAGAAGAACAAGAAGAACAAGAACAAGAAGAAGAAGAAGAAGAAGAAGAAGAAGAAGAAGAAGAAGAAGAAGAAGAAGAAGAAGAAAAAGAACAAGAAGAAGAAGAAGAACAAGAACAAGAACAAGAAGACAAAAAAATGAAGAATTGCTCCCATGCAAGATAGTTGTTTTCATGAAACGGTTACACTCAGAGGCTCAAATGAATAAAGAACAAGGTGATTCAATATTACTGAGGTCGTGTTTTCGGATTAGCAATAAAAAGTTGAGCTTTCCTAAACGGCTCTTGAATTATTTTGAGTAGTATTCAACTATCGGTAACATACCAACAGTGTACTTTCACCCGTTCACATCAATGTCCGACTTGACCTTTCCTACAATACATGAGTGGAAGATTACAATGTGTGAAAGGAATCAGTCCTCTTTCTTTTGTGTTGGTACTGAAGCGAACGTTTAGTTCTGTCGTAGATTACAATCTGACACCGATATCTGCTTCTTTCAGCCCGATACATCCTGTTTTAGCACGACACAGTTTTTAAACCGTGTTTGCCTTCCCTTTCCTATCCCTATTTTGTCAGGATGCGCTTATGCAGATTGTTTCCATGGTAACCGTTTGGTGGTTGAATAGGGTCTTGGACAGCTCATAGACCCTGGCACGCGCAGTCAGCTGTGAGCTGCAGTCATCTCTCGTTCATTGTCGACCCCAAACTTGAGATAACTAAGATAGGCAAGAGTGTTGCCAGGAGAGATGGATTGAAAAAGTATACCATTATAAACGTTGAGAAATACTCTTTGTGTCGCTTACATAGAAAGATTCATTAATGTGGTTTGGTCATCTCATGGAAAGGTCAGCTTAGTCTACTATCACTGTATCTATAACACATGAAGGTCTAGTTACAACCGTAATCTGAGACGCTAGTCCAGTCAGGCACAACATACTGACCAGAACGTCGCGTCAGGTTCAGCCACAATATACTGACCAAGACCACTATCTTTCTTTTATATATCGTTTCCTGGAAACAGGCTGGTTTGAAGGCAGTCTGACTGACGAGATTTGGATCGACGTAATTCCCATAGTCGTGAACGTCACGTAGATGAAGCCAAGTATAGCACAACCGCCTGGAGTACCTTCATTAGCACGCTCGGGATATAAGGAACGCTATTTAGTCCGTCACTTAACAGCCTTTTCAATGAAAACGAGAGTAAACTTACTCATTGTGAGCATTCAACAAAAACATATCTAGTTACAGCATACGATGAGGGCAACAAGGTAGATATTGATCTACTTAACAGATGACATAACATAAATGTCACATAATACGCGCTGACAACAATCGACGTATCACACTCGGCCCAAGGATGGAGACATGGACTCGCCAATTCGTCTAACGACACAAGTGGGCGGGAAAAGTTATACTAGGAGTAAACATGTATAGTGGGTGGGGGAAGATGGGGGGTTAGCCTATTATTTCTTCTCCAGTTAGGGACTGATCTACATGGGGCAGGAAAGATGGGGATGATTTGTTACAAACTGTACTGAAAAAAGGTAGGAGCGCAGGCTAGCGAGAGGTGAAACACGTTGTACAAGCCCCAACCACACGTTCATGGTGTGCACCTGGAAATAGTCTTACAGCAGCCTGGTCAGCAAAGATCCGGAGAGAGACTATAATCTTTGCAGTGCAAAGCCTGCTGAGAGTCTTCCATTGCACTACAGCGATGAAGACCAGGTGTACCAGCTTCCTTGCGCGCAAGGTAAAAGAAGAACCACTAGAGGAAAAGCTGCGCCCAAGGGTTGAGATCTCAGATACGTGTAGCGTTGACAGTAGCAACAACTTTACTCATGTTGTATGTGTATCACAACTACAATCATTTCTTGATGCATATATTCTCAATACCAGTTTTAATCAGTCATAATTAGCAAGATAATCGGATATAGTTCGCAGCAGAAAAAACTTTATTGTTTCTTTTTGCTGATAATATACAACAGATTATGTCATAACTTCTAGCAATACTTCGAAGCGAATCCTTCTTGTCACCAGTGTGCTCCACGAGAAGCATAGGACGGCCACTGTAACCTATCGACTTCTGCGAGGACTGTATACAAAAAAGTGACATGTGCTCATCCCCAGTTAGTTTTATAACAATTTGTTATACATGAAGGTCCTAGGCTTAAGCAGCTCTCAGCCGCCTTAAACGAAAAGTGGGATAGAAGATGAAGCGCACTGAATGAGCTGACAGCAGCAAGTGACTCATAGCTGACTCTTGCATAAGCGTCAGCAAACTACAGCTGACCAAGATAATATCACGCCTTCAGGTAGAAGAGGAATAGGAAGAGGAAGGGAAAGAGAAAGGGAAAGAGGGAAAGTGAGAGGAAGATAATGGAAGGAGGAAGAAAAGGGGAAGAGAGAGGGAGAGGAAGAAGGAAAGGGAGACAAAGGGGAAGGAGAATAAGGAATGGGATAGAGAAAAAGGGAGAGGGAAAGGTAAAGGGAGAGTAAAAGGAAGAGGGGAGGGAGAGGAAAAGGGAGATGGGAAAAGATAGGGAAAAGGAGAAGGAAAGGGGGAGGAAAAGAAGAAGAGGAGGAGGAGTAGGAGTAGAAAGAGTTTACTTATTACCAATACCGGCGAAGACCAGATGAATACTGGAGAAGCCCGGATATATATCCGCGAAGTCCAGATCCCATCCGACAATGCCCAGATCCATACCAGCGAAGCCCAGATATACTCCAGCGAAGCCCAGATCTATACCGGTTAAGCCCAGATCTATACCGGTTACGCCCAGATTCCAACCAGCAATACTCAGATCTATTCCGGCAAAGCCAAGGTCCGTACCGGCGAAGCCCAGGTCCATTCTGGCGAAGTCCAGAACTACTCGGGTGAAGCCCAGATTTATACAGCTGAAGCCTAGATCTATTCCGGCGAAGCCACGATCTATACCGGTGAAGCCCATATCTATTCCAGCGAAGCCTAGGTCTATACCGGTGAAGGGCGGATAGATACCGACGAAAACTAAACTAATACCAGTCAAACCCATTTCATTTCTACTCACTGGTGTATGCAAAGGTCATGGTAATCTCATAATGGACACTGCAGTCATAGATCAAGTGTTAGAGACTTATACTGTGTGTCAGTTGTTTAATGAGGTGGAGGTTGCCATTTGCATTCCTCGTTGTCTCTCCTTCCCTAACAGCAAGCTAAGTACACATCTACCTCTGGTCGACTAAAGTGTATTGATAACGGGGATCAAACCAGGTAACTTTATCATGAGAAGCGAGCACTATCACTCTGCTAACCATTGTCATATACACAACTTCATATATATCAGTTTATACCCTTGATAACAGACTGCAACAGACCAGACTGGCTAAGGAGAAGGGATCGAAGAGGGAAGATTAACCCCGAACCCAAACATGTCTGCTGAAGTCGGATGTCTCGGACCGAACGGTGCAAATATCGCAGTCAAGCTGTAAACTACCACAAAACGAATTTCGTTCTCAGGACAACATCCTGTTACTTGCAAAGCCCTTTTCGTGGCTTGGTTGCGAGAGTTTGAGAACGAGCGACGAAGAAAAATATATGTTTACCCGATGCTTTGGGATGAACTTCAACCTGTTATTATCCCATACACTCTTTTTATTAACTCTCAAAATGCCATTCTCTCCTTCCAAAGATTCGCCGAACAAAAAGCTGCATTCGAAATAATATGTCAATAATATTGATAATCTTTCCTACTTCAGTATTAGTACACATACATCTCCTTGGAAATACCAATAACCTCGGGGTAACCACTGTTTTCTTTATATGTATACTCAAGTTAATGTCTGAAAGCGTACGAAAAGTGCATTCACATTTGCTTGGACTGTTTTATAGTGTTGTTTTTTTTCCAAATTGCATAACAATAGAAAATGTGAATGGATTTTAAAATTTGAATAAAGTAGTTTAAAAAAAAAATTATTACTAATTACTTAACTAACTAAAATGAAGTATAAATTCCCCTTTCCCCCCCCCCCCCCCTCCCCCTTGCCGTATATAAAATCAGAAATTTTCGCTCGTGGGGGGGGGGGGGGGGGGGGGAATTACGCAATCATCCACTGGATTGAGGATTCCTGCTCTAGCAGTGTGTTGAATTACCTGACGACCGTCACATTTGGATCACAGGTCCCGTTAATGAGCTTTTAAAACATATAGAGACACCCCCCCCCCCCTAGCATGTCAGTAAAGCCTGCTTAATAGTGTTGTGCGTAGGGCTAGTAACTTTGTTCTTATGTTAAACATAGTTGTTGTTTGCGAATGCCCACAATGAGTAGGTTACTGTTTTGTGGGCCATGAAAAGGACGTTAAGTGGTGGGTTGCAGTAGCTGTCCTCACATCCCGAGCCTGCTGATGAAGGTGGACCGAGGTTCTCCAAGCGGTTGTTCTACTATTGGCTTCATATGCGTGTCGCTCACAACTACGGGGATTACGACTATCCCTCAACTCGCTTGCCAGGCTGCCATGAAAACACCCCGTTTCTAGGGAGGGCTATTAGGAAGCCGAGGTGAGGGTCTTGGCCAGTATGTTTTGACTGATCCTGACTAACATGTCTGACCAGTATACTTTGCCTGACCAGACGTTAGTCTTCCTCCCCTACTATTCTCTGTAACAATCAATACCTCCATGTCTAACTGGAAGCCGAGGTGAGGGTCTTGGACAGTATATTTTGCATGACTCTAACTTCTTCTTCTTCTGCTGCGTTCGTTCTCAATCTCCTGCTACGAAGTCCTGAACAGGGCTTTGCAAGTAGCAGGATATAGTCCGGAGAACGGATTGCGTTGTGTCGCTAGTTTACAGTTTGATTGCGTTATTTGCACCTTTCGACCCGACACATCCGTCTTCGGCAGATGACTCTTGACTTACATGTGTGATCAGTATGTTGCGCCTGACCAAACGTTAGTCTTCCTCCCCGTCAAATATAGTACTTCGGCACAGATTACCTGTGGAGAGCCAGCTTCAGTGGTGAATTTAAGGAAAGAATAATAGGTGGAACAATTGTTTTTAAAGGGTGATGGTATGTGAAATGAAACATGACATGCTCATGGTGGAACACTCGAAACATGGGGGTGATATGGGAAGTGAAACATGACACGCCCATAGTAGAACACTCAAAACATAGGGGATGATATGGGAAGTGAAACATGACATGCTTTTAGGGGAACACTCGAAACATGGGGGATGATATGGGGTGGGGGGGAGGAGGCAATCATGGCGCCAAACATGAAATCGGTGAACAACACGCTGATAGTGGAACACTAGAAACATGGGAGACTATATAGGGAGTTAAATATGGCATCAAATATGAAATCTGTACACAACAGTCTCATAATAGAAGACACCAAACACGAAACATGTACACAACAGTATAACAGTTAAACACATCACACATGAAACATGTACACATTTCTCTGACAGTTAAACCAACCAAACATTAAATATGTACACAACACTCGTACAGTTAAACACACTAAACATGTACACAACACTCTAACAGTTAAACACACCAAACATGCACACAACACTCTAATAGTTAAACACGTCAAACATTAAAAAATGAACATATCACTCTACCAATTAAACACTCTAGACATTAAATATGGACACAACACTCCGACAGTTAAACACACCAGACATTAAATATGGACACATTTCTCTTACAGTTAAACACACCAAACTTTCAATATGTACACAACACTCTAACAGTTAGACACACCATACATGAAATATGAATACAACATTCTGATAGTTAAACCCATCAAACATGAAATCAGTTCACTCCACACCGTTGGTGAAACACAAAACAAACATTGCGTGCAAACAACGTTGCCGCCACAATTAAACCTGTTTCAAGAATTGATTCCAGAGTCCAAGAACCTTCTCGTAAATCTTTCAAGTCTCACCCCTCTCCCCGTTTCACAAAAGCCCATTCCAGGCCGAACAAACCACTGTACATTAAACATCTTACAAAGCGTCCGCTCGATATGCCTAACTTTACCTAAATTGTTTTGCTCGTGTCAGTTGTGGTCAGCGCGTGTCCGTGGTGAAGGTTTTGAGCTAGTGCCTATTGCCTTTCACCGGAACTCGATGGAGCTTAAGTAAATGTTCGTGCCCATTCAATGATACGTCTGGTTGCTGGGATCTCTCGAATACACGCTTTGAGAGAATAGCACAGCATGGTTCTCAAGTGCGGATGGAGATCTTATTCCGATTGCATAATCGTTTGGGCAATATGAAAGGACAGTCGTCTGAGATTGAGTAAGATGCTGAAATTATTGGAAAATGTGAGCGAGAAATTGAAGATTCGAGAAGATTGTATAGAATGTATTGTAAAATATTAAAGAGAAGTAGGAGATTTGCAAAGATGTATAGAAATATGTGAAAAATATGAAACGAAAATACAGATTTGAGAAGAAAACACCATTCTTCTGATCATATCATTCCACTGTCCTCTGTTAGTTAGTCCGGAGATTGGTATAAGTCTTCTGATCATGTCACTCCACTGTCCTCTGTTAGTTAGTCCGGAGAATGGTGGAAGTCTTCTGATCATATCATGCCACTGTCCTCTGTTAGTTAGTCCGGAGATTGGTGGAAGTCTTCTGATCATATCATGCCACTGTCCTCTGTTAGTTAGTCCGGAGAAGGGTGGAGGTCTACTGATCATATCATGCCACTGTCCTCTGTTAGTTAGTCCGGAGATTGGTGGAAGTCTTCTGATCATGTCACTCCACTGTCCTCTGTTAGTTAGTCCGGAGAATGGTGGAGGTCTACTGATCATATCATGCCACTGTCCTCTGTTAGTTAGTCCGGAGATTGGTGGAAGTCTTCTGATCATGTCACTCCACTGTCCTCTGTTAGTTAGTCCGGAGAATGGTGGAAGTCTTCTGATCATGTCACTCCACTGTCCTCTGTTAGTTAGTCCGGAGATTGGTATAAGTCTTCTGATCATGTCACTCCACTGTCCTCTGTTAGTTAGTCCGGAGAATGGTGGAAGTCTTCTGATCATGTCACTCCACTGTCCTCTGTTAGTTAGTCCGGATATTGGTGGAAGTCTTTTGATCATGTCACGCCACTGTCCTCTGTTAATTAGTCCGAAAACGCTGAAGAAGTCTTCTGATCATGTCACGTCACTGTCCTCTGTTAGTTAGTCAGTCCGAAAACGCTGTAGAAGTCTTCTGATTATGCCACGTTCTATGTTAGTACGAGAACGGTGTTGAAATCTTCTGATCATGTCACGCCCCTGTTCTCTGTTAGTTAGTCCGAGAACGGTGTTGAAGTCTTCTGATCATGTCACGCCCCTGTTCTCTGTTAGTTAGTCCGAGAACGATGTTGAAGTCTTCTGTTGGACGTCCTATTCTTCTTTTCCCTTGAATTTTGCGTTCTGGTATTTTCAATACTATGTCTTATGTTACTACCAAGACAAGACCTTTTTTTATACTCATCATTAGTTGTCTATGTGACCCTGTATCTGTTATAAGTACTTATTCTGTTATCCTTTTTTTCTGTCCAGCTCACTCTTTGCATCCTGCGATATCACCACATCTCAATAGCTTCTAATGTCTTTTCATCTTTTTTTTTAGAGACCATGTTTCAGAGCCACACAATGCTACGTGCCAAATAGATGTAGTCATTATTCTTCCCCGAAGCTCAATATAGATGTTATTTGTAGTTAAGTGTTTGCTTCTCATATGGTTTTTTGGCTACTGTCATCTCAATTCAACCTCAAAGCTAACGTCCTCTAATAATTTTGCCCAAATCTGAATACCTCTGCACTTGTTCTATGATCAGCTCGTCTGTGCTGACATTTAATATTTGGCTTTGTTTGGATATTACCGTCGCTTTACTTTTACCATCATTTATTCTCATACCAGATGTCTTGGCTGTGTTGTTCATTTTGATGAGTATTGTTTGTAATGATTTCTTTGTTCATCCTATTTTGGTTCCGCAAATTGGAATGCTCTTATTCGTTGTTTATTTACCTTGACCCATGTGTTACAATTTCTAATGGCTTCTGTCGTGGTCACCTCTACATACAAATTAAATAGGCTTGGAGAAAACATACATTCCTATCATACACTTTTTAAAAAAATTTTTATTGTGACGGTTTGTTATTTACTCCATTAGTGCTATATTCGCTATTTGATTTTCATACAAGTTCAGTCGGGGACGGCGTGGGCTAGGGGATAAGTGACACGGCTCACAATCCGAAGGTGCTGGGTTCGATCCCCATCACAGCACCGGCCGTTACCCCTGGGAAGCAAACCCTTAGAAAATGCAGGAGGAAGCAGACCATTACATAAAATGCATGCTGAAGTCGGATGCACTGGGCTGACATGCGCAAAATAAAAACCACAGTGCAACGCACACCGCCTTGGGGGATAGAGAAATAAGGCGAACGCAAAAAAAAAATTCAAGTTGGGTAGCGGAAAATAGAAAATGGAAATCAAAATTAGAGACAAATCTTTGAGGGATGAGTATATAACTTAGTGGAAAATTCGAAACGGAAATCAAAAATGTTAAGGAAAGGAATGGGATCTAGTAGAAGAAATATAAAATGATAATGTTGTATTTGTTTTCTTCATTTCTATTTGTTTCTTAAGACGTACTTTTATTTTGCTCCTGGCGTCCAGTGCATCCGACTTCATCACAAATTTGTGAATGGGTTTACTTCCTATAACAGAACAGAACATGTCAAGAAGTTTGTGAAATAAAAATACAAGCAACAAGCTTTTAATCGTGCCACTATCTGCTTCACCACGCCCCCTTCTCCAATACTGTATGATATTTGAGAGGACAGTATAAAAATAGTTGAATGTATGAAAGATAAATTGGAGACTAGCTTCCCTGAATATTTACTGTAATGCAGATTTTGTAAACACACCAGAATAAATATTCGGTCAGTAAATATTTGTGCAATTCAGATTTTTAAAATTCAATGTTTTACATTGTGCAAATATCTTGATTATTCTACCTTCTGCTTGTATTTCTTGTCAGTTTCATATATTATGAGTGATGCTTCTATGAAGTCTGGTTTGATGGTTAGGATACTGGTCTCCTAGTCTGAAAGCATGTGTTCCAACCCCGGAAACGCTACCTCATTATGTATAAACGTTAAGCCACAAAAACTACAAAAAATATTATTATGTCAATAATTGTTGACGTATATTTATTGAGGACATCTGCCGCACATGGAGTTAAAAAGGTTTTGTTTGATGGTTGGTGATTATAAAATCAAGCCAGCGAACTAGAGCTGCCAAGACCCTTCTACACCTCTACGTGGTGATCCTGAATAACCTGCTGCAACAGAGCAGACTGGCTAAGGAGAAGGGATTGAAGAGGGAATGCTAACCCTGTACTAAAAAAAAATGTTTACTGAAGTTGGATGTGTTGGACTGAAAGGTGCAAATATCGCACTCGATCTGTAAACTACGACACAACGCATTCCCTTCTCTGGACTACATTCTGCTACTTAAGCCCGTGTCAGGGTTTGGTAGCGGGAGATTGAGAGCGAACGAAGCAAAAAATGTCGATGTTCGTGAAAAACCCCTAAACATTCGACCTTCAGAAAAGCAGAACAAATTAGACAACGTCAGAGAGAGGAAGATTAGTTCAATCAGTTTCCATCAAGACGTGCAAAGATCATATTTAATTAGATAAATTGAGTAAAATTGTCTCAATATCCTCCCCAAATATTGTCTGACCTCTCATAAAGGCTGGTTCGCATAACAAAGCTCTTACTGCGGATATTCTCATTCAATTGTTATTAATTTTCGACTGTGTTGAAGCCGATTCATCTGTGTAATCTCGAGAAGCAGGGAATAAAAACGCTGCAGCCGTCCACGTTTGTCGTAAAATACGACTAAAGACAGTTGTATGCTGGACTAACAACCTCATCATTCATAGCATATTGCTACATCAAATCTCCACTGTAAGAAGGCACAGTTCTGTGATTCAACATTTGTATGGGGGTCAACTGGATCGGTACTGCTATGCTTTGCAATAGGAAGCACAAACGGGAAAAACCAGACCAAAAAAAGGAAAAGATCGATTTGCATTTGGAAACAATTCGCCAGATGATGAACTCATTCGTATACCTTTATTTCCGTTGTTCTACTTTGAAGCACCACTACACTAGTCCTTGCACGTTTTTGTTCGTTCATAGCCAGAATCATCGTTCTGGCTTTCTCTCTGCAAATCACTTCCATTTTTCGTTGAGTCGTTTTGGAAACCATGGTTACATATCTCTACTGCCATTTATTCCTGTTCTTAGTGGTTGACTTAAGTTATGTCCAAAAGTCTCCAGTAGCCCTTCTTGTACATCCATACAAGAGAGTTTTAGAAACAGTACTGCGTGTACATAAATACAAGACATTTTTAGAAACAGTGCTTTGTGTACATAAATACATTAAAGTTTTAGAAACACTACGGACGAAACGAAGGTTATAGAAAAATACTGGGTAGCAGGAATAAACTAAAGCTCTAGATACAATACTGTGTACACGTGAATAAAATAACGCTTAATTTATAAGCAAAACTGGAATGAAAAGAAAGCTTTGACAACAATATTGCGCATACAGGGAAAAAAGAAAGCTCTAGAAATAATATTTTGTATACAGGAATAAAAGAACGTTCTAGAAACAATAGTGTGCATACAGGAATGAAAAGAAAGCTCCAGCGACAATATTGCGCATACAGGAAAAGAAAGAAAGCTCTAGAAACAAATGATTGTATACATGAATATAAATATTATGTATACAGTAATAAAAGAGAGCTCTGGAAACAATAGTGTGTGTATATATATGGGATACACACGACTAAAGGAAAGCTATAGAAACACTACTGGAATAAAGGAATGAAGACCTAATTTTCTTTGGAATCGAAATACGGAAGAAGGGGAGGAACATATTTGATAAGATCTCTCACGTTAGTTTTTAACGGCAAACACTTATTTTGCAGGCGGTATATGAACACAGGGAAAATCAATGCTACCTACGTTTGGTCTGAAGGCTCTTCCTTGGGCATTTCACTTCATCAACTTTCATTCATTCTCATCAATCATCTTTCTTACCCCATTGTGATTATAAATAGCTGACCGTCTTAAGCAAGTGTGCCTCCGGATACACACGCATGGTAGCTCATCCGAGAGTTATGGTTCTCGATAAGGTGAGACCATGGAGGGTTTTACAGCCTTAATTACTGCCCCTTAGCATGAAAATTGTGGCTGGGAATGTGATTGTGGAAAGGCTGAAATTTAAAGAAAAAACTGTTGGGTTTAATAGAGCACAAATGATGAAATATGAGAGGCTTGGTGATTATACAAAAAAAGGTGGCAGTGGTATTTCCAGAACAGAAGCTGCTGTCGGGGATGAAGTGTTTGTGGCTACATTATAAGAGGTCTCATCCTTTTAGAAGGTTGAGTCACATGTTTTTCATTACTACTTTGTCTTCCACAAATAAAAAGTAGATACATCTGGGTAGACTAGACTATCGAAACCGGGGAGTGAACCAGGCCGATGTTCATTAAGAGACAAACGCTCTATGTGTACTGTCACTATCGTTGAGAAGAACACATGATGGCTGGACCATAAAAGATACCGAGATCTTTTCACTCTACAGCAGAAATATCTTCAAAGATGAGCAATGACACATGACAAACAGCCGTGACAAGTAGCTGTGACAAGCAGCTGTGACAAGCAGCCATGACAAGCAGCCGTAAATCTTGCAGACATACCTTCAAAGGTGAGCAGTGACAAATGACAAACAGCCGTGACAAGCAGCCGTGACAATCAGCCCTGACAAATAGCCATGACAAGCAGCACTGACAAGTAGCCATTACAAGCAGTCCTGACAAGTAGCCATGACAAGCAGCACTGACAAGTAGCCATGACAAGCAGCACTGACAAGTAGCTATGACAAGCAGTCCTGACAAGTAGCCATGACAAGCAGCACTGACAAGTAGCCATGACAAGCAGCACTGACAAGTAACCATGACAAGCAGCACTGACAAGTAGCCATGACAAGCAGCCCTGACGAGTAGCCATGACAAGCAGCCCTGACAAGTAGCCATGACAAGCAGCCCTAACAAGTAGCCGTGACAATCAGCCCTGACAAGTAGCCCTGACAATCAGCCGTAAACCTCACAGACAAAACCTTCAAAGGTGAGCAGTGACAAATGACAAACAACTGTGACAAGCAGCTGTTCCAAGCAGCCGTGGCAAACAGCCCTGACAAGTAGCAGTGACAAACAGCCATGGCAAGCCGCCGTGACAAGCAGAAGTAAACCTCGCAAACATACCTTCAAAGTTGAGCAGCGACAAATGGCAAACAGCCGCGACAATCAGCCGTGACAAGCAGTCCTGACAAGCAGCCGTGACAAGCAGTCGTCACAAGCAGCCGATAAAAGCAGCCGTGACAAGCAGCCGTCGGCCTCGCAGACAAAGCTTCAAATGTGAGCAGTTACAAGCAGAAGTCAGCATCGCAGGCATAGTGAAACTATAGAACACTCATGGACAAAAAGATAACTGAACTGGATACGTTTTGGGGACGTCACTTAAATAAAATCCATAGAATTTCGTCTGGGTTAAAAATAGCTACATGATTGTGCTTTAGATGCTCTGTGATAGAAATATAATTGGTATCGTTAACGAGAGGCGTGGGGATACGCGACTGTAAAAGGCGTGGATGGGTTTTGGCACACACTGAAAGAGCGATGGTTTTGTTGTTATTGTTAGTGTTGTTGTTGTCGTCGTCGTTGTACGGAGATATTATTCCTGAGTTGTTGTATCTTGACAGATACTAATTAGTATTATGTTTTAACGGCTCTTCTTACACCATTAAGTGTAATGATGGAGGTGAACATTAGTCTTCTAGCTGTAGTGCCGTTATAAATCTCAGAAGACTCGCAAAAATCGTAATCACAATGTCGGTACTCGGAATGTTGACCACGATAATGTAACAAATCATGAATTAGTATGGAAGGCGTGGACGTGAGGTGGGACCCTAATGTAACGTGGGATCTTGGTCAGTACGGTGTAGCTGACCTTGGTGTAAGGTGGGATTTTGGCCAGTACAGTGTAGCTGACCTTGGTGTAAGGTGGGATCTTGGCCAGTACGGTGTAGCTGACCTTGGTGTGAGGTGGGATCTTGATCAGTACAGTGAAGCTGACCTTGGTGTGAGGTGGAATCTTGGTCAGTACAGTGTAGCTGACCTTGGTGTGAGATGGGATCTTGGTCAGTACAGTGTAGCTGACCTTGGTGTGAGGTGGGATCTTGGTCAGTACAGTGTAGCTGGCCTTGTTGTGAGGTGGGATCTTGGTCAGTACAGTGTAGCTGACCTTGGTGGGAGGTGGTATCTTGGACAATATGTTGTACCTGACACTGACCCTATTTTGGGATCTTGGCCAGTATGTTGTATCTAGCCCTGGCGTTCGGTGAGATTTTGGTCAGTACGTTGTACCCGACCCTAACTCTAGATGGGATCTTGGTCATTTGCTGTACCTGACCCTAATATGAGGTGGGATCTTGATCAGTATGTTTTACCTGACCCTAACGTTATTTTGTGATCTTGGCCAGTATGTTGAAGCTGACCCTGACTTGAAGCTGGATCTTGATCAGTATGTTCTCTCATATCCTGGCATGAGATTGGATTTTGTTTAGTATGTGTATCTGGCCCTGTTGTGATGTGGGATTTCGGCCAGTGAGTTGTACTTAAATCTGACTTGAGAAGGAATCTCGGTCAGCATTCTGTATCTCATCCTGACGTGAGGTGAGATCTTGGTCAGTATGTTGTACATGACTCTGACGTGAGGTGAGATCTTGGTCAGCTTGTTGTGCATGACTCTGACGTGAGATCTTGTTCAGTATGTTGTATCTAATCCCGACGAGAGATGATATTTTGGTCAATATGTTTTATATAATCTGACGTCAGGTAAGATCTAGGGCTGCATGTTGTACATGTCTCTGACGCGGGCGACTTTGCACCTGAATAGGATGATAATAAGACAACTACCATGAGGTCTTCGAATTCAAATTTGCTGCTTGGCATCTGCAGTACCTGCCTGTCTTGTGTGTTAGTGACAAATGTGCTGATTGGCATCTGCAGTACCTGGCTGTCGTATGTGTTAATGACAAATTTGCTGCTTGGCATCTGCAGTACCTGCCTGTCTTGTGTGTTAATGACAAATGTGCTGATTGGCATCTGCATTACCTGGCTGTCGTGTGTGTTAATGACACATTTGGTGTTTTGGATCTGCAGTACCTGGCTGCCTTTTATGTTAATGACAAATTTGCTGCTTGGCATCTGCAGTACCTGGCTGTCGTGTGTGTTAATTTCCTTAAAATGACACTTCACGAGCCCAGTCCATTTCTTGGGAACAGTTTCCCAGTGACAGTGGTGTCGTTGTCTTGCTCGCTTCATTAAATCCCATGCATTTGTCTGTTCGCGCCAGTTTCCTTGCCTGCTACATTACGGCTCATGTATTTGTCTTGTCCTTGTCTGTTTCATTAAGTCGCATTCATTCACCTGTACGCTCTTTGTGTTATTGTCTGTTTCATACTTGGTGAAACACAACACAGCATCCGAGCATTTGCAGTGCCGGCTTTAATAACAATGCATTTACATGTCGAGGTTGCTAGTCTAATACACAACTCTCTTTTGTCGCCTCTATAGGACATTCTGTTAAGGCTACTGCAGTTCTGTTAACTTCAGTCTCGACACCTTGTTGGGTGACTCATTAAGTCTCATTTCATTATAAATTGCAATACTGATTAAATAGTTATATCCATTGAAAGATTCGAAAGATTTTATTGCATTTTCCTCTTCTTCTGAGATCGCTGGTCAATGACTGGCAAAACGTTTATGGACCACCCTGTCTTATTTTGAATTTAAGGGCAGCAACAAACTCCTCGCACTGCTAATGGTCTGGGATGTTCTATCGCACGGTACGCAATCTCTTTTTTCATGCCTTCCATTTATGTTTCAAATTTGCCAAGTAAGACAACTTCGACCTGTCTTTGACCTTCCTTCTGGGGTTCATACCATGGCGGTTCTCGTCACGGAATTAGGGTGCCTAGCTTTGATAATAATTTTTCACTTTCTTTATTCATTTTTTGTGGGCGACCACTACAGCGAGCATGAGAGATCTTGAAGTGGTTTTTTTCTGCTGTGGTTTATTTACTTAATTATATTGCTAATCACATGCATGACCGCCTTAAGTCAGCTGTTACGGCCTGCTTGGAGACGATAGTGATATTAGTCTTAAGAACTGGTACCTCATGGAAGAAACGAGCTTTTAACTCTAGTAGCCAGGTCGCAGAAGAAATAAAGAAATTCCGGAAATTTCATTAAGGTACGAGAAGTCAAGGAGAAAGGGTTAGGGAAAGAGAGAGAGAGAGAGAGAGAGAGAGAGAGAGAGAGAGAAAGAGAGAGATGGATGGACAGAGAAAAAGAGAGAAAGAAATACAGTGCTGATATAAAAAGGTAATGTTATTGGCTGATAGCGTAGAAATAGCATTATTCTACATACAAATGTGTCTGCAATATTTCGCATCATATGTGAATAATGCTTGTTTGTGTCAAAAATGTTAATTGCAATGGAAAATCAAAATAACCAAGGGCTGAGTCAATCAAATCGTCAACTGAACAAGAAGAAGAAGAAGAAGAGGAAGAAGAAGAAGAAGAAGAAGAAGAAGAAGAAGAAGAAATAAGTAGAAAAATGAGAAGAAATTGTATTTTATAATCATGATACTGGAGATGCTGATGATAATGATGAGGAGGACAAAAAAGAAGAGAAGCGTGAGAAACAACTACTCTGTAGTGAATGTGACAAATCGTAGAAAGATTGGATTCTGTTTCAATGCGTCTTTTCGACCGAAATATACAAACATTCAAACTTAGGATAGGACGTCTGATGTTACGAGCTAGTGCGCGTGACTTGAGGATTTGGTCTGGAATGTTGGAAGCAGTATTGCACTACACTTCTGCTGAATTTCAATGTTGGACCAAGTGATATCATTTTACGAGAAGTAGTCACTGGAGATGACACCGGGAAAGGTTAAACATTGCTAAGGCATCGAACATAGATAAGGCGATAAATAAGTGAAAGGTTAAACATCGATAAGGCATCGAACATAGATAACGCGATAAATAAGTGAAAGGTTAAACATCGATAAGGCATCGAACATAGATAACGCGATAAATAAGTGAAAGGTTAAACATCGACAAGGCATCGAACATAGATAACGAAATAAATAAGTGGAAGGTTAAACATCGACAAGGAATCGAACATAGATAACGCTATAAATAAGTGAAAGGTTAAACATCGACAAGGCATCGAACATAGATAACGCAATAAATAAGTGAAAGGTTAAACATCGACAAGGCATCGAACATAGATAACCGATAAATAAGTGAAATGTTAAATATCGACAAGGCATCGAACATAAATTACAAGATAAATAAGTGAAAGGTTAAACATTGACAAGGCATTGAACTTGGATAACGTGACACATGTGTAGTATGTTTATCAGTGAGATGTAACCTAACATAGATAACTTATAAATAAGAGGATGGTATAACACACTTCCGGCAAGATGGCGACCAGGCAACAGCTGCTCTCATGGTCTGCGATATTCGTGTGGTTTGTTCGTTCCACTTCATGTGTGGGGTGCGGTGTTGTGTGACGATCATTTTCTAATACGTCCTACGCTATTCACAGGAAGCATATGTGTGTAAATTTCATCGGAATTCGGAGATACACGATATGTTCTTCATGTGTAATAGAATACACGTTGTTGGATAGGACGTCACTACGGATTGCGCCCGTCCTTGGTTGGTGTGCACGACCTGGTTGGAAATTGCGTGCCATGACCGGAAGGTGTCAGGTGTGCTCATGCTTGGCCCCGCATTCCAGTGGCGCTGAGGTCGGCTAGCTCTTCCCTGGAAGAGTGAACAGTGAAATTAGTAGCCTGCCGATTAAAGTGAGCTCACCAGCCAACCTCACCTCCTGGGGTACACACTGGGCAACTAGAACCGTGATGCTCTAGGCTAACGAGGCAATGGCTCGCCTGGGGGGACGGGCTCCTTCAGGTTAAATGCAGATGTTGGCCCACCGCAGCTTAGAGAGGAGATGGGCGTCGCCAGGTGATTTCAAGCCTAAGAATCACAGATGAGGACAAAAACGAAATCTATTGCGTGGGATTTTTATGTGTGCCCCAACGACGTGATGGGTTACGAGATGAACTGAACTGAACTGATAACAAATTAAATAACGTAGACGTTTATAAATAAGTGAAACGTTTTACTGTGAAAAGACATCTAAAATAGATAACGTGATAAATAACTGGAAAGTTTAACAGGGACAGGATACCTTCACCAATAATATGATAAATAAGTGCAAGCTGTAACAGTCACAGGATACCTACCATAGATAATATGATAAACAAGTGAAAGGTTTAACAGCGACAGGATACCTACCATAGATAATATAATTTAAAGGTTTAACAGTGACAGGTTACCAACCATAGATATATAATTTAAAGGTTTAACAGCGACAGGATACCTACCATAGATAATATAATTTAAAGGTTTAACAGTGACAGGTTACCAACCATAGATAATATAATAAAAAAGTAGAAGGTTTAATAGTCACATGATACATATTCCATATTATATGATAAACAAGTGCAAGGTAGATTTAACAGCGACAGCATACATACCATAGATATTATGATAATTAATGGAAGGTTTAACAGTCACAGCATACATACAATAAGTAATAAGAGTGACATGATAACTACTATAGATGATATAAGTGAAGGTTTATCAGTGATAGGACACCTACCATAGATTAAAAAATAAATAAGTGGAATGTTTAACAGTCACATGATACCTACCTTAGGTAATATGATAAATAAGTGAAAGGTTTAACAGCGACAGGATACCTACCTTAGGTAATATGATAAACACGTAGAAGCTTTAACAGTCACATGATACCTATCTTAGGTAATATGATAAACAAGTAGAAGCTTTAACAGTCACATGATACCTATCACAGGTAATATGATAAACAAGTAGAAGCTTTAACAGTCACATGATACCTACCTTAGGTAATATGATAAACAAGTAGAAGCTTTAACAGTCACATGATACCTACCTTAGGTAATATGATAAACAAGTAGAAGCTTTAACAGTCACATGATACCTACCTTAGGTAATATGATAAACAAGTAGAAGCTTTAACAGTCACATGATACCTACCTTAGGTAATATGATAAACAAGTAGAAGCTTTAACAGTCACATGATACCTACCTTAGGTAATATGATAAACAAGTAGAAGCTTTAACAGTCACAGTATACCTATCACAGATAATATGATAAATAATTGGAAGGTTTAACAACGACAAGGCATCTAGCAACATCAACAACAATAAAACAGCAAAAACCAAATTTCATATATATATATATACATGCGAGGTAGCTTCAACATTTTCCCTGAATTAGTGGATTGTATAGAAATAAGTTACAATAGCATTATCTGCATTACATTTCCTTCAAACTAGTTCCCTTCAACAACTACACACTTTTGTCAACGTGCACACAGCTGCTGGAAACATTCATGGAACCCATTCTTTGGCACCTCTCTCAGCTGTCGTGTCGCATTGGTGATAACGTCCTCGGCATCCTTGAATCGCTGTCCTTTCAGTGACGATTTCAGTCGAGGGAACAAGAAAAGATCAGTCGGTGCCAGGTCGGAAGAATATGAAAGATGTTCCAAGGTAATAACATTGTGCTTTGCGAAGTACTGCTTCACCAGTAGGGATCGATGTGCTAGCGGATTATCATGCAGCATAGTCCAACTGTTTGTTCTCCATTTTTATCGTAGTTTTCTTCTGATTACAGCTCTTAGACGACGAAAAATATCAACTTACATTTCCTTGTTAACCATTCGGCCTTCAGGAATGAAATCATGGTAGTCAATACCCTGGGAATTTTTTAAAAACTTCCAACTTTTCCTTTGCGCTTGTTCAAACGAAATTTATGTGTCCAGGGAGATATGGGAGATTTCCATTCGGGGGACTGACGTTTTGTCTGAGGATCGTACAAAAAAACACCAGGTCTCATCGCCTGGGATTATGTTATTGAGAAAATTTCTATCTTGATCAGACATTGTGATTAGGTCTCCTGCCAGGGTAAATCTTGCCTCTTTCTGTTCAGGAGATAACATTTTAGGAACCATGTGTTGACAAACACGGTGCATGTGCAGTTCATTGTGGAGTATCCTGTGGCAACTTTCAACTGATATTCAAACTTCTGAAGCTATTTTATAGACACTAAACCTTCTTTTTTCACACAACGTTTCGAAAACGCTCAATGTTTTCATTGTTGATCGAGATTGACGGTCGTCCACTAAGTGCATCATCATCATCGACACTAACACGACCTTCACGGAAACGCTTGTGCCACTCAAATACTTGCGATTTCTTCATTGTGGTATCACCGTATGCTTTATTAAGCAATGTTTGTGTCTCTGATGGTGACTTCTCAAGCAAAACACAGAATTTAACATTTGTACTTTGTTCAATCAAGGACATTTTCAACTCCGACGATGCAACGAGCACAACACACAAACTTCTGCAACTTCTGTTAGAGAGTATATGTGAAGGTCACGTCTGCCATGTCATCTCGTCACTACCAATATAAATATATGTTCTCCAAATATCAACTTTCATTCAAATGGGAGTCAACTATTCCGGGAACGTTTTGAAGCTACCTAGTATATGTACATATATTGTTTCCCATTCACCTTGATTCCTAATGCTGTGTACTATGTTGTGTATGTTGCTCTTAACAGCCAGAAGCATCCGTCATGAGCACACATTTTTTATGGGTTTATAATTCAAAGAGGTACAACAACTCTACTGTCTCAGGAATCTACACACGTCCAAGCTTGTGCTGAGAAGTGTCACAAATAGCTTTGTCACGAAACTTCCCCTGTACCACTCCATTTACCACTGCCAACATACATTTGCTTTTATTCGAATCAATTCATCAAGGAAAACTGTGATGAACTTGTTTTATCTGGCTTGTAGTCCATGAAATACGATTTCATCAGTGGCTTCTAACAAATGTGTTTCATTGTACACTAACTGTCCCCTTTCTGTATGTAAGGTAATAGTGTGCATCTGGCCCTTGCCTTTCGACCTGTCTTTCTTGTGACACACTGGTGGTAATTACAACCATACCGCTATAGGTTTTGTGGTATGATAGATTCTCATATTACTCTTTTTGACAGGTAGGTATGTATGTATGTATGTAGGTAGGTAGGTATATAGGTAGTTATGTAGGTAGGTTGGTAGGTAGGTAGGTAGGTAGGTAGGTAGGTAGGTAGGTATGTAGGTAGATAGGTACTCACGCGACTTATGCGATAAGGTCCCCACGCACCAACTTTCCATGAGCACAATGAGTGGCTGAATCTCATGGTGACCTCCGTTTTAGTAACAATTTTATTTTTACAAATAAATGACGAAACAAATTGAACAATGTAAATTATGAGTATAGAAAAGATGAAGAATGGGGAGAAGACGAGCAAGACAAGAAAGGGAAGAACAAGTAGGGGACGGAAAATAGAAGAAGATGTAAGAAGAAGATGATGATGATGGTGATTATGATGTTAGTGATGATGATGACGATGATGATGAGAATAAAACAAAGTTGACAATGAGGCGGATAATGATTACGATAATGATGAAGATGATGTGAAGGAGAAGGAAGATGATCATGAGCAAGGTGATGATGTAATCGATAAGAACAAGATTAAGCGGATGAAGAAGATGACGATAAACATAATTATGATAATGAAGAGGAAGAAGAATATATCGAAGAACTGCCCCGGGGCAAAGATGGGAAACGTAACAAGATTATATACTGACGTAAGAAGTCTAGTCTACTGGAATCCCGAAAAAAATCCAAAAATAGGCACAGACGTCTGGAGTTAAGAACTGGTGTGTGTGAACTGTGCATTAGAGCTGGGATGAAGGCAGTAGCATTGTCAGAAATAGTTGACGAATTCTGGATTCTGGTGATGGAGCAAGGGAGATAATTTTATAAGCAGTAGTTCAGGGAGATAGCACCGGAAAATGGAAATTAAGAGCAGATTTGTTAAATATGCTGCAGCTATTGTAAATTACATCGATAAGACAAAAATTAATCGATAATTGTTAGCCGGAAGTAAGCCCTGAATTTAGATAGATCAAGTTGTACATAGGGAGGAGCGGTGTGATAAAGGTGGTGTGATAAATAAATGATTGAATTGTAATAAATAGGGCACCTAACATATGATGTGATGCACGTGATAGGATTATAACAACGAATATGCAGAAAAACTCTCGCTCTTCTTTCCATACACTCTTGTTTCCTTTACTCTATCCAACAATCACACTCTTTCACACGCGCCTTCAGGGAGAGGCCCTTCCATTGCACTTTGGTTGGGCTGGCTTCTAAGAGCGCACAAACCTAGCATAAGTAAATACAGACGCGCATATACATCAAATCACTGATTTATACGTCTTAATATCGTGTGGGGTGGAATATGCGAGCCTCCGCCAGTAGAAACTAGTGAGGCAAACACGTAACATAAAAAAAATTTTTACAACGAAGGTGTCGACGATAGACATGGTGTGATCTTAAAGTAACAGATATAAAATATATGGTATCTAACGTAATGGCAAAGTAATCGCATAGCGAACACTACTGTTGAGGATGACGTGTTAGACATTTCTTTGTAAAAGGATACAGTTATTTGACTGGGGTGTCATTAAGAAAGAGTTGAACAACGGGCATCTATAGTTTAGAAGGTCACGGACTCATTGCAAAAATACCCATGAAACGACACATGTTGAGGCCAACTAAATTACATCCCTCATATTGTCCAAGTTTTATAATCAATCTATACATCATGCACATAAAGAAATAAAACAGAAAACGGTACAAAACACAACAAATCACTGTTGAGAATGATCCTTTCACAGAATCCTGCCCTAAAACAAATTGAATATCCATATTCTTATACTTATTTACAGTATACAACATCCAGTGCTCCTAATGAAACCAGTCTTTTGAAATGATTACCTTTTTCATGACAGTGAGTATTTTTTGACATAAGGTTACCCGATTTTTACGAAATCTGTTCGGTTTCAACCCAAAGCGAACGGGTTTTGAACAGTTATGTCAGCCTTCGGTGCGTTCCATTTGTAGTTAAAAATTGTTTGAGCAAGTATATAGGTGAAAGAGATCAAGCGAAAGAGATTAGGGCCGGGGACCTATTCTCTGGAGCCTAAAAAGTACTGAGGAGGTATTGGCGATGGTGGATAAAGCTAGGATCAACACAACGCCATCATTAGATGCCTATATATAAATATATATATATATATATATCATCATCATCATCATCACCAGTCCCGTAACCTAGAAAATCGTTTAGTCCCCGTCATTGCAGTATGTCGAACCTGCCATACGTCTCGATTTTTGCCAGGGTATTAGTTTCAGCTATAGATCTTCCCGTCCACTCTTTTATATTGTCCGCACATCTCTTTTTTTGGCCATCCTCTCCCACGCTTCCCAGGCACAGTGCCTTGCAGGACGGTCTTGGTCAGCCACACCGATCACATATGTTCATACCATGTAAATGTTCGTGTTGTTACTATAGTCAATGTGTTTTTATATTGAGCTTACTCCTTCCTAATAATTTCAAGAACACACTTGTTTGTAAAGTGATCCAAATATGAAATGCCAAGAATTCTTCGCAAGCATCTCATTTCTATTGTGCACATTTTACGTTTTAGGTCAGCCGTCAGAGTCTCACACGCGTAGAGGTATACCGAGTTGACTATTGTATACATTAAAGTCAGCTTCGATTTAAGGCTAATGTTTTTGTCCTTCCAGAATATTGTCAGGGCGACCATGGCATCGCTGTTCTTGACTGCATTTCCGCTCCAGACCAAGATATGCTCCAAGATATTTGAACAGCGCAACACTTTCCAGAGATTCACGTTTGACCATAATAGGGTTTTAAATACCCTCTGTATCGTTAACCATAATCTTACTCATTTATATATATATATATATATATATATATATATATATATATATATATATATATATATATATATAAATATGAAAGGAAAATATATTTCATATAGACAAGTTGATCTAAGAGCACGAAGAGCATGATCATATGTGTTTGAGACTTCCACCTTACTATTCACACTTAACCCCAATTGAACTTATTTGGGCAAAAGTTAAGGGGAGAGGGCCATCTAGAATCTGGTCAAAATGCGTTTTGTTTGGTCAATTGACTTTTATTGGGCTGTTAGGAAAGTATAATCAATCTTCTTTCAAATACAACTGGAATTTAATTTCTAGCATCAGTGGTTTTTAAGATACAGACTATCAAACAGACCTGAGGTCAGTTCCGAAAAATGCCTAACAAATTCAAAATGACTTCCAGTTACTAGTTTAAAATTATTACTCCCCTATAATTTAGTTATCACAACAAACAATGAGGGGTTTTAAAGCTCACTTAAAACATATAATATAACGAGTACTTCGCACTTAATGCATATGCAGGATATGTTAGTCACAATTTTAGCTCATGCAAATATAATTTTCAAAGAACAGTTCTGTGAGAATTTTGAGAAATATAATCATGTGACGCTAAGATAAGAAAGAAAGTTAATACGAAAAGTAAGTTCTATGTGGATTGGTCTACTAAAGGAGCAGATGTCGAACTATGTGACATTTTAATTAGTGGACTGTAGGTTAGGCCTGTTCTTCGTCCTCTTCTTTTGTGTTCGTTCTCAATCTTTCGCTAGCAAGCTCTGAACAGAGATTTGCATGTAGCAGGATGTAGTCCGGAGAACGGAATGCGTTGTGTCGCGTGATTACGTGCTGGTATACTTAACAACATCAACATTGAATCTTTCAAAAGTTTACTGACGACTATTGGTTACAGAACTTGTTTGTCACTTTTTGTTATTCCAATGTACAATTGCTAGAGACAAAGAGAAAGGGTCTAGGCAGTGAGTTTGAGTTTCATTGTACCATAACAAATTATAATGTACATCATTTCTTCCTGCAATCAAATATATATATATATGTAATTTGTGCGTGAATTCAATAAATAGGTGCGCTGTATTAGCATTGATATGTGTTGGAAAAGGGCTTGCAAACCTGTAGATGTTCTGTGGTGTTATGAACGTGTCATTAACAAATTAGAAAAACAGACACAACAAATGGTGTCCATGTAATAAAGCTGTAGCCGATGAAACTGTGCATTCAAACACACCAGTAACCTACCTTCTGTTGTTATGGCTAATATAAAAACTAGTATTTTAGGACCTCGACAAGAATGAACTATTAAAAAGTGTCTTGAAGGAAATACACAAAATGTCAATTAATGGCTGAACAATACTATATTGAAATCATGTCCCAAGAATAAGGATCATAGTCTAACTATTGTGAAAGCTGTTGTTGCTATTGCAGTTTCTGTACATAATGATGGAACTAAATCTCTGTTGGTAAAGAAAGAAATGGAATTACATACTTGCAGGTATCAGAGAAAGTCCTGTGAACACAAGAACATTTTGCCGCAAAAAAGGAACTCGGAGAAAAGCTATCAATGCATCCTGTGATGTAAGGAGGGCAAAAAAGAGGAGGAGATTTGTATTGGATGATTGGCAGGCAGTTACTGAAGGGTTTACATATCAGGTTGGAAGCCATTGATAAGAATCAAGGTATTTAATGATCAGAAAATGGTAAAAAATCATTTCCTAAACTTTTTGCCGAAACCGCAATGTGCAGACGGTTTGTGTGATAACTCCTTTTTTTTAAAGCAAATTGTCCTGCAACTTTGAAAATTTATTCTACAAAATTGTGGCTTAATTGTGAACTATGGAAACCAAGCTTTGTTACACAGTGTCAGAGTTATTATAATTTTTCAATTCTTTTGAAAAAATTTAGTGAATATTTGAATTTTCGTAAAAACACAATCGTAAAAGATGTAGCTTTAGCTGTAGTCTATAATGAAGGGATAATCTTGAACATCATTATAAGAAAAAAATTAAGTGTGTATAATCAATGACACATGAGAAATTACATGCAGTTTTGCCATTGTTTTCGAAAATAACTTTTCAGTATTACGTTTTCAAAATTACGTTTTAAATTGACATATGAAAAGCTACATTATATCAAGATGTAAGGTGATCATCATTAGAGCACCTGCCCAACCTTTATATGGAAAAATCAATTTTTAATAAAGTTACAACAATTATAAAAATAATACCTCTCACTAGGTAGAACTCCTTAAAGGACAAGTAGCAGCTGAAAATAGAAATTTCAAACTATGCAAAATGAAAGAAATAAAGTATGCAGCCTTCTCAAATATAGACAAATATTGTTGGGTTAAACGTGAAGACCATGTTTTGAAAGAGGAAGAGGGTTATTGAAGAAAAAGTGCACTGTCATTCTTTTTTCCGAGAGCAGAGCCATCAATGTGTTGGAATCATCCGACTATGATTAAGTGAAAAATTAACCTACATGCTTGCTTTCTGAGAAATAGCAGTTTACATTACCTTGGCCAAACGTTCCTATTCAGGGCCACCCCAATCAGCTAAAAGATGGATCTCAGAACTGAATTATAACCATTTATTATTTTCTCTAGCATCTATTTATAAAATTGAACCAATCCACCGGAAGTATGTACTTTATATGTACTATATATAAATACTTTATGTACTTTTACATTTTCACACATTTTTTCAACGAAATGTCCAGTTACCTTTTACAGCTCCTAAAACACATGAACAACATTACAAAATGGCACTATGTGGAACCTAATGTAGAAAATCTCATTCAAATTGAAGAGACGCTTATGCCTAAAAAAGACATTTTTTTATTTTATTTACGGTAAATTATTTTCTTAAGGGACAAAATAATTCCTTTGCTAAGAAATATCAAAAGAACTAGCCACTTTAAGAAAATGACACTACCTGACACAATGTAATTTATTAAGTCATTGGGACAATGAAAAGATAAGTTGAAGTGCAAATAATCGAGCGTATCGGTATAAAGGTTATTCAGTTATTAGGCGGCTATTGACGGAAACCGTTGTAAAACGGACAATGGTTGACACATGAAAGTTTCGTCATTTAGTCGTCAGTCTTTCAAGGGGGTTTTCCAGTGAATCCGTAAGCCTTCTACACTACAGATGGCCATGGTTGAACCCTATATCTTTGTGATGAAAATCGAGTGCTCTATAACTAAGGTAATCTAACGCAGAAGAAGTGAAAGCTTAAGATAACAAAAATTCGCACACCATACATACTGTAATAAAACGATATTGGTTTAACAGTTACTGGAAGTCTAACATACGTTAGGTGATAAATAAGCTATTGATTTAACAGCCACAGGAAGTTTTACATTCATAAGGGGATACATCACTTTAGGTTTGACAGTTACAGGAAGAAGTCTTACATACATAAGGTGATAAATAAACTATAAGTTTAACAGTTACAGGAAGTCTTACATACATAAGGTGATAAATAAGCTATAAGTATAACAGTTACAGGAAGTCTTACATACATAAGGTGATAAATAAGCTTTAAGTTTAACAGTTACAGGAAGTCTTATATACATAAGGTGATAAGAAACGTGTGTTCAACAGGGACTGGAAGTCTAACACAGTTAGTGTGATAAACTGGTGGTAAGTACAAGTGACTGAGAAAATAACACAGTTAGTGTGATACACTGGCGGTAGATGCAACAGTAACAGGAAATAAAACTCAGATAATGTGATAAGCAGGTGGTAAATATAGCCCTGATAGAAAGACTAGCATAGATGATGTGATCTGCAGATGGTGAGTACAACAGTAATAGGAAGTTTAAGGTAATAATGTGAAAAATAATCGATATATTTAAAGTAAGAGAATTTCTAATATTGATTTATTGTATTCTTAACTTCGTCCATGATTCGCAGGCATAAGCTGCCACAGGAAAAACACAGGCTCTCAAGACTTTTACTTTTATCGTTTTGTTGGTGCTCTGCCATAATTTCTTCAGGCTGTTCAGTCTCTGCATTGCCATGGCTAGTTTTCTTCTGATTTCTTTCGAGCAGTCGCCATTTTTGTCAATACTTCCAGACAAAGAATTGAATCCTTCGAGTCAAAATGTTACAGAAAGATCCTCAGAATTCACTGGACAGAGAAAAAGACAAATGTAGACATTCGGCAAGAGTTGAGCATAGAGGAGAACTTGTTTATCAATTCCATTTTGGCTAGAAAATACAAATACTTTGGTCACATCAAGAGACAAAATGGTCTCGAGAGAACAGTGATGGAAGGTATGGTGCCAGGCAAAAGGGGAAGGGGTAGACCAAGAAGACGATGGCACAAAGATATCCAGGAATGCCTAGGTATGACTGTGGCGGAGGCTGGAGTTTTGGCAAGGGAACGAGTTTCTTTCAGACAGACTGTGATGGGAGCGATGTTCTATAAAGGACATGCTACATGATGATGATTTTTAACATTGTTATCAAACAAAATAACTTGAATACTTTTTGTTGTGCCTGTTACGATTTTCATCTCTTTACATTCTGTATCTTTCTGGTGTTCGTCCTAAAACTAAACATTGTTACGTTGTATCGTAATTTACAGCGAGGCTGTGATAACTGCGTCTTTCGGTCCTACATATCCAATTGCAGCACGATATTTGTTAGACCAGATTTGCCTTCTTTTTGCTACTCATATTATCATAGCCATATTACACTGATGCAGCATTTTTATAGGGCTGCCACTTGGAGACGGAATTTGATCTTGTTTAGCTGTGGTTCACTGACCCTAATGCAAGAAAGTAAGTAAGTTGCCAATCGCAAGCGAAGATGGCGACATAATCAGACTGTTCTCGTCCTGAAGATGTAACTTATGCTGAATTTGGAGTATAGTGAAATAGTGCATACCAGCCAAGGACGGTGCGCAATCTGTAGTAACGTCCTGTCCAACAACGTGAATTCTATAACACATGAGATAGTGAGAAAGAGGCTGCGCTGGACATCAACCTCACTCTATCATCCTGAGTTACTGGGAACCAGCGGCAAGACATACAATCAAGACGACTGGAAGTTGATCAAGATACAGACATTCAGGTCGTACAATCCGTGAGACCAGGGGTCGCTTGAAACTTGTGGGAGTAGATCGTCCACCGTTTCCTTGACGATTTGAGAGGCGAAAGTCGTACCTCTCGGCAGCAGCAGCCTCCACGCGTAGACTAGCAGACGCTACTACTGACCAGCTCCCACATCTGTAGGTCTAGGTGGGGGGGGGGGGGGGGGGGGGGCATTAACCCATGGCTGATGGAAGATTCTGGTCATGGCATGCAATAAATATGGATGCAATTTCCGAGGACGGTGCGCAATCTGTAGTGATGTACTATCCAACAACGTTTATTCTATAACACATGCAGAACAGATCGTTTTTCTTCCGAATTCCGAAGAAAATACACACATAGACTTCCTGTGAAAAGTGTGGGGCGTCAGTCAACGTAAAAATATTCGTCTGACCTAATCTTGTAAGATCTTTTGTTAACTCTCATTCTTCTTTAAACATCGTTAGCCAGTTCTTCACTGTTGTCTTCGACACATTTTTGTCACCATACACTACCTGCATTCTGCGATGAATATCAACTGGTCGACATCCTTCAGCTGTTAGAAACCGAATCACCGCTCGCTGATCAACTGGACGGATTCCGTATCACTCCCGCCATGTTTTCAACGGTCTGCTGAGGGAACTTTGAGTCAGAAGATAAAGACATTTTGCAAACTTTACTGTTGGTATGTGCTGTTTACATCAGAAGTGACATCATTTTTTGCATCGTACGTATGTTTACTTTGTGCATTTAGGTCCGGTTTTATTTGAACACGCCTCTTACATACTCTAGTGTTGTTTACTACCTTGTGCTCAAACAGTTCGATATCTAGTTGGTCTGATTACGATGAACGAACAACATACAATTAAGTTTTTCTGACGTGAAATCGGTTATTAGTTGTTGGTTGCTCTGTTTGTGGGATAGGAGTAACGAGTCAAACGGCTTATTTATGTTTGGAGGGTGCAAATACCTCTGTACGTTAAATACCTCTGTACGTTAAATACCTCTGTACGTTAAATACCTCTGTACGTTAAATACCTCTGTACGTTTATGCGCCCGAGAAAAGAAGTACAACTGCAGATGGTTTATCGGCGCCTCGTCTTTACTGGTCCCGATCATCCGATCAGGTTCATAAGTAAAGTAAAGTAGCCCATAGCATTACTGCCGTAGGTGTTGCCGATCTCACATTTCAAAGACGGTACCCATTTAAGGCTGGGTCGACCCGGGAGCCATTGCGGTCTGAAAAAAAAAACAATGCGCTGCGCGGCTCTCTCGTAAGAGGTTCATAAGATATTGTCTAAAATAGCTCTGTTCGTTCCTAGTTTGCACGTCCAATGGTTGTCTGTCCACAATCAGAAACCGCATCACATGTTTTAAAGGGCCTCTTAAGTCAAATATCAACTCTTTACGAACCCCTGTCCGACAGACTTCTGAGGTATTGTCTTTGTTCTTTTAAAATAATTCCCAATACATTTCTTATGTACTATCCAAGCTGCAACATTGTCTCTATTCGTCGTTCCTGGACAATCCTTGAGAATCTTCGTTGGAAGATACATTTTAAATTGATTGAATCAAATTTTGTTTCAGTCTTAATGTTATAGAGAAATTTTGCAGATATAAAAAACATTAAGCAGATGATTGCGTGAGAGATAACATAAATGCCTTGGCAGGTCACCAGGAAACACTTCTGTCAGTAATGAAACGTCGACAACTGACATGGTTTGGACATGTAACGAGACATGACTCTATCTAAAAAGTAATATTGCAGGGAACAGTTGAAGACGGAATGAAGCGAGGAGGACAAAGAAAGTCCTGGATTGATAACATCAAAGAATGGCCATAACATGATTTTTCACACTCGTTCGCAGGCCTGATGATAGAGAGCTATGGAAAACTTTGGGGGTTGATGGTTCCACCATATGATCATACCGGGTTAATAGTTTATTGATTGATTTGTCTTAATACTCAGATTTGCTAAACTTATTCTGCTGTTTCTACATGTATTGATTCATTTGTTCAGTCCTCCACGATAAGGTAAACACGTTACTATTTTTATGTTATCTCTATTTTCACCGTGCTTGTTTTTCTACCACCCAAAAAAAAAATATTTATAAATCGTTGCTCCAAGTAAAAGAATTGTCCAAACAAATTTTTACATGTATTTCTGAAGATAAGAAAGGATTATGATCCAGGAAAATCAACCAAGGATATGACGATGGCCCGAACAAATACAATATATTTTTAAAATATGGAAATAATTCGACATCATACAAATATTATTTACACAAACATAAACATTATTACATTAACAACATGAAGACATACAATCAAAATAGCACAATTGGTTTAATTTTCTTTCTGAAAGCATTATGCCAAAGTTTCCATCTGGTAACATATTTGAAATCAGCTCAAGTTTCCATCTGAGCAAATCTGTTTTTTGAGAGCATAGAAAGGTTTGTTGATACAAATGTACATGGTATTACAAAGATGAGCTTGCCATGTTTGAGGGTGGTGGATGTCTTTTTTTGCTTTACAGCACACACCGTTGCTGTACATAGTTCTTGTCTCTTGTTGTCGTAGAGGAGTTTGTGTGTCAATATTACTCGAGTCGCTCTGATAATGCTTTTACTGCTGTCTGCGAGGTCCCCATACGGAGGGTAAGGCTAGACAAAATGGGACACGAACATATTTCCCTGCAGGTAGGCTGGAGATATACATAGCCATATACATATACTAGGCATGCTCAAATGAAACCGGACCAAATTGCAACAAATGAACATACGTACGATGCGCGCATGATGTCGTCACTTCTCGTGTAAACCGCACATACAAACCGTCAAGTTTGCAACATTTCGAAATCCTCCGACTGATGGTTTCCTAAGCAGGCCGTTGAAAACATGGCGGGTGTGATAAGGAATCCGTCCAGAATCTCGGAAGATCTTTCGTTAACTCACGTCCTTCTTTAAACATCGTTAGCCAGCTCTTTACTCTTGTCTTCGACTCACTTTTGTCACCATACACTACCTGCATTCTGCGATGAATGTCAACTGGTCGACATCTTTCAGCTGTCCGAAACCAACAACCGAATCACAGATCGCTGATCAACTCTGGACGGATTCCGTATAAAGCCCGCAAAGTTTTCAACGGTCTGCTGAGGAAACTATGAATTAGAGGATAATGAAATTTTGCAAACTTGACGGTTGGTATGTGCTGTTTACATTAGAAGTGACGTAATTATGCGCATCGTATGTATGTTTATTCGGTGCAGTTAGGTACGGTTTTATTTGAATACGTCTCATACTTTACTTCAGTGCTTCCCAAACTGTTCTGTGTGTCAGACCAACAGAAATGTATCCATTTCAATAAGGATAGATGGCCACTTCATTGTTTGTTGCATATTTTCAATCTCTTAAACTTACATTAATTTGTGTTTAGATTTACGAGTACGATTTGAAAAGTTGTGCCTTTGATGAGATAAATTCGTTAATGTGCAAGATTTACACATGAGCTATACATTCCATTGAAGCTCGGAATGTTGTTTAGGTAATGTGTCCAATTTAATCATCGAGTACCATACAGAGAAATCAAGAACATCATCAGAAATCAGTACATACACCAATGGAGAGAAGACAGAAACATAAGCAGTACACCAGACCCAATTCACAATCTCAAAAGAAATCAACAAACTACCTTATTTCGCCCGAGAACTGGACACTGCAGACTAATAGAACATCTGTACCGACTGAAGATCTCACACACCGATGAGTGCCCATGTGGAACAGGATGCCAGAACCCTGAGCATATTCTACAAGATTGCCCAATTTATAGGGAAATGAAATGCCAGTCCGGGCCAGAGGTTTCGGAGCTGAGACAAAAGCTGTGAGGCACCCACTCCTACATGGTGAAGACTACAGACTTCATCATGGCGACTGGCCTGCAGATATAGCATGACCAAAAGATCATGAACGCAAAGAAGAAGAAGAAGAAGAAGAAGACGAAGAAGAAGGTAATGTGTCATTATTTGTCAAAGTAGATCCCATCCCGGCCACACACAAACACTAACAAGTTGTATCCCGTCGAGGGAAAAAAATAGACGTCTTGTCCTGAAACCAGGTACGCACAGCTAATTGCAACCCCTCGTCAGAAGCGTAAAGGTGTCTCTTGTGGTGTTTCTTCAGTTTCGAGAAGAGAAAGAAGTCAGAAGTTGTCAGATCAGGCTAATACGATGGGTGAGGTAAAATGTCGTCGAACTTGAGACACTCCAAAGCGGTCACTGTTTGTTGATTCGGTGGGCAAGCATTGTCGTGCTGAAGAAATACGTGCGTCAGCATGCGAGGGACCCATCTGGCACACTTTCATATACACAAGCGGGGTATGGATATTCTGCTGGACTCGCTCAATCGAAATCATAGGCATTGCGGCATTAACTTTATTATCATTAACGACAATCGGTATTTTTTTTTTTAAATGTCATCGTCCTACAGATTATACACGACTTTTTATTCCTCTAAGTGTCGCTCATTGCAGATAGCCTGTGCCAAGCATTCTCGCGTTCTCTTGGAATTGCATTGTATGTTTGTTTTACACGAAGGCGTAGCTAGACTCCCGCACAACCATCTTAGACGCCTCTTTAACATTTATGTAGGTGCAACAGGTCTTGTTTGCCTCACTAGTTTTCTAACTGGCGGAGGCGCACCATTTTCCACACCAGACCGTAGTCCATTGGGCGATATCAGGACGCATAAACCAGTGCTTGGATGAATGCGTGCGTCTGTATGTACCTATGCTAGGTTTGTGCGCCCTCAGAAGCTAGCCCAACCAAAGTGCAATGGAAGGGCCTCACCATGAGGGCGCGTGTGAAAGTTGTGCAAGAGTGTGACTGTAGGACAGAGTAAAATGAAACAGAGTGAGGTAAGAGAAGAGAGTGAAGGGAAGAGTGGCCCCCAGGATGAGCTCCAAAGAGGTGTCTGGCACTAGGCCCACCTTCCTTGGGAGCCAAATGCAAAGGATTTTTTTTTTTTTTTGCTTAGATGTTTGCCTCACTAGTTTCTACTGGCGGAGGCGCGCCATTTTCCACACCAGACCGTAGTCCATTGGGCGATATCAGGACGCATAAACCAGTGCTTGGATGTAAGCAAAAGTGTGGGAAACGCCGGTCGTCAGAGGAAGCCGGTCGTCAGAGGGGGCCGGTTGTTTACATATGACTATTTCGTTGCACCGCTTTCTTTAAATTCCATGGCAAAATCTGTCTGTTCCAACGTCATCCGCTCCTATCTTTGGTTGTTAGCGATACTCACAGGGTGCTCAAAGATTCCTCACTACGCTTGCAGCAATATTAGCTATCAAATTTAGCGGACCTTAATGTCTGTTTGTCTGTCTGTACCTCTCTCTCTCGCTCTCTCCTTCTTTCTATGTCTATCTGTCCCTCTTTTGTTTAGCTTACGCGCGCTCTCTCTCTATCTTTCTCTCTCTATCTTTCTCTCTCTCTCTCTCTCTCTCTCTCTCTCTCTCTCTCTCTACAATATTTATTAGACAAGTCAAATGCATTAGAGAAATTGCGGAAATAGAACACGTTTTTTTATTTAAATGTCTGCTTACAAAAAAATAGTGACAGGAAATGAATTAGGTCGGAGCGAATGATCAGGACAGAAAATGTGACAAATATTTGCAGATAAAAGTAAACTCTGTATGCACAGCTCAAGATGACACCTTTTGTCACACCACAACAAGCTGGTTCTGTTCAATTCGTCCCCTTCAATAAAGTGTATTTTTTTATTATGTTGGAACACATAACTTCTCTCCAATCTTCACATTTTAAGTCATCTTCTATGGATATTTTCATGATGACCCAGTTACATTGTCTTTCAATTCCATCATTCTTCGCCAGGTATGCTTTGGCCGTCTCACGTATCTCTTCCCTTGGGTGGTACTATCCAGCTAATGTCTGGTTCAAGAGGTTGGATTTCTTCCCGAGAGTGCCATATTTAAGTTTAAATGATCCCCTTAAATTGAACAAATTAATTTTATTGAAACAAAAAAAACTTGTTAAACAGTCAACAATTAAATAACTTTTTCAACAATTAAAAAAAATTTAAAAACTTTTAAACAACTATCTTGACGCTTTTACCTTATCTGGAGTTTAATAGATGAATGTATAGAATTTAGGTATAAAAACGTCTTGCCCTGCAGTCGCCACGAAGTGAACAGGGTCAATTTATATGTTATCTCCAATATTAAGAAAGGAATCCTTGCCTTACCTCCATCAAATATCATTTTTTTAAACTTGACAAAAAATAACAATAAAGACAGATGTTTGTGTATGTGATTATAATTATGATAATAAAGAAAAGAAGAAGAAGAAAAAGAAGAAGAAGAAGGAGAAGAAGAAGAGGAAGATGAAGGAGAAGAAGAAAAAGAAAAAGGTGAAGAAGAAGAAGAAGAAGAAGAAGAAGAAGAAGAAGAAGAAGAAGAAGAAGAAAAAGAAGACGAAGAACAAGAACAAGAAGAAGATGACGAAGAAGTAGAAGACGACGAAGAAGAAGAAGATCTACTGTGTGATAAAGATATCAAGTGAGGCCAAGATTATGTGCACAGTTAATGTTCAGGTAACAGCGTGAGCTAGTGGTTAAGTGACACGGCTCACAACCAGAAGGTGCTGGGTTCTATCCCCATCACAGCACTGACCGTTACCCCGGGAAAGCAAACTCTTAGAAAATGCAGGAGGAAGTACACCCGTACATAAAAATGCATGCTGAAGTCGGATGCACTGGGCAGACAGGCGAAAAATAAAAACCACAGTGCAACGCACATCGTCTTGTGGATTAGAGAAATAAGGCGACCGAAATAAAAATGTTCAGGCATCGTTTTTTTTCTTCTGTCGAAGATAAAATGAACATCTAGTATGAACACTGCGTAACTACTGCAAAGCAAGCAGCCTTTATTTCTCAGCCCAAGAGGACCCCTAAAATGGGAATAAGGGCTATAACTATAGTCTTTTTAACAATTGTTATTTAAAACGTGTGTTTCCTTGATCAGAAGGTTTGGGATCGTTACTATTGAATTTTTCGATAAAATGTATGCCAATGGCCCCCTCCCAGGCTGTATGGTCTGTGCCAACCATAGTTAAAATCACCGAGGATGACCAATTTGTCATATTTGGGGACTGCAGCGATGAGCGCCTCTACGGCCCGCAGCCCTCTAGTAATACTCCAGTTCGCAGTGCGGATGGGGCACTGCTAACAGATAAAGTTCAGATTCTAGACAGATGGGCAGACCACTTCTGCAAAATACTAAACCACCCATCCTCCATAAATGAAGAGGCCATCCGGCGAATGCCGCAGGTGGAACTGAACCTGGCGTTGGATGAAGTCATCACTGAGGAGGAAGTCGACTGGGCAATATGTTCACTATCTATAGGAAAAGCTCCAGGAGCTGATGCAATACCAGCAGAGATATATAAAACAGCTGGCCCATCCCTCACCAGAAGGATCATTGAACTCTTCTGCCACATGTGGACTAAAGGAAAAATTCCGCAGGAGCTAAAGGACGCCTCAATCGTTCACCTGTACAAAAGAAAAGGCAACCGTCAGGAATGCGACAATCATCGTGGAATATCGCTACTCTCCGTTGCAGGCAAGATCCGAGCGCGCTTACTGCTAAACAGGCTCAACAAACACCTTGAACAAAGCCACCACCTCCCATAAAGCCAATGTAGATTCAGAGCCGGAAGAGGAACAGTGGACATGATTTTTGCCGCTCGACAAGTACAAGAGAAGTGTCGGGAACAAAATCAGGCCTTGTACACCACATTTATTGATTTGACAAAGGCATTTGATACAGTAAACAGAGGAAAGCTGTGGATGATAATTTCCAAGTGTGGCTGCCCCAACAAGTTCATAACCATGGTGAAACAGCTACACGAAGGCATGTGTGCTCGTATACTGGACAGCGGTGCAATCTCTAAAACGCTTCTAGTATCAAACGGAGTAAAACAAGGATGTGTACTCGCCCCGACTTTGTTCAGCATGGTGTTCGCGGCCACGATAACAGACGCCTTCAGATCACTGGAGCTTGGAATACCCATAAAGTACCGCACAGAGGGCAAGTTACTCAATCCCAGAAGAATGAAGGCCAAAACCAAAGTGACTGGCGACATAATCAGGGAACTTATATTTGCTGACGACTGCGCTCTAATGAGCAACTCAGAACTGAACATGCAGGTTGGAATGGACCAGTTCTCTACCGCATGCGAACATTTTGGCCTGACCATAAATAACAGAGGTCGTGTACCAACCAGCACCAGGCATGCCGTACACAAACCCAGAGACTACAGTCAGCGGGCAGACGCTGAATGCCGTAGACAAATTCACATATCTGGACAGCACGCTGACGAGATCTGTCAGCCTAGACGATGAGGTGGCAAGCAGAATCACAAAGGCCAGCACAGCCTTTGCTAGAATGCGCTCGATGGTCTGGGCTCGTCGTGGCATCAGCGTCAAGACCAAACTCAAAATCATTCCAACCCTAATATACGCTTGCGAAAGCTAGACTGTATACTTTGGACATGCAAGAAGGTTAAACCACTTCCACACAAGTTTCCTGAGGCGAATATTCCACATCCGATGGCAAGATCGTGTCACTGACATCGAGGTTCTCTCGAGGGCTAACATGCTCAGCATTCATACACTGCTAGAAAAAGCACGACTAGGATGGGCCGGACACCTCCTCCGAATGTCAGACGAGCGACTCCCAAAGAAGCTTCTCTACGGCGAGCTGAGAGAGGGATGGCACGAGAAAGGGCGCCCAAAGAAACGTTTTAAAGACGGTCTGAGGGACTCACTGAAAAGTTGCCAGATAGACATCGACACTTGGGAGTGTCTTGCGCAAAACAGATCTGACTGGAGAACCGCAGTCAAATCGGGTGTAGCTACCGGCGAAGACGACCGTGTTGTGAAAGCCCAGAGCAGACGCGAGACCCGGAAATCCCGAACAGCGGGAACACCATCACCTTCTACAAACCTCGTGTGCCCGATATGTAGTAGATGTTTTCGTGCCCGCATTGGCCTGTTCAGCCACATGCGCACCCAAACCCAACAGGGAAATCTGTAACATGGATGATGTCGGCGGTCCTCATCGACAACGATGGACAGCTATTATTATAATTAACGGTATTACTATGCCATGAATTGTTAGCGACCTCTCAAACATGTTCTCGAAGCAGCAGTGAGCCTAAATGCCACTCGTTCAACTTTTTGTACAAAGCACTTTGGCGTTACAGCTTATAAACTCGTGTCGGAGAAACTGTTGAAAACAAGACTCGCGCAATGTGACGTGACTGCAGCGTTTAAAATCAAATTGTACAGCATGCACTACTGCAGATGTCCAAACACTTCGTTAATCCTCTAAGGCACGTCTGATCTGCAGCTGCGAGGGTCGCTACAACCGCCAAATGCAATCTTCCTGAATGCATTTAAGGTTTTGCCTCGCATATTACAGATCATGTCCAGTGCCCATTTAATTAAACCCTATCGTGTGGAAGTTTTTTGTTGTTTATGTTCCCAGCGACTCGCTAGCTAAAGCGCACATTTTTCCTACCACTTGCAACAAAATCATTTTTCTCAAATATGGAGCCCACGTTATCGCAGTCTTCTATCAGCTAATTGGAAGACTCGCCAAATCAATGGATTGTACACACCACCATTGATGGTGCCCGATAGAGGGGAGAGTGGGTGTCAAAGATCCTTGCGAGTTCAACAGCAGCTCTGGAAACAGTATTGGAGAGCAAAACTAGCTTTTTCTAGTCATTTGAGGATTGTGTGTTTGTGTTGGTGTGTGTTTATGTCTGATGTTCCTGTTTTTCATCATCTTCTCTTTCTGCGGTCGTCCTGAAAAGGACATTGTGTCGACGTTTACAGCGAAGTAATGATTTCTGCAACTTTCGGGCTGACACATCCGATTTTAGCAGGTTTTCTTTTAGCTACCGGGTTTGCCTACCCACTGTGATCTAGTATCAAACGGAGTAAAACAAGGATGTGTACTCGCCCCGACTTTGTTCAGCATGATGTTCGCGGGCACGATGACAGACGCCTTCAGATCACTGGAGCTTGGAATACCCATAAAGTACCACACAGATGGCAAGTTACTCAATCCCAGAAGAATGAAGGCCAAAACCAAAGTGGCTGGCGATAGAACTTGTATTTGCTGACGACTTCGCTCTAATGTGCAACTCAGAACTGAACGTACCAGACTATACTAGTGCAGCCTGTTTCAAGGATCGCAGCTTGGAGACGAAACAGGGTCTTGGTCATCTGTGGTTCGCTGACCCTGACGCAAGTAGGCAGCTATGAGAAGTCGGCTACTGTCAGCTTATTTCCTGTTGCATCTTCAGGCTCCGTGCTTTTGTTAGTGAATCCTTGTGTTTTTGTGCGTCTTTGCGTTCCTATATCATTGTGTTTACCTGCATGTTTTCGTTCGAGCTGTGACAGTTCTATCTGGAGCATGGCGTTTAGGGCAGGGGGGATTGGGCTGGCGATTCTGGGAACAAAAGCTATCTGATTGCGTACCAAGGTCAATGACCGTCTCGACACTAAGTCGACAAAGGAAACGAGGGGATTAGGTGGAAGACTGTCTGGTACAAATAGGGGGTGGGTGGGTGGTGGTATTTGGAGCTGAGATGGGGGTTCGGAGCTGATCACTCTGGCGTTCTGAATTAGCGTTGCTGGGGGGGGGGGGGGGGGGGGCTGGTTAGTGACAGTCAGATGCCCCACGACCGGCTTCGACATTTAGAGTGAAAGGGATTCGAGGGCAGTCATCCAAAAACAATAATTTAGGGTTAATTCCAAATTAGAGTGATGGTTAACTCAGGCAACCAACAGAAGACCATTGGACAGCCATGTTTTTGCTTCAGACTATAAAATACTCTGCACAGGTAAACTCAAACAGACTGGCTGGAAAGAAAGCTGACAAGCTGTCAGTAGTCCGAGAGTGAGAGTGAGTTTGCAGGGTGACTGGACTAGCATACATCTCGCTCTGTGTTCATGTTAGATACCCTGTAAACAGTAAGAGATCTGAATGTGTGTGGTATGTGCAGGACACTTTAGGAACGATGTGTGTTCTGACTATATGTGTATGCACAGATCGACTGAGTATGGGACCACAAGTGAGTACGTGATCCGACTATAAGTGACGAGATCTCATTACATTTGAATGCACCGATCGCCTGAGCATAAGTGATCCGATTGTACATGGATGTACAGATCACCTGATTGAAAGTGATTTTAATTTTATGTGAATGCACAGAACGATTGAGTACGTAGTTCGATAGTGAGAACGAGTTTGTGATTGTGTGTTGATTGTCCAGATAAGAGAAGTGTAGCGGCAAGAGCCTGGGTATCGTGTCCTTAGAGAAATCATCAAAGCTAGTGCTTAATATCTCCTACGTAGTTCAATATATATATATATATATATAATGATTATTTAGTTTAGAAGTATTTTGTTCTTTTTGTTAACATTGTTTTGTCTTAACGATTAATAAATTATAATGTTATGTTATGACAGGAAAGTGTTTACTGTGTTATTTACTGTGTACTATATTACTATATGTCCTTTTCCAGTTACATTATGAGCAAAGGGTCAACACTACAACTACATGTAGCTTCTGTCTAGACATGCATGAACTCTTGGGGAGCTTGTTTCTGTGGTACTTGGTGTTACTCCATGTGCATGCCCGACCTATGTTTCTGTGGTACTTGGTGTTACTCTATGTGCATGCCCGACCTATGTTTCTGTGGTACTTGGTGTTACTCCATGTGCATGCCCGATCTATGTTTATGTGGTACTTGGTGTTACTCCATGTGCATGCCCGATCTATGTTTATGTGGTACTTGATGTTACTCCATGTGCATGCCCGACCTATGTTTCTATGGTACTTGGCGTTACTCGTTGTGGATGGATGCCCGACCTATGTTTCTGTGGCACTTGGTGTTACTCGTTGTGGATGGATGCCCGAGCTATGTTTCTGTGGCACTTGGTGTTACTCGTTGTGGATGAATGCCCGACCTATGTTTCTGTGGCATTTACTGTTACTCGATGTAGATGTTCGAGCTGTACAATATGCAAGTGTTGTCGGGGCTTGAATGGGGAGCAAATAATAGAAGACTGCAGCCTGCAGTGCATGTTGTTAGAGGCGACTAAAGATAGTTGGCTATGGGGTTGTCTATGCCATCATATAGTTAAGCTATAAAAATTGCAATGTGTATAAATAGGTCAGCATTTTATGACTCAGCATGTATTTGGTGAGACTTATGCTTCTATTAGGAACTGAAAGCATTGATGCCTTCATTCATTGATTAATTGACAGTAGAGTGCATAGGCCTAATTGTCCCGCGCATTGGTCTTCTTTTTGCCTGGAACTACATGAGAATATGTTGCTTAATTCCCCTGTTTGTTTAACTGAAGCAGATCGCCACCATTTCACATGAAGTCTGCATCCGAGAAATTGCAATGACGGTTTTGCAGCAATGGTTTTGTATGATGGAGTTGCTAGCCATATGTACAACCCTCTACTAGTTGGCTTTATGGCATGCCTGTAGGGTTACAGTAGTCCTAATATTTTCCAATCGATCACCACTCGGACTAATGCATTGTAAAATTATGTTACAACTCCGAAACACTTGTATTACGCGATGAGAGAGAGAGAGAGAGAGAGAGAGAGAGAGAGAGAGAGAAAGAAAGAGGCAAAAGGGAAAGTACCAGGGAAAATGAAGACGGGCAATAATATTTAGAAACTTAAAAAAAAGTGTTCCAATAATTTCAACTTATAGCTAGGGAAGAAAAGCAATTTCCAGTAATGAGTCCTCCCACATTGAACACAAAAAGACACAATTCACATGAGTCTGGGAGCAGTTATTTCTATTTATAGAAATTTGAAAGGGAAGGCCCAGTCGTTTCTGATTGGCTTTTTCCTGAATAGCAAGCAACTAAATTGACAGTTTCTCTTTGTAAATCAGCCACGTTGCCAAGCTAAATATACCTAGAAGTGTGTGCCCAGTTCAGCTTGAGGCGGGGAATTGTTTACAATAAACAAACGTTGAATAATATCGACGACCAGACATGAACTCATTCGTGGATCTTGGTGAGAAATATTGGCAAAAGTGGAAAGTACCTGTTGTTTCTGACGTAAAGAAAAGCTGGCATGGGGTTAGTTGCGTACAAATGGCAACAGAAGCCACCACTTAAGCAGGAACATAACAAATGTTAGGAGCATGTTCTGCCATACACCTATGAAGTAAGTTATTCCCTCTTAGTCATGTATCATATGTGGGCTATTATTTCTATATATTGATGTACAGCCCAGAAGACTAATCTAAACTAAGGACGATTTAGGTCTATATGAATGATGGTGTACGTAGCATCATATTTTGTAGTATCTTCTACCGTACTGTGGCTAACTTGACTTGCTTAGGTGACCCTCCTCTCAGTTGCCCATCACTAGTAATGATTTGTACAGCATCAGGGTATACATTTTTTTGTGAATCGTCTAAGATCGACACTGTGACTTGCCCTTTAATTAGATTTAAGTGAGGATGATTTGCGCTACCATCAACTGTACTCTCTCGTGCTCAGGTACCTTGATCCAGTTGCAAGACATTGTGGTCGAGATAGCACAGAGGCTGATTGATTTTCTCAAGATCACTCTCCTGTTCTACCATGGAATGCAGATTATGTTATATTCTTTCGTGTGCCTTATAATTTCTCCAAGATGAGACATGCTATCACAATGCTCTTTCTTCCTAAATCGCCTTTTAGAATTTGGCTGACATGAAACAATGGTATTATTCTTTGCTCCACTATGGGGCCAAGGTAAAACTTAAGTGCTTTCTGTGGGTTCAGTTAAGGGTATGCCTCCTAATAATAATAATAGTTGTCATCGCAAGCGAAGATGGCGACAGCATGAAATTTCTGCTGCATGATGTGATCTCATATTTCTGTAAACTCTAATCCTGCCACTGCACACTCTGCCAAACGTGCGACATACATGGGAGGAGTCGGCTGTGGTGTCGTCGTGTGGTATACTCTTTCGGGCGGCTCGCGTTCTCTGAGCCTCGGTGATGATATTTCGCTCTGCAATCTGAGCACCTAGTTCGCAGGCGGAACGATTCTGTGTAGGCACCTCCAAGGATGTGACATCAACGCTGATGTTTCTCATACTCATTTTAAAGTTTTAACGTTTTTGTAGCGTTTCTCCTGTCCCTCTGACAAGCGTCTGCTTGTTCTGAGCTCAACGTATAGCAGCTGCTTGGGACATGCAATCAATATGTCCCGTCCATCTATTTGTACTTTTTGCAGAAGTGTATGGATGCTCAAATTATATGACATGTTAAGAAATTCAGATTTAAGTCCTGCCACTCAATTGTTATTATCCTGGGGGAGGAGGGCGGCAGCACACGTGGGAACGATTTAGCCGGCAGGTATATCTGCTATATACACCATGTTTCGCGAACATACAGATGAGTGGTTGGCACTACAGAACTAACCACTCTTACCTCAGTACTGACAATGATGCCTTGTCGATTCCAGACATTCGTTAATAATCTCACTAAAGCTGAGATTGCCTTTGTAACACTGTTGTTGGCCTTATAACGACAGTCGCTTCTCAGGTGAGAGTACCGCCTAGTTAGGTGAAACTATTAGCTGCCTGGAGATGTGATTTTGTGTAGTGATTTTTTTGGTTCGCTGTACGCCTTGGCAGGAGCAGGCTAAAAGAGCACCTCGGTTTTCCTTGTCTTGATTGCAAGATAAAAATTAGTGCACGTCATCGAAAACGTCATCATGGTGGACTGCATATCTTGTTCTGAACAGGTTCTTCACCGAACAGGAGATCCAAAGTTGTGACTCCCATTACTTTGTGAGAGACTTTAGGCGTATCGGATGTAAGAGTTGGCCATAGGTTCTGTGCTCGATAAGCGTGCCTGTAGCAGTGGCATTAGTACAATAATAATAATAATAATGTTCACGTAGGCGTAGAAGGCCCGTTGCGTCGATCGACCACTACCATGTCCAACTGCCGAGGCTGTGTTCCTACGTAGCGTGTCGACTGAAATTCCTAGACTTCCCAGGTGAAGCCGTGTACTCCTATGCCTAGGGATGTGGACCGCGAGGAGTGTGTTAGATCAATGTTTGTGTCAAGCACTCCGTGTCTGACCGTGTCAAATTCCTTGTTTTTACGTGTCCTGCCGCCGAGGCTTCTGATTGTGTCCACCTGTTGGTCAGTGTGACACTTGATGTGCTGAGAATACCAGGTTGAGAGAGGTATAGTGTAACCTCCGGTGGAGGGAGGGGCGGGCAGGAGGAAGTCGGCTTCAGTCCGAGCAGAAATGTTCTTGAGTAGTGATAATCTGGACTGAATTCTGGTGTACAGTTAAGGGGAACGTTGAGCTCCGTCAAGGACTGGTTTCCCACGGCTTGAGTCGGCATGGAACGCAGCGAAATGCAGCATAACAAACAGGATAATTGATCGAAAGTACATCAAGTCCTTGATACTACCTGGTGAAGGAGTTGGGGAATATAACCCGAACAGGAACCACCAAACATCGGAGAACTCGACACAAACACCGGCGAGAGTCGAAAGCGTAGCTACTAAGGCGCGGCCATCTTACTTCTTTCATTACTGCAGAGGCCATGGTAAAGAGTGTCTGTGCTTGAAAATGCGCCATATTCAATAGGACACTACAATCAGCTATTGTTTTGCTTTATCCATTACTTTTTAAAAAACCTTTTTGGCCAAGTTAATGCTTACACAGTTTTGTTCTTCTATGATATTTTCATATCGTCATAAGGTCTTCATTGGTGGAAACGTTGATTCTCCTGTTACGATGTTTTGAGTCAAACTGCGTTTAGCTGTTTTTCAAGTAAGTCAAGATGCCGTCGTAGGGATGTTCTCCATACGCAGATAACAACCCAACTAGTGGTGTAACTATAATTAATTCTAACTCCTGACATATATTAATTGTGGTGACCACCGATGTAACCAATTGTTGTCGACCTTTAAATGATGAGGGAACCCTTGACATTATTTGTTAAAGTTCCAGGGAACCTCTGCGCATAAATTATTATAATATCTCCAGTTCACGGCACGTGAGCGTCAATAGTCAGTTATAACAAATATAATAATTGTATATTGAGAGGAGCCTGATTATCGTACTGGTAGAGCACTCGCTTTACGCGTCAAAGGCATGGGGGTTAACACCCGCTCATCGGCATGCTTCAGTCAACCTAACTGTCAATGATAGAGAAAGAACATTCAAGGACGAAGGAAACGAGCTAGCACACATCATAAACAAGCTCGAGATTATTACACAGAAATCTCTATCATTTCTCGAAAGCATTGTTCATTGAGTCACTTTAAATTGATATGTATCGCTCATTAATATTGCATACAGTTAATAATTTCACATTTTCACCTCACAATACAAGACTTACCTTATCCGTATGAACCGCCTCCTAAATGGATACCATATGAAGAGAGAATCCGTGACAGACAGATATTGCAACAATGATCTACAAATGTTCTTGCCCCGAAAAGTTGTTTTAAAAAGGTTGAAAGCTTCTGATACTCTTGGTTTCAACATACGCTGAGGAAAGTAGCATAATTTTGCATTTTCGTGTTTAAGGTGATGCCAGATAGTAAGGCAAGCAAGCTTGGTATCCAAGAAGGGGATCATAGTCAATGTAATTGTATAGATTTTAATATAATAGATCTTGCAGAGGCTATCAAGATTCTCAAGTTCAGCACTACAATAGAAATAGTAATCTGATACTTCCCGTTTGGATATCAAAGAACATATTATAGAATGGATCCCCATACACAGTCTGTCCCATCTGTCTCACACCATACACAGTCTGCCCCATTTGTCTCACACCATGCACAGTCTGCCCCATTTATCTCACACCATACATAGTCTGCCTCATATGTCTCATAGGAGGCTCAGCACAAATCACAGTCAGAATAGTTTGACACGATTTCAGTATTTTCGTTATCTTGTGTCACTTTATTCCCACTGCTATTATTACAAACACATTTGTATTTGTATAATTAAATGAGAAATTTGAAATCTAATTAAGCAGTCATGACATTCAGTGACGAAGACCCAGTGGTCTCGAGGTTAGGTGTTCGCCTCGGGTGCCGGAGGTCGCGGGTTCAAATCACGGTGGAGATCAGTATTTTTTTCACGTGGATCATCCGGTAAAATTTCATAAGATCTCTGAATAGTGAGATCGGACACCCATGTTCAGTGGCGCAAACGTTAAAAATCCCTTAGCAGTTGAAAATCGAAATGAGTAATCTGCTCGGGCAAAAGTCAAGTTAAAAATGTACTCAATTTATTCTATGGATTCTCACCGCACATAGAATATACAAGGGGACTGTTTGACTATAACAGCAGGTCTTAATTATGTGGTAAGCAGGGCGGCATAGATGGCGCCTGATAGACTGCGGGTCTATTTTGCTTTAATTTACGCTTCCACAACTATCAGTCTCAAAGATAGGCAATCGTATATTCCAGGGGCCGCCAGCCTAACAGTTTGTAACAGATATCGGGATTGATCGTGCAAGTGACTAGTGGATAATCGCCTGCCAAAAAATATGAATCAAAATGAGGCCAGGCATCCCCACGACGTCTAACGACACAAGTGGACTGAAGATAGATAGACCTTTACCCTTGCCTAAAAACCCCTTGGCTACTTTAGCAATGGAAATAAAGTTGTGCGAGCTTTACTTTAACACGAATAATAGTTGTCTATTTCGATCGGTTCTATTATTGATATTGATGAAACAATATACAATTATTGGCAATGTTGAATAGACAATTTATTAAAAATCATAGATAAGTTCAGCATGAACAGCAAGTATAGCATAATAAATACACACTGCTTGATATAGCTGAGAGGTAAGACTGTCGGATCTCACGATAGGAAAGCTCTAACGGTGGACGGAATCAAGATACTGATCAGCGTATGAGCTACACCGACACATAGCTGGCTGCTAGAGTCAGGGCCAGCAAACCCGAGCTGCTAAGACCCTTCTACACCTCCGCGGGGTGTTCTTGTATAAAAGGCTGCAACAGAGCAAACTGGCTTTTTCGGAAAACATCCTGCTACTTGCAAAGTCTTTTTTAGGGCTTGGTAGCGGGAGATTGAAAACGAAGAAGAAGAAGAAGAAGAAGAAGAAGAAGAAGAAGAAGAAGAAGAAGAAGAAGAAGAAGAAGAAGAAGAAGAAGAAGAAGGAAGAAGGAAGGAGGAGGAAGGAGGAAGGAAGAAGGAAGAAGAAAAAAATGAAGAAGGAAGAAGGTAGGAGGAAGGATAGAGGAGGAAGAAGAAAGAAGAAGAAGAATATGAAGAACAAGAGGAAGAAGTAGAGGGAAGAAGGAAGGAGAAAGGAAGGACGAAGAAAAAAGGAAGAAGGAATAAGGAAGCAGGAGGAAGGAGGGAGAAGGAAGAAGGAAGAAAGAAGAAGAAAAAGGGAGAAGAGAGGAAAAAGGAAGAAATAAGACGAAAAAAGAGAAAAGGAAGAAGGAACAAGGTAGGAAGAAGGAGGAAGAAGGCAGAAGGAAGAAGGAAGAAGAGGAAGAGAAAGAAGAAGAAGAAGAAGAAGAAGAGGAAGAGAAAGAAGAAGAAGAAGAAGAAGAAGAGGAAGAGGAAGAAGAAGAAGAAGAAGGAAGAAGGAAGAAGAGGAAGAGGAAGAAGAAGAGAAGAAGAAGAAGAAGAGATGAAGAAGAAGAAGAGAAGAAGAAGAAGAAGAAGAAGAAGAAGAAGAAGGAAGAAGAGGAAGAGGAAGAAGAAGAAGAAGAAGAAGAAGAAGAAGAAGAAGAAGAAGAAGAAGAAGAAGAAGAGAAGAAGAAGAAGAAGAAGAAGAGAAGAAGAAGAAGAAGAAGAAGAAGGAAGAAGGAAGAAGAGCAAGAGGAAGAAGAAGAAGAAGAAGAAGAAGAAGAAGAAGAAGAAGAAGAAGAAGAAGAAGAAGAAGAAGAAGAAGAAGAAGAAGAAGAAGAAGGAGAAGAAGAAGAAACGGTAGGCGTTCAAATCAAATACTTTTTAAGTGTCACTTATTTTCAAGACAGGTGAAATCTGTCGCTTAGGTTTGTCGGAGACAGACGATAAACTCGGAGGTCCACTGTGCCCGCCGTACATGTAAAATAACCCCTGACAGTTTTTTAACAGACTTATTCGTTGTCCGGCCAAAAATTGTAAGATTAATTCCTGTCCAATATCAGCATCAATGATGGACCAAAAGGAGGCAAGCACTCCATCATGCAAAGGCACGACAGAATAATCACCTGCAGTATATACAATATGTATTCCATAATAATCACCAATCACTCTGCACATTCGATTGCAAGTAAACACACACAAAAAGACGTCTACAACCGCAATGGTTGGAGGAGGAGACTAAGTGAAAGGTGTGTGCTGTGCACTGAGAAACAGGGCTACTCTGTGTCTGTCAACAACTGCCAGCTAAGCTGGTTGGTGTTCCATTACTCGTTCTTTCATCATTTACAATCTTTATAGGGTTTCAGTAGATAAATGTAATAGAACATAAAGGTCCAACGGGATATAACAATTAACATTTCTGGAAAAACTGGAGACAGTTGTCAAAATTGTAAAATAAACAGCTTAGCTTCGTCCACGAAAGGCGTTCACTGCATAACAAATAAACATCATTTGGGGCAGGAGGTTGTGAACATCTACCGACACATGTGACAGTCGGTGTGGCACATGATGATGATCCTCTACAATGAAATAAACAGTTATAATCAATATCCGGTAATTTTCAGCAACGCTGAATTCCTAAACTGTCAGGTACCCGATCTTCAGACTGTTTGCACTTCTTTCGTGTAGTAAGTACTTGAGACATTTGTGGCACTGCGCCAAATATAACCATTTTCCAACCCAGCTGTAATGAAAGGTTCTAGCATTGAGATACAAAGCTTAAAACGTACTTTATCTATGTCAAGGAGTACGGGAATTATGGCTGAGGAGGTTGACCGGGCTGGTACTCGGACCCGGTCGTCATTATTTTCTGAGAGGTTTATCTGCTGGCTGTTATCCTTGTTGGTCGGGTTTATGTGGCGTTTTCTCGTTTGTTTAAATATGGCTTAAACACTACTTGATAACTTTTCTATATATTTCTTTCATTTTGAGTGCATGATTAAAATGCAAGCACAGGCTATGCCGATGTCACAAAGTACGATGCTAATAATGTTGTAATACTAAAAAGGTGCGTGTGTGTATGTACGTAGAAAACGATGAAGAAGGAGAAGAAATAGAAGAGGAATAAAACGAAGAAGAAGAAAAAGAAATAGAGGAGTGAGTTGGAGGAAGAAGAAGTAGAAGGAGAAAAAAGGAAGATAACGAGGACGAGGAAGAGGACGAAGAGGAAGAAGAAGAAAAGGAAAAAAAACAGGAAGAAGAAAAAGGAAAAACACAGGAAGAAGAAGAGGAAGAAGTAGAGGAAGAAAATTGAAGAAGAGGAAGAAGAAGAAGAAGAAGAAGACGAAGAAGAAGAAGAAGAAGAAGAAGAAGAAGAAGAAGAAGAAGAACAAGAACAAGAAGAACAAGAACAAGAACAAGAACAAGAAGAAGAAGAAGAAGAAGAAGAAGGAGGAGGAGGAGGAGGAGGAGAAAAAGAAGAAGAAGAAGAAGAAGAAGAAGAAGAAGAAGGAGAAGAAGAAGAAGAAGAAGAAGAAGAAGAAGAAGAAGAAGAAGAAGAAGAAGAAGAAGAAGAAGAAGAAGAAAATGCGCGACCAAAGCAGTGTTACCATTAGATCGTTGAGATGTCTATGAAAGAATTCTTCACTAAAAGTGATTCTGTTATTGTTCCATTTTCACATTCTTCACAGGCCGTGTTATTTTGAATGCGCATAAATTGAAACCGAGTAAATTGGCAATCACTATCGTTGTAAGTTATCGTTATATCGATTGGAAGACGTTAGAAAATATTTTTTCAACTGAGTATTTCTCATGTAGTTGTAATCAAATGTCGATACTGACAACAGAAGAGTGGCATACATATTTATCGATACATTGCAACGATTGAGCTCGCTCACAGAAATATTCAGTTCATTGAAGTAACCATGGAGAATATTTCTCCTGTATTGAAATCCTCCTTCCCCCTCTCTTTCCGGTGTAACACAACGTCAACACCTAAGAAGGATAATTCCACCATAAGGAAAAATAGATGTGGCAAATTATTCCCTTTTTCGAGAACAGGATGTATTTAATGATGCTCTCGGTGAGAATATTCGAAAATCGATGAATAATCAGCGAAATTTGCCACGTGGTGTTACTGAGTCCTAAATGGGCGTCGCCGTTTTAAAATACTGATGAGCTCTGTTTGTGTTTCCCATATCGTTTTAGACATCATTCACTGTGTGCGACTACCTCTTTTATTTTCCCCGTGTCCATATTATCTTTACTACATTCTTCTTCTCTTGCGTTTACTTAGTCTGCTTCTGAGTTGTTTGTTTAAGCATCCATTTGCAGTCTGGTGTATATGTTTATTCTCACATAAATGTTCTATATATTCGTTAACCTTTTGTCTGCTCCAGAAATATGTGTATAGGTTTAATCATATGCAATAATAAAAGCATGCAATAATAAAAGCATGCAATAATAAAAGCATGCAATAATAAAAGCATGCAATAATAAAAGCATGCAATAATAAAAGCATGCAATAATAAAAGCATGCAATAATAAAAGCATGCAATAATAAAAGCATGCAATAATAAAAGCATGCAATAATAAAAGCATGCAATAATAAAAGCATGCAATAATAAAAGCATGCAATAATAAAAGCATGCAATAATAAAAGCATGCAATAATAAAAGCATGCAATAATAAAAGCATGCAATAATAAAAGCATGCAATAATAAAAGCATGCAATAAGAATGTAGGGAAAGATGATGGCGACAGCATCAGACGCATTGTCTTGATGATGTAACTACCGCTGCATTTAGATTATAGTGAGGACAAAATGCGTTGCGCATCAACTTCACTCTCTTGTCCCGAGCTACATTAGACCACATGCAAGACGACCAGTCGAGACGACTGGAGGTAACTGCAGGCACTAAGGTCTTACCTTCCATGAGACCAGGGGTCGGTTGAAATTTCTGAGACTCGATCGCCAACCGCCTTCGTTCATCGCTTTGAGAGGCGAGTGTCTCATCTCTTAACTACAGCAACCCCTCCTTCCTCCTCCCCCCCCCCCACTTTATTACATCTGTTCGCCCCATATGTGGTCAGTCTCTTTCGCTGATGAAAGTACAGACACCTGAGCAATACGTAGCTACCAGGGTAGCTCCAAAATTGCCACCTGACTTCATCAGGGACCAATGTACACCTGCCTCAACTAGAAGAAGCGGTTATAGCATGACAAGGGATCAAGATGCTGAGCAGTGTGACCCAATGCTGACTGCTAGCGTCAGAGCCATCGGCCAAGAGCTGCCAAAACCCTTGTACATCTCCGTATAGTGATCATGAATAACAAGCTGCAACAGGGCAGATTGGCTAATGAGAAGAGATCGAAGAGGTGGGGGTAACCCAGAACCCAAAAAATGTGTTGGATCGAAAAGTGCAAATAGCAGAGTTAATCTGTAAACTACGACACAACTCATGCCGTTCTCGGGACAACATCCTGATACTTGCAAAGCAATTATCAGGGCTTGGTAGCGGGAGTATGGGAACGTTCAGGGCTTGGTAGCGGGAGTATGGGAACGTTCAGGACTTGGTAGCGGGAGTATGGGAACGTTCAGGGCTTGGTAGCGGGAGTATGGGAACGTTCAGGGCTTGGTAGCGGGAGTATGGGAACGTTCAGGGCTTGGTAGCGGGAGTATGGGAACGTTCAGGGCTTGGTAGCGGGAGTAGCAGAACGTTCAGGGCTTGGTAGCGGGAGTAGCAGTACGTTCAGGGCTTGGTAGCGTGAGTAGGAGAACGTTCAGGGCTTGGTAGCGGGAGTATGAGAACGTTCAGGGCTTGGTAGCGGGAGTAGGAGAACGTTCAGGGCTTGGTAGCGGGAGTATGAGAACGTTCAGGGCTTGGTAGCGGGAGTATGAGAACGTTCAGGGCTTGGTAGTGGGAGTATGGGAACGTTCAGGGCTTGGTAGCGGGAGTAGGAGAACGTTCAGGGCTTGATAGCGGGAGTATGAGAACGTTCAGGGCTTGGTAGCAGGAATATGAGCCCGATCGACGAAAAAGAAGAAGATACCATGAAAAAACGTACGTCACAATTGCTTTGAACCTGGTATGTTGGGATGGTAGACCAAGCTCACAAACCCTTGACCACCAAATCTCCCACAAAAATGTGACTACAAAATAATAAAATCATGCAAGTTTCTAATGCGTAATTTAAGCTGAAAAAAACTTAGCTGCAGTAATAATATCTGACAAAGATGACTGACCGTTATTTTGGTCTGGAACAAAAATCTGTAACATGATATGGCAGACGGGAGAATGGTCCACAAGCTGGACGAAATCATTGATCATAGTGATAGGAGAATGGCCCACAAGCTGGACAAAATCATTGATCATAGTGATAGGACAATGGTCCACAAGCTGGACCCAATCATTGATCATAGTTATACCAAAGAAGGGTAACCTCCGACAGTGATAGAACTACAGAACCCTCAGTCTGGTTAGCCACGCCAGTAAAGTTATGCTCAAGGTTATCTTTAACAGACTGCAGCCACGAGCAGATGAAATTATTGCGGAAAAACAAGCTCGTCGATGCACAACAAAACAAGCTCGTCGATGCACAATATAACAAATGTTTAACCTGCGCTTGATCAGTGAAAAATACACTCAGCACAAACAGAAATTGTACCAGGTCTTCATTGACTTTGAAAAAGGTATTTGCTGGGGTGGGACATGAGGTCTTATGGGAAACTGCGAAAGTACAAGATAAGACGGCTTCTCACCCATTTAATTGAGAAACTATACTCCGATGCCAGCAGTTCAGTTTACCTCAACGGGACAACAGGTGAATGGTTCCTCACGACAGTCGGCGTGCGTCAGGGGTGTCTGCTCTCTCCGACAGTTTTCAATGTTTTTGTAAAACGCATTATGTCAGAAGCATTGCATAAACACGTAGGGACGATCAGTATAGGTGGACGCATATTCACCAACCTCCGGTTTGCCGACGACATTACCGGTCTGGCTGGAACAGAACCTGAACTTGCAAGGCTAGTCGCAAACCTGGACAATGCTGCCCAGAAATTTGGGATGGAAATCAGTGCAGAGAAGAGTAAGATCATGGCCAACGACCCAGAGGGTGTTTAAACCCCGATTGTGGTCAAATATGAACCTGTGGAAAGTGTTATGGCGTTCAAATATTTGGGAGCAGAAATAAGTGCGCAGGGGTCTAGAGCAGAGATCCAGTCAAGAACAGCGATGGCCATGGTCGCCCTGACCAGACTGCGAATAATCTGGAAAGACAAGAATATTAGCCTTAAATCGAAGCTTAATTTAATGTATACAATGGTCACCTCGGTAAACCTCTACGCGTGTGAGTCTTGGACTCTGACGGCTACACTAGATCGTAAAATCTGCGCAATGGAAATGAGATGCTTGCGAAGAATTCTTGGCATTTCATATCTGGATCGTGTTACAAACGAGAGTGTTCTTGAAATTGTTAGAAAAGAGTTAGGCCAGTATAAAACCCTACAAACTATAGTGAAAACAGGAAAATTGACATGGTACGGACATAAATCACGATCGGTGGGGCTGACCAAGACCGTCCTGCAAGGCACTGTGCCTGGTAAGCGTGGGAGAGGGACACCAAAAAAGAAATGGGAGGATAATTTAAAAGAGTGGACGGGAAGGTCTAAAGCTGAAACTAATACCCTGGCGAAAAATCGAGACGTATGGCGTGAACTGGTTCGACAAACTGCAATAACGGTGCCTCAACGACCGTCTAGGTTACGGGACTGATAATGATGACTGACCACACATAAATATGAAATGAAAAGTGAGACATGATGGTGTGAAGTTACTATGTACATTTTACAAATCAATACACAAAAATAGCATTCAAAAATGCAAAAGAAATGGCACCACTAAACATCAATAAAATAATGTTAAACATACGTAACTATAAAATTAAACATAATATTGATGGTTAAAAGTGAAAACACATGACAAATATTATTTCTAACATTAATGTTCCAAAAATAAATAATGAACGAACATTAAAAAATTTTTTAAATTGGAGATTTATTGGAACAAATGATACATTCCTGATATGCTGGACATAAAATAATAGACGATAGCAAATGTAAATCAAAAGTCTCGAAAAGAAGTGACCTAATTAGCTTCCAACAACAGACAAAAAAATAAAAGTTAACAAACTCGACCAAAGACACGGTGAACGAGACAGCATCAGTCAAGGACATCACCAGGGTCAGCGAACCACAGATGTCCAAGACCTAATTCGGCCTACAATTGGCAGCCCTAGAAACTGGCTGTATCCGTGCAGTCTGGCTGTGAGAATATTAATCTCATATGGAAAGGAAAACCCGGTCCCAAAAATATTCATTGCTGAAACCGGATGTATTTGGTCTAACTACGCAGAAATTGCAAGCCTCGTTTGTAAACTTCTGTTACAACATAACAAAACGTCCTTTTTAGGACGAATGACAAATACAAAGTATTCAAACAAATAAAAAAAAAATAATATTGAGAATAATGACGTTTTTATATATACGCATTATTATTGTATTCTCAGAAGAGTTAACCATGAACATGCAGGGGCAAGACAGAATTAAGCCGTTGGGATATAGATTAGACAGAATGATGGAGCACGACGCGTGATAACAGAATCAAGCGTATAAAGAAGTACTGAACAATGTGGAATGAACAGCGAAAGAGAACAAGAGATAACAATTTGATATAATAATTTGGACATGGTAAGAAACATGTCTTTCTTAAAAATCATATCAGAATGTTTCACACAACGTTGATATTAGAAGACAGCGCTGTATGTGGAAAGGTTGGACCAAAAGGTGGACAAACGATAATTTCTAGGAGTGCAATATCAAAGTTGGAAAATGAAACTGTTTGGGAGATCTATGATAGCCAATTTTGGGTACATCGATGACACATAATCTGATCCGACTGATAATAGACAATTGAACGATTTATTTTACCGCTGTTCAGTTCACAATCCGCTGAACTCATCCTTATAACTCCTTACTGCACGAATAACGACGTAACTACCAAGCTAGGTACTTCCCTACATATATTTAGTGAATCGCTCCTCATACGAGGTATAAATGAACCGAGCGTCTAATAAAAGGTACCATCTTCCGACCGTAGCATTCTGTGGGCCTTCTCGGTGATGGAGTCCTTTGTGCATGGCTAGCCCACCTGTGCGAAGATTATGTGACGTCACTGATTATATATATCAAATTTTGTTTCGCACCGCCCCACGCCCACCTGATCATTGCCATCAATGCATGTCGCTCATTCGGGGCATAGGCCATTGACAACCCTCATCCAGCAAGCTCGATCTTGAGCTATTCTTTCTGTCTCTCTCTAATTTAAGTTCATTTTAGTCTCTCCTCTTGGTGTTTGTGGCATACCTTTCTTCTTCCTTCCCTGTGGATTTCATGTCAAGACCTGTCTGACCACGTTTGATGGTGATTTCTGTAGCATCTCCTGTCCAACCTCCTTTCCTACGTGTGATCTGTTGCTCCACTGCTTGTTGTTGACTTCTTTCAAGAATGTCTTCATTTCTCACTATGTCTTACCAGCTTATACCAATTATTCCCAGTAGACATTTATTCAATGTCTGGAGTTTCCTCCGTATTTCCTTTGCCGTTGCTTAAAATGCCTGCTCTGTACTGGAGTAGACACTTGACATTGAAATTTAACAATCTTAAGTTGGTCTTAGTGTTAGTCTTAGTTTTAGATGACCTTACTACTACAAGAGCGGGTGCTTCTGTGCAGGTCCCACCAGCTCTGGTATGAGCTGGATGTAGCCGAGAGAAGGATTTTCTCCCTAGCGCGCTAGGATTGAGCAGTTTATTACTCCGCTGCATTGTTACAAATGCCGCGGAGGGTTGTTTACCGATTTAGGAGTCCTTCTTAATAAACTCAAACATTAGAGCACAGTAGACCCGCAGTCTGTTAGGCACCATCTATGCTGCTCTAAACGAACCACCTAATAATGGCCAGAATTATGCCATGTCACAGAGTTAGTCGCCTCATACGACAGGCTCTCTGTGTGGCAGTGGTGCTATTCTTGTTTTTGTCATACACAAAGGCCACGGTGGACCACTCGGGACTCAAGTTGGTATTTTAAGTTGGTATTTTAAGTTGGTATTAGTCTTAATTGCCTTGGATTTCAGAATACTACGCACAACAGGATTGCTGTCCTTGACTTTCCAATTCTATCCCTTACATCTGCATCTGTGCCCCTTGAAGTATCAATAGCGCTGCCCAAATATGTGGTCTGTATGTTATAGCTGACTCAGGCGGGAGATAGGGTCTTGGTCTGTATGTTATAGCTGACCCAGGCGGGAGGTAGGGTCTTGATCTATATGTTATAACTGACTCAGACGGGAGGTAGGGTCTTTGTCTGTATGTTATTACTGACCCTGACGGGAGGAAGGGTCTTGGTCTGTATGTTACAGCTGACCCTGACGCTAGTCATGGTACTCACATTGAAAATAAATGACTGTACTGGACAGAACACAGTCGGGAGAAATGCCTAACTCACTCACACGCTGAGTGATGCCCCTACGACCTCTTGCGGTAAAAGGAAAGGCACGACCTACAACGTTAAATGTCATCTCCCCCCCCCCTTCCGCTGCATTGCGAAATACCTGTCTACAAGAGAGGCTTCGTGAGTAAACTCTGAGGAAAAATCTTCATCCTGTGCTATCTCCGGTCGTCACGATAAATATCTTGCCACTGGCTAAGGGTATCTTTGGATCATAGAGTGAGGTTGACAAAAGACGCAGTTTCTAACTCACTTTAATCCAAATCACCGCCCAAGTCACCCGTTTCAGCGGATCCAGCAAGAGAAAAGCCTATCCACACAGTGGTCTTCATCCCATGTGATGGGCGAACATCAAATGAAAGGTAATCCCCTGCTGTAGGAGATGACGTGTGAGATACTTTATTATAGTGTATCACAACATTTTGAAAGGTGGCGTGACCAGCGCCCATCCTCTTTGCCTTGACTTCCATAATAATAAATCACGCATATATTTACAGCTGGGCATACTGAAATGTTTTCATTCCGGATAACGAACCGGTTACCATATCCACGAAAAGACTCCAAACCAAATGTATTATCCAAACTTTCCACATAATTGTATGTCTTGTCCGTCTACATTCTATTCTGTATCTACACATTTTCTGCGAATTACTTCCTAGGCTTTGTTTATCTTTCCACGCATGTACAACTTGCCGATTCAAAATAGCGCAATTTTCTTCAGAGAAAAAAATGCAATTCCACATATTAGGAACATCTAAATAGTTTTTTAAGTGCACATGCCTCCATGGTGTTTAAAATATTCCTCCTGAGGTCATAATTATCATTAATGTGTTTGCTTGGACGTCTAGTAAGCCTTTCAGTGTTTATTTATGTTCTTAAATATATATATATATATATATACACACACACACAGTTTATATATTTGGATACATGGACCGAAAAGGAAAAATAAGCAATTATCAATTTCATTAGGACGACTCAGAAAGGTTGTGCATGGAATTAGTAATCTCATCATGTAGAACATAGTGTTACAGAACCCACCTACACAAAATCACTTAGAAGCAATGACACAGACTTATTGTTAGGAGTACACCTGTAATAATGAGACATAACGCGCATTGACGTTCTGTAATATCTGTTTACGCCTTAACTCTCAATTCTAATTTCTGCCTACGTCTTAATTCTCAGTTCCAATTTTAGTTTACGTCTCAATTCTCATCTCTAATTTCTGATTATGTCTCAATTCTGAACTCTAATGTCTGCTTACATCTCAATTGTCAACACTAATGTCTGCTTACATCTCAATTGTCAACACTAATGTCTGCTTACATCTCAATTGTCAACACTAATGTCTGCTTACATCTCAATAATAATTCGAATATATACTAGCTTCTCAATTCTCAGCTCTAATGTCTGCTTACATCTCAATTGTCAACACTAATATCTGCTTACATCTTAATTGTCAACACTAATGTTTGCTTACATCTCAATTGTCAACACTAATGTCTGCTTACATCTCAATTGTCAATACTAATGTCTGCTTACATCTCCATTGTCAACACTAATGTCTGCTTACATCTCCATTGTCAACACTAATGTCTGCTTACATCTCAATTGTCAACACTAATGTCTGCTTACATCTCAATTGTCAACACTAATGTCTGCTTACATCTCCATTGTCAACACTAATGTCTGCTTACATCTCCATTGTCAACACTAATGTCTGCTTACATCTCAATTGTCAACACTAATGTCTGCTTACATCTCAATTGTCAACACTAATGTCTGCTTACATCTCAATTGTCAACACTTATGTCTGCTTACATCTCCATTGTCAACACTAATGTCTGCTTACATCTCAATTGTCAACACTAATGTCTGCTTACATCTCAATTGTCAACACAAATGTCTGCTTACATCTCAATTGTAACACTAATGTCTGCTTACATCTTAATTGTCAACACTAATGTCTGTTTACATCTCAATTGTCAACACTAATGTCTGCTTACATCTCAATTCTCAGCACTAATGTCTGCTTACATCTCAATTGTCAACACTAATGTCTGCTTACATCTCCATTGTCAAAACGTATGTCTGCTCACGTCTAAGTTCTCAACACTAATCTCTGCTTATGTCTCAGTTCTCCGCACTAATATATGCTTACATCTCAATTGTCAACACTAATGTCTGCTTACATCTCCATTGTCAAAACGTATGTCTGCTTACGTCTCAGTTCTCCACACTAATGTCTGCTTATGTCTAATTTCTCAACACTAATGCCTGTTTATGTCTAATCTCTCAAAACTAATGTCTGCTGACGTCTCAGTTCTCAACACTAATGTCTGCTTATGTCTAATTTCTCAACACTAATATCTGCTTATGTCTTAGTTCTCTACACTAATGTCTGTTTATGTCTAATTTCTCAACACTAATGTCTGCTGACGTCTCACTTCTCAAAACTAATACTAAACATAACAACATCATTTATACATTTCATTTGATCTTAAATGCAATAATAAAATGTGAATTAATTTTCACTCCTTTATGCTGCATACTTCTAACTATCCTGTTGTTCAACCCATCGAGGAAATTTCTTATCTCTGCTTGCTTCATTGTTGAAATGTGCGACATAACATGCAAAGCTTTCATTAACAAATTATTTTTTTTACATCTAGCCAAAATTACTTGCGGGTCTGAATCGTAATAGAAAAATGTGTATGAATAGAATTGAATTTCTTGTTCAAAGCAATGGTGGTTTTTGCAGATTTTTTTTTTTTTTGTCGTGCCAACAATCGTTGTTGTAAATAAAAAGTATTTCCTGTTTCCATTGAAGTCATTTTAATGTTTGCTGGCAAAGTGGTTTCCGAGGGGAGGGGGTTGGTGCGGGGTATATGTATAACATAAACATGAATATCATTACTGCCACACTAAGAGCATAGGCATGTCAGATAAATTTAACTTTTCTAGAGGTAGAAGACTGCCCAATTCATAATTTTCCTCGCGCGTCTTTCACTCAAGCGAGTCTTGGCTTGAAAGAAAGCTATACAAACAAAACTAAATATTTTAATCAATGAAAACCTTTAATCTTCCAGTGGAGCATAGGTCTTCAACAACTACACACCAAGTCTTTCTATGCGGGGCCATCTATTTCAGCTCCTTTCACGTCTTCCCTACCTCCTTAATATTTGTCTCGACCAGCAACCAAATCTCTCTTTTTTCTAGATGAAAATATGAAAGTCAGTGATGAAGATGTCTTACGACTTTCTTGGCATTGAGTCATTAGCCCCAGTGATTTTGATGGTTGTTTATTTCTCTGTATTTGACTTGTCCATATTTGCTGATGTTTGTGTGGTTTAAAACCTCTACAACACGGTATAGCCAGCCTCATGGACAACCCTCCTTATTTGTCTCTTACGACATGCGTCTGAGGTTGACAGTTTTACTATTCTTTTATCCAATTTCGGGCCCAGCAAGACTCGAGAAGCGATAGGACAATATGGCGTTGGCTTGGCTTGGCTTCGTTCGTTCTCATTCTCCCGCTACCAAACGCTAATAGAGCTTAAGTAGCAGAATGTAGTCCAGAGAACGGAATGCATTGTGTCGTAGTTTACAGCTTGACTGCGATATCTACACCTATCGGTCCAACACATCCGACTTCAGCAGACATTTTTTGAGTACCGGGTAAGCATTCCCTCTTCGATCCTTTCTCCTTAGCCAGTCTGCTCTGTTGCAGCCTGTTATCCAGGATCACCGCATGGAGGTGTAGAAGGGTCTTGGTAGATCTGGTTCGCTGGTCCTGACGCTAGCAGTCAGCTATAAGTCGCTGACCTCTGCAGCGTCTTGATCCCGGACAATATAAGACTGAATAAAGTGGGTCTTTCATCAAAAGAAGAAACATTTGTTGGATAGTATGTGTAAAAGAAGCAACATTGTCGTACCATTTAAAGATGATATGGTTGTTTTTTATGCTGTTCAGCAAACCAACGCCATCTGAGCGTTACCCCTAAAGTACTAGATAAACAGTCATAGCAGGCTCTCACTGTCAGGCACTGATAAAACCACTCGAACTCCTAGAAAACCTTGCATCTAGATTAGGCCTCCACATCTCCTGGGTTCAATAACAAAGATGCAATACCTTGGCTGAAATCACACACAATCGGAATTATTGTCGATGGCAACTGCCAGCTTAACTGAGGATTTAATTTATCTGGGCAGTAAACAAAATTCCCGGTGTACGAAGCCACCCAAACATCATTCGAAGAGTCAGCCTGGCTTCCATCTCTGTGAACGCCTTGCATCGAGTCTGGAACCGGCATCTTTCACTTAAAACTGAGCTACTAATTTAAGTAATATGTTTCGTCCCCATTCTGTTGCATGTTTCCGAAACTTGAGCTATCATGCAGGCGTTTATATGAGCATTGAAACATTTCACATGCGCAGCCAAAGACGCACCCTTACGATCCACTGGCATGGCTGGGTCTCAAATGATGAAGTCACCCTATGAACCGACCTCGTCTACCATGCTAAACCGTCGCCGTTTGACCTCATTTTAACTGTGGGGGAAGAAGACTAACGTTTGGTCAGGAAAAATATACTGATCAAACATGGTAGTCAGGGTCAGGCAAAGTATACTGGCCAAGACTCTCACCTCGGCTTCCTCGTAGCCCTACCTGGAAATGGGTTTGTTGTCATGACAGACTGGCTAACAACGTGAGGGTACGACTTGATCCCCATTGTAGTGAGTGACACCCAGATGAAGTCAAGCATAACACAACCACCTGAAGGACCCTGGTCCACCTTCATCAGCACGCTCGGGATGTGAGAAAAGCTACTGCAACCTGTCACTTAACGTCCTTTTCAGGGCACACAAAAGAGTACACCTACTCATTGTGGACATTCAAAACAACAACAACAACAACTGTGGTCCGCCTTGCCAAGGTTGCTCCCGGCCACCACCAGCTTTTAAAGCAGGCCGTGGGTATTAAGGATGGGAAACGATCCATTTCTTCATGGTTCTACCCCCGTTGCCGACGATCCACTTCTGCATGCTTCCGCCTCGTTGCCGACGATCCACTTCTTCATGGTTCTACCACCGTTGCCATCCATGCAGCACCTGGTTATGTCAAATCGGAAAGACACCATTGCATGCGGTCTTAGACCTAGCCACTCATCATGTTCTTACACGGTTGACACGACGGGCCCGTGTCGTCTAGGCGGAGCGTTGACCTACCCTACCTACTACATAAATGCTGCGGGTAGCCTGTGTTTCCTATCAACCAGTAAATACCTGATGACTAATAATGTAATAAATAAGGCAAAGGCCGCCGTCCATCGTAGACGATGATGGCATATTTATTTTTGTTAGCGATATTTTTAGTAAGGATTAACTGTGCTACTTTTTATCCTCACGCTCTCGTCTCGAGCCCCCGACCCCAGTGGCAAGTCAAGGACAAGACGACTACGAGATGCAGGGGACTCCGCATCAAGCATCCGTGAAAAAGACGGCAGAGTCCGGAGTCGAACCCATACCACCTGATCACGAGGCCGACGGCTTAACCACTTCGCCACGGAATCGCCACGGAATGTAATAAATACGTGTGGCTTATTTCCATTTACGTGAATTACGCTTGCAAGTCACCTCGCCCGGGCATTATGCAAGTCGAAAAAGCAGTTATTATGAAATACTCGAGTCGAGTTTCTCAAGACGAGACCCGTATGCGAATTCAGTACACATGAAAATAAACACTCGAGATAACCAAATCTAGACCGTTGGATATCTGATGATTTAGAAAAATCAAAACAAATCAAGAATAATACCCATTGCAATTTCACATATGAACTCAGTACATTACTTTAGCGAAAATATGCTTATAAAATCTAATGGAGTCCATTTTCAACTAACAGGGCTCACCCTGGGGGCCACTCTTCCGCTTCTCTCTCTTCTCACCTCACTCTGTTTCACTTGACTCTATCCCACAGTCACACCCTTGCACAACTTTCACACGCGCCCTCGTGGTAAAGCCCTTCCATTGCACTTTGGTTGGGCTAGCTTCTGAGGGCGCACAAACCTAGCATAGGTACATACAGACGCACACATGCATCAAAGCACTGGTTTATGCGTCCTGATATCGCCCAATGGACTACGGTCTGGGGTGGAAAATGGCGCGCCTCCGCCAGTAGAAACTAGTGAGGCAAACATTTAAGCAAAAAAAAAAAAAAACTTATAAAATCTACTGCATTGTTTTAATTAACCTGTTTTGTTCGTTGAGAAATTGAATAACTTCATTTACACTTGATGTAGAATGGCAAACTTTATTTTGAATGAATTTGAGACATCTGTAACAATTGAATGTATAGCTTGTGGTTTTTGTTTCTTTCTTCTTTTGTCCCGTGTTCAGACGGTCGGGGTTCGAATTCGAGCTGCGGCCGTCGGTTTATGATGGCAATCCCTCGGTTCATCGCAGGAGCTAGAGCTACGGAGATCGTGCTTTATGTGATGCTCTTGGCAGGCGGGATACCTTTCTGCGGAGAGAGATTGAGTAATATCGGGGAACCCGCGGTGATGAAGTCCAGTCCTCATCTTTAACCTTACTGCTATTGCTCTACGATGTCGCAGAGATGAGGTATGCGGAGACTTCTGGTTTTTGCTAGACTTGAGGTTTGTACTGTTGACATGTTGAACTTTTGGAGTGTTTCTTTGATTTCCTCTGTCCATCGTCGTAGGGTCAACTTTTTGGAGTATTTCTTTGATTTCCTCTGTCCATGGTTGTAGGGTCAACTTTTCGCTCGTGGTTCTGAAATATCCATGTAGTATAATTTAGCGGCATCTTGATCATATTGTATCTTTTTCAAATGGCCAAACCACTTTATTTTATGTTTGTCAATATAGTAGTTAACCTATGTAGTCCTCATCATATTCATCAGCGTGCTGTTGCGAATTTTGTCGCGAACTGTCTTTCTTGCTGCACTTCGTACACAACGCAACCCCCAGGTTTCGATCTTTCGTTTGTGCTGTTCTAATACGGTCCATGTTTAACACTGATAACATAACGTTTATATGGGGTCACGCTTTTGTTCTGGCTATGCATATTCACTACAGCACTTCATTGCTATAGTGCCTTTTCAATCCAAAATTTACAAATATTCTAGCAAAATGCATGTTTAACTCTATTCGATTTCTCAACTTAGATTTGATTACAATAGTAATCCTAAACACCTTTTCAACTTGGAGTTGGGTAATATTAAAACTGAAGCTGCTAATTTTACATTTTCTTTAAACGGAATATTTTCATTTGCATTTTTATATCCCAGAACTTCCAGCCCAGAAAGCTTCAGTATTTCTGTGTCAGTACGGTCAATTAAATATAGCCATTATTACTCGGAAGCAGATACTCAGATGCTCTTATACGTTCCAAAACTTGACAATAAATTCTTAAACTGGCTGCTACTCTCGCAGATAAGAGGGATATGCTTTGTAGAGTCTTATATTTTCTGGGACCGGTTCTCTTAACTCTTTGAATAAAGATGGATCCTTCTCTCGTTGACTTTTCTTCATCTCTTTTGTCATTTTCGTAATATAGAACAACTGTCCAACGTTGTTCTTCTAATGTAGACAGAGATAGAGTTCTATTTTATAGTTATTCCTGAATATCAACAAAAAAAATATACTGACTTTACCTGCATGAAGTAGTAACTTCTTCTTAACAAAATATTTCATCGACAGTAAAACTGTAAGATCTCCAAGTAACTAAACTTTATCAGCTTTAGCTGGCTGAATTAAGCTGTACATTAACTTCAACAAAAACAGGTCGAGAAAAACGGCCGTCTATGGTATTATCATCTTCACAGATTGCACGTATAATGGCTTCTGTGTGACACTTTTCTTTAGTTCTCATAATCTCAAAATAATTTCTCAACTGATCCGACCAGAATTATTGCCATTCCAACTAATCTGGCCAGAATTATTGCCCTTCCAACTGATCCGACCAGCAGAATTATTGCCCTTTCAACTAATCTGACCAGAATCATTGCCCTTCAAACTGATCTGTCCAGAGTTATTGTCCTTCCAATTGATCCGACTAGAGTTATTGTCCTTCCAACTGATGCGACCAGAGTTATTGTCCTTCCAACTGATCCGACCAGAGCTATTGTCCTTCCAACTGATCCGACCAGAGGTATTGTCCTTCCAACTGATCCGACCAGAGTTATTGTCCTTCCAACTGATCCGACCAGAGTTATTGTCCTTCCAACTGATCCGACCAGAGTTATTGTCCTTCAAACTGATCCGACCAGAGTTATTGTCCTTCCAACTGATCCGACCAGAGTTATTGTCCTTCCAACTGATCCGACCAGTGATATTGGCCTTCCAAAAGCAATCCTAATGGTTTAGTACCTGGTCTTTAAATCGCTGATCTTAACTTTCAGTAGTTCTACATCATCAAAGATAATTTGTATAAAAGAAAACTGAAAAGCCCAACTACAACACCACTAACAGCACCAACTGCACCATAGTTACAACTTACAAGTCCACTTAGAAAACACACTGAAGTTGAACATGGAAACCAGACTTTGTTTATGTATCATGTGTTATTGCTGCCAGTAATAAAATGCTCGAGGTAGATGTTTATAGCTAATAATAATAATACGTTATTACCATCTTAAAGTTAAACATGGCAGCTATTTTATTTTACTGTGTCAACGCATTTATTAAGAAAATATTTAATTATCTTAAATCAACTTTTGTGTAATATAAATTATAAAAACTAATGTTAGCTAAATAATTAAATCAAATCAGATGAAGGGTTATAAATAAATGAATGGCTAGATTTTCATTTCTCAACCAAAGCAGTTCTTTTTTTTCTTTTTTTTTTCTTTTTGGGACTAGACTGGAAAAAAATCAGCCACAACTGACGAGAAAATGGTTTGAGTTGGCATCACTGGACCTAAGTAGAGTAGGTGGTCAGATCCGCGTGATGAAGACCAGTGGAAGTGGAAACGAAGCGAACAGGAGTTTCATCGGCGCTGCTCAACTACAAGGATCCAAATATTAGTGAATGGAGAGTGATTTTGACAGCCCTATGAGCATATAACATCAACAGCAACATTGTAAGAGTTATTGAAAATCTGTATGATAAGGCAACAAGTGCATTCTTTGTGGATGGAAAATTAGGGGCATGGTTGCGCACATCTGTAGGCGTAAGACAAAGATGTCTAGTCTACCCGACATTCTTCGATATATTTCTAGAAATAATTCGAGTGGTGTCACTAAAGATCATGTTGCACGGTCAAGATACGAAATAGAACGATTACCAACTTACGCTTTGTGGATGGCATTGACGGGCTGGTGGAGATGGAGACAGAACTTGGAGAATTGATCAGAAGATTGGATGAAACAGCACAGGGTTAGGGCATGGAGATAAACTGACAGAGTTGATGATCAACAACACTGAAGGAATCAACGACGTGATCAAACCAAATGGACAGGAGCTTGGAACAGTGAACCGCTTCATTTGTCTGGGTTCAACGATCAGTGATGTGGGATCAAAACCCGAGGTCCTGCCAGAATAGCACAAACAACAGCAGCGCTTGCAGTATTGAAACATACATGAAAAGATAAACGACTCTCCCTCGCCTTAAAAGTCAAACAAATGCGCTCACTGGTTATTTTGATATTTCTCTATGCCTGCAAAACATGGACCATTACAGTAGACCTACAGAGACGAATCCAGGCCATGGAGATGAGATGTTTTAGAAGACTCCTAAATATCATCTACAAAGACCGTATCACAAATGATGAATTTCGTCGAAGAATCGAGAACGCAAGTGAACCTTACCTCCTCACAACGATCAGACGGCGAAATCTGACATGATATGGCCACGTCTCGAGGACCAATGGCCTTGCAAGTACGATACTACATATCACAGTACAGGGCAGGCAAAGCTGAGGACGTCAGAAAAAATGATGGGAAGACAATGTGACAGTTCCAGAGTTCTATGTGGAACATGCGTGTTTAGGGCATGGGAGATTGGGATGGCGGCTGTATTCTCAGGGAATCAAAAGTTGCCTGAATGCTGGTGGACAAGCCTAGGTCACTTCAGCGTCAATCGCTAGTGTCGACACTAGGTCCACAAGAAAGCGCGAGGTAAATATTCACGAAGGGGAAAAACTTAGCTAGTTTTGATTGAGGGGCGTGTATCAGAATGACCATTATGGTATCAGACCTAAGTAGTAGGGCATGCTGTCACATTTAAAGTGAAAATTACCTATAGAAATTGCAACCAATGAGATTCTAGATTAGGTGGGACCAAATATGAGTGATGGCTAACCAGCAAACTGGGAAGGACCGTTGTACAATCATGTGAGGTTCTAGGGCTAAGAAAAGAATCTATAAAAGACAATGCACAGTTAAATTCTAAAGATTGAGAGTGAGAGAGAGAGAGAGAGAGAGAGAGAGAGAGAGAGAGTTTATGGGGCGGTTATTCATATCTTACACCATGAGCCTTGCATTTATGCTCTTTGATACACACCCTATAAAACATATTAGATAGAGATCACATGAAAGTGAGAAGATTCTTCTCGGCACGAATCATTGCACTGGTGTCTGTTGAAAGAATAGTGGCCCTTTTACGATCATTCTCTTGTCTTTTGAAACTGGTCGTTGCAAAATGGGTTCTTCCTGAATCCTGAAATACAATTCCGAAGAATCTGGATTTATGCACAATGGGTTCTTCCTGAATCCTAGAATACGATCCATAAGTCTCTTTGTCCTTCCAAAAGGGATTCTACCTTAATCATGGGATACAATCCCGAAGTCTCTGGGTTGTTGCAAAAGGGGTTCTTCCTTAATCCTGGAATAATATCCTGTAGTCACTTGGTCTTGCACAGTCAGAACGGACGGAGATCGGCAGATCCATCCTTACCTAGACGACGGACGGAGGAATGGCAGAGGACAACGACTTATCTAGAACCACTAAGTTGTAACTGGATAGTATTAGAGTTTATGAATTGTGTTATTGCAGATATATACTTAGAGCCTGGGTATATTTACTTTACAGAAGTAACATCAAAAGCACTTGCTTGGATCCTCTGTGTAAGTTTAGTGTATGATATTATTTAGTGTACTAGTTATTCTCGTCTGATTCATATTGTTCTACCAATATGCTGGTCAAATAAATGAAACTATTTTGTTTTAATGGTTAACGATAGTTAAAGTGTTTACTGTGATGAAGTCATGTTGTTGTTGATATATATGTTGTAACTGTTAAGATAAGTTAACTAAGCTTACACTGCTACATATAAATATTTGTTCGCGTGACTAGGATATCAATAAACCGAACCTGCTACAACAACATCCATGAATGGACTAACCCACGACTCGATGAGGCACACAAAAAGAAATCGCAGACAGAGAGGGATGGTGCAGGATTGCGGATATGTCAGCAGGGGTGCGCCAACGATCTCAAAAGGTCACGGGATGAGCTGAACGAACTAATGTTCATATTTATTGGAAAAGTAAATTAAAGGGAGTGAGTGAGTGAGTGAGTGAGTGAGTGAGTGAGGGAGTGAGGGAGTGAGTGAGTGAGTGAGTCAGTGAGTGAGTCAGTGAGTGAGGGAGTGAGTCAGTGAGGGAGTGAGTCAGTGAGTGAGTGAGTGAGTGAGTAAGTGAGTGAGTGAGTGAGTGAGTGAGTGAGTGAGTGAGTGAGTGAGTGAGTGAGTGAGTGAGTGAGTGAGTGAGTGAGTGAGTGAGTGAGTGAGTGAGTGAGTGTACTAGCTAGCTATGTCCTTGTTCCTATCCCAGTCGGTTACTAATTCATTGATTCTTATGTCTAGCAAAGCGTCAAAAACAAATTGAATGTCTAAAATCGTTAATGATGTTTAATGCAAGCAGGACGCATCAATTTGCTTGGACGTACACAGCAAACATTGAATAGGGGCAAACTGTGCATTTCTTGAGTTTATACAAGTTGCTGGGATATGATCAGAGAAGCCCGTGTGAGCAGGAGGAGAGGAATTGTTTAACCACTAAAAGAGTTGACTAAATGTATAACAATACATATGAAAGAACGATAGCTCACTCTTATGTGACCGCCCCTTTGACAGTAGGTTTGACAATATGCAATGTTCATTTGACTTGGCTTGGCTTGGTTTGGCTTCGTTCATTCTCAATCTCCCACTACCAAACCCTGAAAGGGCTTAAGTAGCAGAATGCAGTACAGAGAACGGAATGCGTTCTGTCGTAGTTTACAGCTTGACTGCGATATTTGCACCTTCGGTCCAACACATCCGACTTCAGCAAGCATTTTTTGAGTACTGGGTTAGCATTCCCTCTTCGGTCCCTTCCCCTTAGCCAGTCTGACCTGCTGCATCCTGTTATCCAGGATCACCGCGTGGAGGTGTAGAAGGGTCTTGGCAGCTCTGGTTCGCTGGCCCTGACGCTAGCAATCAGCTATGGGTCGCTTACCACTGCAGCTCATGCGCTGCTCGGCGTCTTGATCCCCAATGTTCATTTGAAACAGTTTGATCGTTCGTAATGACAAAGAATTTTGCTTCTAAAGCGTGCCTTTCTTTTCTCTTTACTCTGACTATGTTGATCCATTTCTTGAGTTCTCGTCATATACTAACACGTCGTGAAGAAATGAGAAGCTGAAATACTCAAGATCCTATTTTAATGTAGTTTGCTTATCAACGTTTGAGTAGCAGTATCCTATCGTAGAAATGAACACGGGGTCTGAACTCTGGTCTCAATACGCTCTAGTCTACCCAGAACATTGTGCTTTGCTGCGGTCGCAATATACTTTGGCACAGTCTGTAGCCTATGGGTTCTCGGCCATGGTGACTTCTCCCTCTAGAAAGGGAAGGTGATGGGGGGGGGGGGAGGGGGCATTTTGGCCTTTCAATTGAGAGAATTATGCTTCATTTTAAAATGTAAAGTAATTATATATGAATATTTGTTAATTACGGTTATACAGGTTATCCATCAACATTTTCTACTCCTAATATGTCTGTAGGGCACTCATTTTAAATGTACATGCATTAATACATAAACAAAAATAGATTTTCAATAATTTATTATTTGGAACTTCTACTGATGGTTTACAACGCTGTTAGGTCTGGCTACAGGACAAGATGGCGAACGCGAGGCAGGTGGAACAATACATGCTCACAACGAGCGACGCAACTCGCTTGGTGCAGGACAAACGATTTAAATTTCCAGCGTAGCTCAACGTTATGAGGGGAGAGAAATGGAGCTAACCTTATTTAGAATGTTCCTTTGATTCACACTTGGAAAGGGGTAATACCATTCTTATATGATGAAAACGGTACATGATGCAATACCAAAGGATAAAGACTGCTACTCTAGCTATTCATCAACTCAACTGATCTATACGTAGCAAGCTGGATCTACACAAAGTGTTAGTTAGTAGCCCCTTTCAGTCATGACTGGCTGAAGGATGATAAGACCTTGGAGTTGTAAACAAAACTCTCTACTTAGCTTGTTTCTTTTCTTTTCTATTGCGACGTTGTCTTTTTTACTTCTTCATCTTGCAAGAGCTTCTTTTCACCGAGCATCAGGTAGCTCTAAACATGGCATATCTCCGATTGAATCGGTCTGCAGCTTCGTATTCTCAGGATGTCAGACTCGTATCCAATGCTTTCATATCACTCTTCTTTGAACCTCAGCTGTGATCTGCCGAATATTCTCTTGTCGTCCGCTAACTGCTCACAGAGGATATTTTTGGGGATGTGACCATCTTCCATGCGACGAACATGAGTAAGCCATCGTAGTCGTTGCTGCCTGAGGAGAGTGTACATGCTTGGGAGGCTGATGGGAGAGTGCACCTCTGCATTTGTCACTCTGTTCCTCTGTGTAATTCCAAGAATCGATCGCAAGCACCGTAGATGGAAGGTGTTAAGCCTGTTCTCTGGTTTGGCACAGAATACCAAAGTTTCGCTACCATAATGGAGTGTGATAATGACTCAATGCACCGTACACCATGGCCTTGGTTATGACAGTTCTGGTTCTAGGGGAAACCATCGCCAATATAACTGGAAACCTGAGCTTGAACTTACTTCCCTTAATACTACCGTAGACATAACCGGTTAAGATGATATAAAAGTAAGCAAAAATGAAATTGATATAAATAATATTTTACGAAGTATCAGTTTTTGCGCGGTGCTGCTGAGACCTATTTCTCTTTCTTGTGTCTTTGTTTTTACTATTTCTTTAGAGTTCGGCACGCATTTCCAGCTGGTCGGATTGAACCGATCAAAGAATGGACACAAAAATTGTAACCAATAAGAATCCATATTTTGGTGATCTATTATGGTGAGAGAATTAAAAATATATTTGTTTTTGTTATATTTTTTTATCTACATTTTATGTGAATAATTTTAGAAATATAATAATCAATTTGTTTTTAGTTTATCAAATCATTCACAAGGCTGTTTTTTGTAAACGATAGACATTTTACATTCCTTGGCCAGCAGAGCTGTTAGTCCATAATCTTAATTCGAAAAATAATTCAATATATATGTACACAAATTAAATAAGAAGAGAGTACACATAAATACAACTAAGAATTTGATGAGGAAATTGTCAAAAGACGTACTGCAAATGAAAAGCCTGTGAGTGAAAAGTCAGAATCCCACGAGAAGACTATTCGAATGGTTTTGAACATCAGGGCTGAACGAGTCAAAGATGAGTTATTTATTCACCTACCTATCTATTCACCTACCATCCTATTAATACCACCCCCCCCCCCTTTCCTTTCAGAGCCTAGTCAAGAAAATAAATGCCTGTTTTTTTTCGTTTTCGTTGAATCAACCTTTCTTTGACATTACATTATCCTTTTTCGTCATCTTTTCACCTCTTGTGCGAGTTTGCACGATACTTTCATATCATAAAATCAATCAATGACAATCGTGGAAATGGATTCGTGCACCGGAATAATCCATTGTGTTCACCACGCGGTGTGGTAGTTATTTCGTACATGACATTTTATCCTGCCCAACGCTCCACTTCATCCATTCAAGCTAGGGAGGGAAGAGGAGGGAATGGGGGTTTCTACGTCTTTGACGGCTGTATGCCACTGAGGACCTAGTCAACTATCGCCTTGCTGTCAATATTACTAGCATTTTCTAACACAGCCCATTCTCACACAGGTATCATGCAGAACGTATGAAAATCACGTCCTAGAATTCCCATAAGTGCACTTCTCAAGAGGCAGTCGATATTTAAGTAAACATCTGGGGATGGAGGTAGATGGAGTGGTGCTGCAGCCGGTGAAACCAACAACCTGATCAGTAATGGCCCTCTGATCAGGAAAGAGATAACTATTGACAACCCCTGATCCATTAGCCCAGACCCCCTCCAGACACAACTTGACAGTTCAGGGGAGACATGAACATCCCATCATCCGCTGGTCACTTTGTAACAACTACAAGACGAATGAGAAACTGATTGTCTACATACTGCAGTCTTCTGTGGGACGTTGTGGTCGAGAGGTCAGGCAATCTCTTCTCAAAGCGATGAACGGAAACGGTGGGCAATCGAATCCTGAAAGTATTCAATCGACCCCCGATCTCAACCGAAATGGGACCAGAGTGTCTGCATCCTGAATTGCCTTCAGTCCTCTTGACGTATGTCTTGCCACTGGTCTTAGGTAGCTTGGGACCAGAGAGGATGATTGATAACCAGCGCAGTTTCTTTCTCACTATAATCCAAGTTCAGCGTAAGTTACATCATCAAGACAGAACCGTCCAATTATGCCGCCATCATCTCTTGCCATGGACCATGGACAACTAACTAACTAATTATCCTCTTTCATTACTAGAGATGTTGAATCAGTGGTGCCCGCCTTTTAGAAAATCATACTCTAATCAATGAGCCAGCAATGCATCAACTGCAGAATTTGAAAAACGAGTCAAGCAATAACAGGTGTGTTCTAGGACAGAACAATAGTGTGTACAACTATCGAACTAAATGCTCATTAGTATACACTCCATTCGCCTTGTGCTCAAATGGATTGAGTACATATGGGTTTGCCCAGAATGCATTGATGTCGATTCTTAACAGAATATAACAGGAATGTACTGCCGACAATAATATCTTTCCAATACACAATTTTATTTTATTTTTTGCCACCAAAACACCATCTATATTTTTCGTGAGGCAACGAGGGCTAGGAGCGAAACGTCTCTTTCACAATCCCAACCCACCGGGTTCGAATCATGCCGTGTCCAATTTGGTAGACATGTTATTTGCCTCGGTAGGATCGCTCACGGGCCAAAAGTAATAGCAACCTACCGTACTGCACACCTGTCAGGAAACTTATAACGGCCAAATGAGTGACGGTTGTAAGAAGGACTTGCTACTGACACTTGTTGGTACATCTCTGTTCACGACAAACTGTATTTAAAACTGGATACAGGATCCCTAGGCTGTAATTTGGTGTCTGTTAAACATGAACCTTTTCATAGATCAGTTTAGTGGGTCTGTTCTAGCAGCCAGTGTGTGGACACAGGATCAAGTGTAGACCTGTGCCAGTCCATGTTCAATGTTTTATTTGCTAGAACAAATATTGAATTAAAACCACACAGCACAGCCCTAGGGTTGGCTGAGACATATGGCCTACTATCTACCCTTTTTATCGTTCATTATTCTCTCCCCCCCCCCCTCTCTCTCTCTCTCTCTCTCTCTCTCTCTCTCTCTCTATCACAGTATGCAAGTTTTAAAACACTGAAGACGTTTGCCCGAAATGTATCGCCAAGCTGTTTTTCATAAATGACAGGTTAACTTAGAATTAATGTCGTGCAAGTGTGTAAAATATTTGTACAATCTCAATAATCTTCTACATGCAAATGAAATACAAAGTTTATCTAACAACAACAGCTAAGGTAAATGTCACATATTTTACAGATAATCTAACCATTACTGTGGCTTATATCTTAAATCCAATTCTGCGAAGAAAAATGCACAATTCAATGCGGTTTGATAGAAGAGTATTAACTGAAATAAAAGTCATTTCGATCAATTTAAGATCTTATGAAAAACTGAACAAAACTGTTAAATCATGCAAGAAAAATGTGTGTTTTTACATATTATGTTTTCAAAGTTTACTGATAAATGTTGCTTTTATGATTCTCAAGTATAAATTTTATTTACGGTTTGTTAGGGTTTGTTTTTGTTTTTTTGTTAATTTTTTTCGTGTTTTTTAGTTTGTTTGGGGGGGTGGGGTGGGCGGGGTGAAGGTTATGATAAAAACAGTGTCAGTCAATACGTTTGTTTATCATTCTTCTCCTTAGTTTATCTTTGTTCGGCCAATCTTATAACAACATGCTATATATTTAGATGATGTTAATAAACAAGATTAGTTGTTGTTTTTTCCATCTGCAAACCATTTTCGGTCTATATAGATCTAGCTTCTCTTCACTTCACGTGGTACAGTAGTTTGTCTAACGTATGTGTTCTGAATGGTTAGGGCACATGAATAGTATTCATATAACAAGCCAATATTTTTTTTTAATTATGTTTTTCGGTACAAGCTTTTATTTATAACAAAACTTCCTTTTTGTGTGTTTTTTTGAGCTTCAGTCATGGCCATCTGTAGTTTAGACTATTACAGTTGGCCATGCTTCATGAGTCTCTTCAACTATATCATCTTCAATGTTTACTTTAGATGGTTCGTGATTTTCCAACTTAATGAACGCTTCTTACTTTTCGACATAGATACCGAACTCCGTATTTTGAATTTGAAAAGTAGGTTATTTAAGGATAAAAGGAAGTCCCTCAACAGAATAAATCTCTGGTCAGAAAAGAAGTGTTAGACTTCAATATACGAGGCGTGGTCAAAACATGAATGATGTCGACCAGTTGACATTGATCGCAGAATGCAGGCAGTGTTTGGTGACAAAATTGTGTCGAAGATAAGAGTGAAGAACTGGACAACGATGTTTAAAGAAGGACGTGAGTTAACGTAACAATATGCACCTGACCTGGTCTCGGACGTGAGTTAACGCAACAATATACACCTGACCTGGTCTCGGAAGATGTTTCATTAACTCACATCCTTCTTTAATTAAACATCGTTATTGTTGTCCAGTTCATCACTGTTGTTTTTGACAGACTTTTGTCACCGTGCACTGCCTGCGTTCTGCGATGAATGTCAACTGGTCGACATACTTCAGCTGTTAGAAACCGTATCACCGCTCGCTGATCAATTCTGGACGGATTCCGTATCACACCCGCCATGTTTTCAACGGGCTGCTGAGAAAACTATGAGTCGGAAGATAATGAAATTTTACAAACTTGACGGTTGATATGTACTATTTACACAAGTAGTGATGTTATCATGTGCGTCGTACTTATATTCACCTGTTGCAGTTTGGTCTGGTTTCATTTGAACCCCATTCGCACTAAGCCTCAGCTTGTGAGGTTGGGTGGTCAGTTGCCCGCGTCGCTTTTTTTTCCTTAACTGTAAGTCAGTTATTTAAGGACAGTTCGTTAAAATAAGAGAAATAGAATTTCACGCAAACGTGAAAGTTTGTAAAAACATATACTGTTTGCTTTTTTTTTTCTTGTTCAGTCCTCGAAAAATCCAGTATACATTCCAGTCCTTCGTTAACAGATGCCTACGAAGGATAATGGGCATAACGTGGCAGGACATGGTGAGAAATGAATAATTTGCGTGAAATGAGCCGAAAACATTCATTGGAACAACAAATTAAACGAAGTAAATGGGGTTGGATAGGACATTCGCTGCAGAAGGCACAGTCTAACATTAGCCAGACAGGCTCTACCATGGAATCCTCAGGGGAAAAGCGAGAGGTAGGCCCAAAAATAGGTGGAGAAGAAAATGTGAGAAGAAGATCAAATTATGTAATTACACCTGCAGAGAAGCAGAACAAGCAGCTGAGGACCGTGGAAGCTGGCGGGATGTTGTCGATGGCCTATGCACCGAGAGGAGCTACGGCCTTTGATATACGATTGGTTGACTCTTGTATTCATGTACCATGTTTGAGGTGTTGCATCTATAGCTTCTATTCAAACACAAATTACTGCTGCCCATCCAGGAAACGCTTGGCCTATGTATATAGCGGATAAAGCTATGAGTTAAAATATCCTCTACCCTAGTCAGGTTAGACATAATTATTAATAACCGGATTCGACACGACCTCAATGTGGCAGCTGACATCTTATCGCCTCTGCCACACACACAACTCTCCCGGAAACCACTAAAGTTAATACTCAAATTGTCACATTGCATCCTGGCCTGTTTTCCACCTCAAACGAGCAAGAGCAACCACTGTATCTGGCCCGTCACCGGAAGCTTTCACCTACACACTTCTTGAGATATTACATAATTGGTGTACGTTTCAAATTATTTTGCACGATCACAACACACATTAAATATGTAAATATAATTAGCGAACTACTTACATCCTCTAGCTACGTACTCCGGTCGTATATCGCACACCACATTGTCACAGTTACTTAAGCCAGTAGCAGTCTCAGTTCCGGGAATGATTGAGAGCGTATTACTGCCACTTCTTGTCACGGGCCATCTGGGAGAGTGTTTTGTAGCGATATTCAAGTTCCGTACAGGAGTGACACTCGGGTCGACAGTGGCGGGTACGCCTAGTTTAAATATTTGAGTGGCGTATCTTGGTACAGATGTGTCATCAATTTAGCTGACACTTTCTACCAATGAACGAAGAACTCACTGTATCCATTGTCATAAGTAGTAACATTTTCCGTGATAAAATGCAGAGGTAAAAGTAATGATAGTCCCACATCAGATACTGCTGTCAGGGATGAAGTGTTAGAAACTGCATTGTACTAGGTCACAGCTTTGTTGTTGTTTGCGAATGCCCACAATGAGTAGGTTACTCTTTTGTGAGCCCTGAAAAGGACGTTAAGTGGCGGGTTGCAGTAGCTTACCTCACATTCCTAGCGTTCTGATGAAGGTGGACTGGGGTCCTCCAGGTGATTGTGCTATGCTTGGCTTCACTCACTACTACGGGGATCATGTCGATCCATTAACTCGTTGTCCAGGCTCCCATGAAAGCAGCCCGTTTCCAGGGAGGGCTAATGGGAAGCCGAGGTGAGGGTCTTGACCAGTATATTTAGCCTGATCTTGAATAACATGGCTGATCAGTATATTTTGCCTGACTAGACGTTAGTCTTCCTCCCCAGGTCACAGCTTTAAATGAGGTGGTTTGTATCAGAGCATTTTCAGGGACCATTTCAATCGTAGTTGTTGTACATGATGACGTTGCAAGCCTCTTGCACAAACCTTTTAATTACCTTTTCATGGCAGGCTTGGAAGGTTACCGTGGTTATATTCTCTTCATCCTGGACACCACACACTGTTGAGGGGACAACGAATTACCAAGTGTTAATCCTGAGTTCAAACTAGCGCATGCAATTTTCTTCCACCCGCCTTATCTGAATTTGATATCAGTTTACTCCTCTAAATATATCGAACTAACAGATGTCTGATAACGAATGTCAACATTAACATCTGGAAGGACATTTGCAATAGCTTAGAACACCTGTGTGCAATTTTTGTAAGTGGATTCACATTGGAGTCGATATCTTTGCCTGACAGCCGACTCCAAACACTCCATGTTTACTGCGCATTACCCTACCCATCATGCATCTTATCTAAAGTTGGTTTCCTTTTTATACTTGACAATTGTTTTTTTTTTTAGATATATGTGGAGAGCAATCCTCAATCACTAAACCATACTTGAATAACTTGACCCCTATCTAAACAATTATATGCGCAACGATACATTTTCTTGTCAGCAAAGTATCTCATATGGCCGGATAAATTATTAGGAGCGTAGGGTGACGAACGTTTCTTTCACATGCCATATGTGTGGTGGCTGTTATTTTCAAATATACAAGTATGGCTCAGTAACTGGGTAAGCAGAAATACGAAAACAAAACATGTGTTACGAATAAACGGCCTGCAAGACTACCACAACCAGATTCTAGTATGACCCAAGAAGAGTCCAAAAGGTTTATTAGGGCCAGATACATGGCCAAATGGGAAACAGAACACACTGGCTACACAAAAAATGAGGCCTACTACCAACTGAACAGAAGAGAGCAGGTCGTGGTCTTCAGACTCCGCACAGGCCACAACAGACTGAGGTACCACCTATTCAATAAATTGAAGATAGGGGGCACTGGCGAATGCACCTGTGGTACAGGGAAAATGACCGTTGAACATCTACTGCTAAATTGCCCGACATACGAGGACGAGAGAAAGCACATGTGGCCATCACCAGTGGCAACACTAGGCAAGCTCTATGGCAGTGTTGACAGCCTCAGGATGACAGCTGCTTTTTTCGAACAAATTCAAGTTGACGTCTGACAGCGTACGAAGAAGAAGAAGAAGAAGAAGAAGAAGAAGAAGAAGAAGAAGAATAAACGGCCTTCGGTAGAGATAAAGATCAACACAAATGGAAATAACTAATTTTAAAGAAACAGCCACAATGAAAACGAAAGACAAGAGTACTGTGCGATGTTTTGTCCATGTATTATGTATTGTCCCTGTATAATGTATTGTTCTTGCATTATGTATTGTTCCTGTATTAGTTATTGTTCTTGTATTATATATTGTTCCGGGATCAAGATACTGAGCAGCGCATGAGCTGCAGTGGTCAGCGACTCATAGCTGACTGCTAGCGTCAGGGCCAGCGAACCAAAGCTGCCAAGACCCTTCTACATCTCCACGCGGTGATCCTGGATAACAGGCTGCAGCAGGGCAGACTGGCTAAGGAGAAAGGATCGAAGAGGGAATGCTAACCCGGTACTTAAAAAATGCATGTTGAAGTCGGATGTGTTGGACCGAAAGGTGCAAATATCGCAGTCAAGCTGTAAACTACGACGCAACGCATTCCGTTCTCTGGACTACATTCTGCTACTCAAGACCTTTCAGTGTTTGGTAGTGGGAGATTGAGAATGAACGAAGCCAATCCATATATTGTTCCTGTATTATGTTTTGTCCACGTGTTATGTATTGTCCCTGTATTATGTATTGTCCTTACATTATGTATTGTCCCTGTATAATGTATAATGTCCCCATATTATGTATTGTCCCTCTATTATGTATTATCCCTGTATTTTATATTGTCCCTGTATTATATAGTGTCTCTATATTATATATTGTCCCTGTATAATGTATGATTAAGATTATGTATTGTCTCTGTATTATGTATTGTTCCTGTAGTATGTATTGTCCATGTATTATGTATTGTCCCTGTATTATGTATTGTCTTTGTATTATGTATTATCCCTGTATTTTATATTGTTCCTGTATAATGTATAACCGGGATTATGTGTTGTCTCTGTATTATGTATTGTCTTTGTATTATGTATTGTCTTTGTGTTATGTATTGTCTATATATTAAGTATTGTCCCTGTATTATATATTGTCCCTGTATTATGTATTGTCTTTGTATTATGTATTGTCCCTGTAGTTTGTATTTTCCTTGTATTATGTAAAATCGGGATTATGTATTGTCCCTGTATAATGTATAACCGGGATTATGTATTGTCCCTGTATTATGTATTGTCCATGTATTGTGTATTGTCCCTGTATAATGTATAACTTGGATTATGTATTGTCCCTGTATTATGTATTGTCCCTGTATTATGTATTGTCCCTGTATTATGTATTGTCCCTGTTATTATTTATTGTCCCTGTATTATGTATTGTCTCTCAAGTATGTATTGTCTTTGTATTATGTACCAAAAGGGCAGCAAAGATGGCGCCATAACTGGCTGCGGGTCTACACAGCTCTTCTGTTTTAGTTCATTATAGATGGCGCCAGACCATGGATTTGCCGGGAATTGAAACTAGTCGACGACTTATACTTGTGGTCACACAAACGTGGTGTTGTTTTCCAATTCGACTGGTTAATTCGTTCGTTTTGTGTGTTTTCGTCCGTCCGATTATCCTGGAATGGACATCGGCTATATGAATAGCACTACGCGTAAACATGTGTCATACTTCACGGTCTAGTTCACGGCTGAACTTCACGAGATTGGCCGTCCTTCGCCCTAGCTAAAGACAGTGTCAGCTTCGTTGTATGAAATTTAGACACAATTATAAGGAACTGCCACCTGGAGAGAGATGGGCTTGTGAGGTGTGTAGCGGCCCAAGACACACCGTTTTTGTATGGCGGGAACTGGTACTACAAACTGGAATAACGGTGCCTCAACGCATTTCTAGGTTATGGGATAGATGATCATGATGATTATGTATTGTCCCTGTATAATGTATTTTTCCTATATTATGTAGTATCCATTTTAATGTATTGTCCCGGTATTGTGTATTGTCCCTGTATAATGAATTGTCTATGAATAATAAATTATCAATGTATAAGGTATTGTCCCGGTATTGTGTTATGCCCATGTCAAACGTATTGTTTCTAGACCTTTGTTTCAAATTCAGAAGGCTACTCCACACTCAGCAGACTCTTAGCCTGTGTGAATGATACGTTGGCAATGCTGCGAGTTGGGGAGTCTTCTACATAATATGGGACCTCGCATTGTGTAGACCAGAGGTTCCCCGAACCAGCGATCAGTGACAGGGATTATGGAGACCCAAAATGTATCAAATGCACCCCAAAAAATCAAAATGTTTTAAGAAAATATAGCACACAGCTTTGTCGTTTTTCGAAGTTGCTCTCTATACACATCCTTCTACAAATTGAATGGATTGTTCTAGAAGGACAAAATTATTTGTGTCAGTGTGTAGCCATTCACACACACCCTGCTACACATCTTCATCGTACCTGAAAGTCTTTTCTCCAATCGCTTCTTTTGCGTGGTTTAAAGACGTGCTAATCACTTGGGGCGAGGTCTGGAGAGCACGGTGGGTGTGGAAGACATTGAAAGTGAAGGTAGGTATTTGATGGTTGCAACAATTGCAGGCTGTAACAAAACAAATGTACTCAGAATCCCACGTCGTTTGTAATTGATTATGGGTCGAAGATGTTTAATGAGAAGATCTATATATGTGACACTGGTGATAGTGTTTTCCGTAGGTATGGAATGCACTAAAACAGGACTCTCAAAACCCTTTCATACGAGAGCCACATAGAATATTTGAGGTCAGTTTGAAGGCCAAAGCACATACATAATCGGGCATATAAATGAATAAATGTTTCATTTTCATCGTATTTGGAAAATCTTCTTCTTCTTTAGTCGTCTCACTTTCTACCGGGTTGCAATCAGTGTCGTCTCACTTTCTACCGGATTGTAGCCAATGTCGTAGTATGAATTTATATATCGTATCTCTCGTGGCCAGGGTAACATTTTTCCCAATTTCATGTTTATGCTGCCTATCCACCTTTTCCTCGGTTTACCTTCTTCCTGATGCTCTGCTGTAGAATGTTACATGAACAATGTGATCTGGCTGCATTCCCACAATATGGTCAAACCAATTCATTCCCTGCTGCTCGATGTACTGTATGCAAGGAATTCTTCGAACCTCCACCCTGATATTCGTATTTGTAATTCTGTCTCAACTTGTGTTGGTTAGGGGCCTTTCGTAGGCACCGCATTGTGCAGGTGGTTAACGTTCGTTCCTGGACCTTATTCAATGCCAATGTCTGGTACTGGCAAGACAGTGTTGGAATGAAGATACAATCTATCATCTACTTTTTTGCTTGAAGAAAAGTCTTTGGGTGCCCTAGTAGTGGAGACAGATATTAGGTGACAGCGTTTGTCCGCTGCTCGTATCAATTTGATATTTTTTCATTCGTCGTTTTTCATAAGGCAGAGTGCGTTGCATTGTGTGGTTTATTTTCTTGTTGGCGCTTTACCGCCATGTACATACGATGTCACCATTAATTGTTTATGAGTTTCCTTATCACAAGTCAGAACGTATGGATTGTGAGCAGTGTTAAATCAAAACATGGATTGGAAGCCGTGTCACTAACAACTACTTTATTTTGCATTCAGTTATCTAAAATAAAATACCTATGAAGATCCAATCTATTTTTGAATTAATTAATTTATCACGCCTCCACTACTTACTGTAGCAGTGCATTCCATGCATTCACTACTCTCTCTGGCTAAATAAATATTTCTTAATATCTAATTTTGACATTTCTTTAATGAATTTGCAGTTGTTGCCTCTTGTTTTTGTCGTATTCTGTATTTTGACAAATTTGTTATAGTTTAATTTGTCCTTTTTGTTGATTATCTTATAAACATGTACTAAATCTGCACACATTCTTCTCTTTTCTAGACAGTTTAGCTAGTTTATATGAGTTTCTCTTCATAGCATGTGTTGCTGTCCTATGTTCCACGAGGATCTAGGCGGATAAATGATGATGATGACATGACTGGCCTCGGACAACAGCAACAAATGGCTTTAAGGTAAACAAGGATAAAGATCAGTTTGTCGTGAGAACAGCAGCTGGCGATACAGTTAACAATTAGGTTAACTTAACTTAACTTAACGTTGTTATACGGGCTTAGAAGACGCATCGGAGTCTGCAGGCAACCAGTCACATCTACATTACCCTGCTCTAAAAACGACACACATGCAATCTATTCTTAAATGAACGACGAACTGGCTCTGCCTCCACCACCTCCTGGGTTAATGCATTCCAAGAATTCAAAACTCTCTGACTAAAAAAAATATTTCCTAATATCCAATCTGGACCTTTCTTTAGTTAAATTGAATATGTGTCCTCTTGTTCTAGTTGGTGGTTATATTTTGAAAAACTTGTAGTCTAATTTTACCTTTCTGTGATTATCTTATAAACCTATATTAAGTCACCTCGAATTATTCTCTTTCCTAGACACAGTAGGCCGATTTTTCTGAGTCTTTCCTCATAACTGTAATTCTGGAATCCACTATCAGTTTTGTCGCTCTTCTTTGTATCCTTTCCAGCATGTTTATATCTCCCCTATGATAAGGACTCCACACCTGTACACAGTACTGCAATCTAGGTCTAACCAATGCTTTATATAGTTTGACAATCACCTCCTTACACCCATGTTTAATATTTCTATTTATCATACCTAACATTGCATTTGCCTTATTCACTGCGATATCATTTTTCCTGTATTATCTATTATAACCCCAAGGTCCCTTTCCTTATCTATCATTCTAATATTGTTCGCGCCTTTCTGTAATTATGTTCCATTTGGATCTACCCATGTGGATGACTACATTTATCTATATTAAACTACATTTGCCATTTCACAGACCAGTCTCTAATTTTATATAAATCTGACCTCAATATATCTACATCTGCTATAGATGAGACACTTCTACATAGTTTTGTGTCATCTGCAAATTTTTCAGTCATGGATCTTATATCAATGCTCAAATCAAATCGTTTATATATATCAAGAACAATATCGGTCCCAAAACCGCTTGCTATTGTTCTCTTGCTAAACTGATTTGTGTGCATATTTTCATGTTTCAGTTTTCATTCCTAATGAGTTTTCCTACAGTCAATCAATTAGAGCCTTTCGGGGCTTTAACAAATACATGCAAGTATTCCTGTCCTGTGTCATCTGTTCCCCGTCTTCCTTGTTTCATTTTTTGTCTCGAACTCTCTTCCCGTGTGTGTTTTGGTCTGCTTCTACCTCTTTTAGCCTAGGGTTTCCAGAACAGAGAATGTCTTGGTAAGTATTTCATCACATTTACAATTTAACCAAACATACGCTTGGTCGGCTGATTAGCCCAGTGGTAGAGCACTCACTTATCATGGCAAAGGTACGAGGTTCACCTCCCACTATCGGCAGCTCCTGTTAAGCAAGCAGTAAACGGGTACTTGGCTTACTAGTAAGGAAGGAAAAGGCATCGAGGAAGGGAACTGGCCACCCCATCTTACAAGCTGCGGTACAGGTAGTGTACTGAAGTTTCTAACACTTCATTTCTGACCAGCGGTTGTCTGCTGAAGGACTTCTTTTATCTTTGCCTTAAACGCTCGATATCCCACGAGGTAAACGAAAAGCCGAAGGGGGTTACTAGTAAGGCAGAAGAGTGACGGTAAACATGCAGATAATGGCATATCAGACACTACTTTCAGAAATGAAGTGTTAGAGGCTTGCTGCGTTCCTTCAATGAATAACAGCATGATAGGTACCCATTTACAGCTAAGTGAGGCAGCTGGAGTATGTTTATAAGATAGATTGGATTGAACCTTGTGTATTAGCCACGAGAACCATGCGCTCTAATACAAGCTCCTCAGACGCTGTACGCCATAACATAATTACAGACAGAATCAGAAGGCCTCGTATCCCGAGCTCAATAACACTGCCACAAATATATATAGGTGGCTATTAACAGCTAATCCTACTATACTTTGTAGGTGGTAGGTTTGGGGAATGGGAGAAACCATGGTCAACTGTAATAGAGTGATCTAGAGTAGGTCATGGGAAAATTCAGAGGCAGTCAGTTGTAAATACATTATGCATGTAGCGAAAATTATATCAAAGACAATTATAGTGTACCACGACTTTTGACGCTTTGAGTTTTGTCACTTAGCTCTTACATCAGTTATAAATTATAAACACGTTTTCCTTTTCGTTACATGTTGTCCCTATTTCGTTAATGAAGCACCTCATCATGTTTCTTGAGTTAGAGAGTCTTTGCTGCCGAAGACTAATGTGTCAGGCTGAAAGGTGCAACTATCGCAGTCAAACTGTAAACTAGCGACACGGCGCATTCCGTTCTTCGGACTACATCCTGCTACTTGCAAGCCCTGTTCAGGGCTTGGTAACAGGAGATTGAGAACGAACGCAGAAAAAGAAGAAAAAGATAATCTTTGAAAAGAGGTCGGTCGCCGTCCAATGTTGTCTGTATTGAATCTCTAATATTACTTAGCTGCTTACTTAGCTGATCCTGTTTTACCCTGGGATGTAGAGATTAAACATATGCATACTACTTATTTTTGTGATTAAATAACCAAGCTATTCATATGACATTATTTGTGTGATTACACTGTAACAATGAAAAAGCGATAGTGTTCTCATAATGGATCATACGTTTAAGGGCAAAGTTAAATGACCATTTAAGGTTTTCAATTTGCAAGAAATAAATCAATCGAATCTGCAGTGGTACTAAAGGTCAAGAGAAGAAAGATTAACGTCTGGTCAGACAAAACATACTGGACAAGACTCTCACATCGAATTCCTCGTAGCTCTTCCTGGAAACGGGCTGTTTTCATGGTAGTCTGGCTAACAAGGTGAGGTATCGATGTGATCCCCGGAGTAGTGAGCGACACGTAGATGAAACCAAGCATAGCACAACCACCTGTAGGACCCCGGTTCACCTTCATCAGCGCGCTCGAGATGTGAGGAAAGCTACGACAACCCACCACTTAACGTCCTTTTTAAGGCGCGCAAAAGAGTAATCCTACTTATTGTGGGAATTCAACAACAACAAAAGGTCAAAGGTCGATAGAAACAAATATAGGTAATGGCTCAATGACTACACCAGGACAAAAATCAAAACGATACCTATGCAATCTACTTAGTCACGCCTCTTCTACCGTAAGGTGTAGAGATGACATTTGTAGCTAGCAGGAGCTGGTTTCACAAATTGTAAATAAAAGATCGCATTTATGTAGCATAGCAAGCAAGGCAGAGAGATACGACTAGGACAGATACAGCAGTTGCTACACATTTTTTTCAGTGGAGCTTGAACAAATGATAAAAGTTGGTTTCTACAAAATTGCACCAGATTTTCAACGTACGTGAGACGGGCCTCTTTTGGAAGATGATGTCATCCAGAACTTGAATTGTCAAAGACGAATAATCAATGCCTGGATTGAAAGCTGTCAAAGACATGCTTGCTTATGCTGCTCGAGGCTAGCGTAGCTCGCATACATTCTGAAGTAGACAGTGAGCGGTAACACTTAATAACTTGTAAAATGGAACTTCTTAGGGAAAGGAAGAAGGCCTCTTTTTTTAAGAAACAACCAGCACAACCGATTTGTGGTCACTTCTAAGTAAATCCTTCATATTCCGAGCCATCAACATTAACCCCTGTTAGATCTGCTTCAAAGTCCCTTTCTCCTAAAATAGATTGAGTGAACTGTTCCGAAGATGAGGATCCTGAATTTTCTGCATCGAATGTTCTACAGCCAGAATCCTCCTAAACCGACATAATTCAAAACAGCACATACTGTATACATTCTCTGTCTACTTATTCAAGAATTATTTGAAGGTTAGATTTTATTAACGTATCGTTTTTTAATGACAATTTAATGTATTCTTATGTTTACTTCTGTTCATTTAGAATTTTACACATTCGTAAGATGTGTGCCCTAAATAATGGCTGTGCTCCAACTGTCCACGATTTTCGACTTTCGTCAGTTATCTTGTTCTTCACTTATGAAAAGATCGAGGTGTGACTACGTTTTCAACTAGGAAAGCATATTCAAAACAACTGAATAGAATGTGATGTAATATCGACAAAACGGATTCAAACAATGGAACACCATTTACAGAACGCTGCAATCTCACTACAATGATGAGACACTCAGCCGCAGTAAGACATCTTGATAGTGTAAACGCTTGAGAGAAGACTACATCTAAGCAATAGAAAGATACACAACCACAACCACCCAAAAAATGTCGGACAGTTGCGTTTGTATGTAAAGTGATGGCGAGTGTTTTCTGGGACAAACATGGCATGGTTGATGTTGCCACTATAAACAGTAAACAGTACATATGCATTTTGAGTGATGTGCATAACTGTCTGCGGGGGAAAAAAACGGCCTGCTTTGATCACAAAGTGCGTCCTGCTCCTGAAAGATAACGCTCGACCTCATACGGCCCATCGAATTATGAGCCATCTACAGCAATTTGGTTGGAATGTATTGCGGCATCCATATTACAACCCAAACCAAGCTCTAAGCGATTTTCACCTGTTTGGACCCTTAAAAGAATTTATAAGAAGTCAGCATTTCAGCACTCATGACGAAGTGCAACAGGCTGCCCTGTATTTATTCAGACATACAGACAAATCTTTCTACGCTGAAGCTTTTCAAGCATTACTTAAAGGCTGAGATAAGTGCATAAACGTAGCAGTTTTTTGTTTTTTCCTTACAAAAAAAGTCCCGGTTTGACTTAAACTCCCCTCGTACAACAGCCATTCCGTTTCTAAAGCCAGAGCAACACTGAATGCAAATACATCATCAGCATGTATCATTCTGGTTTCCCTGGCAACATAACGCAGCAAAAGATGCTCTTCATCTGATGCCATTTTATGCCGTCTATTTGAGTTCCGGCCACGAGACCTCGATTGAATTTACTTCTTCCTCGTCCGTTTGCTGCAAGATGTGCCTTGGTCTTTCCACACATCTCGTTCTCTATAGGGTCCCAATCCATGACATTATGCAGGTATATTGTAATCACTCTGAATTTACACGATAAGACTCGTGACACGGCCACATATTGACCAAGAGTCACCTTTTGTCTACCCCGTACTCATAGAAACCGGTTGTGTTACAGAAACCTGGCTAAAGAGGTTGAAATAGACACTGATTACCGTAATGGTGAACGTGTTGTGCAGGCTTGTATTGCACTACAGCGAGGTGGACCATGTTCATACTTGTTCAGTGCGCCCTGGGATGTAAGAAAAAGTCAATGCAACCCCAATAACAGAGACAGTTTGCCAAGAGTAAATTAACGCATATGTAGACAAACAATCACTGGAAATGACACACACACCAAACGATATTTAACTAAATAATTCCGAATCGAACACCGAACGTAATGTCTAGCTGCAAGAAAGATACGAGTTTAAGGATTCAGTCAAGAGAAGCAACCATGTGATTGAATATACCTGTACTGTCTTCTTGTGGAGCGAGTAGCCAAGTCGACAGGGATACGGTTTGCTAAGACTGGGATTAAACCGCTTCAGTGTTAGAAACCACGTACGGACAGAACAAAATTCGGGCGTGGTTCCTTCCTGATACGACCGCTCCTCCAGTCGACCCAGCCGTAAATGGGTACCTGACGTATTAGTTGGGGAAGGTATAAACAGCAAGGAAGGGAACTGCCCCCACCCCCTCACATAGACTGTGGTTTAGTCCATGAAGAATTTATCTTCATCCTCGAAGGCAATTGTTGCTATGCGGCCCACCTTACCGTTGCCTTTACTGTCCTCGTGGTGGTTGTCACTAATTTGTTTGTCTATTTACACCAATATCCCGATTAACATCCTTTCATACAGCGTCGTTTTGTTTCAACGTGCTTGTGAAAAAACAAGATATAAATAAATATATATAAATATATATAAATATATATATATAAATATATATAATAAATATATATAAATATAAATATTATCACAAAACAAAAGCGCGAAACGATGGGATGTTGAATTCCACCCGTCTCCTCGTCTTGCCATATTGGAGATTGGCTTGGCTTCGTTCGTTCTCAATCTCCCGTTACCAAACAATGAAAAGGGTCTAAGTATCAGAATGTAGTCAAGAGAACAGAATCCGTTGTGTCATAGTCTACAGCTTGACTACGATATGTGCACCTTTCGGTCCAACACATCCGACTTCAGCTGGCATTTTTTTAGTACTCTGTAATCATTTCCTTTTCGATCCCTTTTCTTTAGTCAGTCTGCTCTGTTGCAGCCTGTTATCCATGGTTACCGCGTAGAGGTGTAAAAGGGTCTTGGCTGCTCTGGTTCGCTAGCCCTGACGCTAGCAGTCAGCTATGGGTCCCTGACTGTTGGATATTGATTGCACACTGTACACGTAAGGGAACATTTGGCAGTTGAATATTTAATAGGATGTTTAAACGCTGTTCGGGCAGGTATAATAAAAGGTAATAAAATTATCCCCCAATATGCAATTTACCTTCTACCAAGGTTAGAAAACCGCATTAAGACAGTATTCACTGCAAAATAAAGAACGTACTACGGATAGACTTCGGTTACATGGCAACAGTGATATCGTGCCTGTTTGAATAACAGAATCCCAAGTATTTTAAATAATATCAAATATTCACTACCAAGGCTGACCGCTCCGGTGTGTAGTAATGTGTTGACGACTTCCTTGGATTTAAGCGGGAAATAAACGAAGTTCGTGGATAGATTGATGGACTGACACAACTAATTTGGTTAACTGAGGTAGAAATACAAGATGTAGTGGAGTTACTTGAATCGCGTGGTGGAGAATTATCATCGAGCAGCTGAACAAAAGACAATGAAAATGATGATGCATTATCTCCACGATCCTTATCAACAAAAGGTTTGTCTTTTTCGAACATTTAGATACAGCTATGGCAATTTTCTAAGAAAAAATATCATCAAGGAGAAAGCAGTTCACAGACAAAACGGATTATAACCGATGGATACAGATGTTACAAGGAAAGGTACAAACATGTATTTATGTTTACAATATAAATGTGTTTTTTTTTTTTTTATAATTACGAGCAACTGTGTGGGGACATTTTTGTCATAAATGTTATTGGGACATACATCATGTAGCATGTCCTTTATAGAACGTCGCTCACATCACAGTTTTTCAGAAAGAAATTCTTTTCCTTGCCAAAACTCCAACCTCCGCTAGTCATAACCAGGCATTCCTGGATATCTTGGTGCCATCGTCTTCTTGGCCTACCCCTGCCTCTTTTACCTGGCGCCATACCTTCCATCACTGTTCTCTCGAGATCGTTGTATCTCTTGATGTGACCAAAGTATTTGCATTTTCTAGCCAAAATGGAATTGATAAGCCAGTTCTCCTCTATACTCAACTCTTGCCGAATGTCTACATTTGTCTTTTTCTCTGTTCGTGGTATTCTGAGGATCTTTCTGTAGCATTTTTACTCGAAGAATTCGATTCTTTGTCTGGAAGGTTTAGTAATCGTCCATGATTCGCAGCCATAAGCTGCCACAGGAAAAACATAGGCTCTCAAGACTTTTACTTTTATAATTTTGTTGGTGCTCTGCCATAATTTCTTCAGGCTGTTCAGTCTCTGCATTGTCATGGCTAGTCTTCTTCTGATTTATTTCGAGCAGACGCCATTTTTGTCCACTCTGGAGCCCAGATATTCAAAATGTGTAACCTGGTCTATTTCCTCACCACCTACTGTAAATTTATGCTGACATTGTGTTTTGTCGGTGGTCATTATCTTTGTTTTATTTATGTTTATAAACAGGTTTTTATCTTTACTGCGTCCATTTACGGCTGAACTTAGCTGCTCTAGCCCTTGTGCACCTCTTGATAGTATCACTGTGTCGTCTGCGTATCGTAACTCAGTAATCTCGAACCCGCCAAAAATGGGTCGAATCTTTCAATGTTCTCGTCTTCTTGAACATTTCTCATTATACATTCTGCATATATGTTGTAAAGATAAGGTGACATTGGGACATAGTCACTATTTATATCGTTGTGTCTAGCGTAAAAATCACTCACAATGTTGTTTCAGGTAAAGTCGTTCTTTTCAGCAACCTAACTACGACGTTACTTGGGTAGTTGGGTATACATGCCTTGGAGTCCCCCCACCCTCCATTTGTAAGACCGCCCAGCTGGATTTGTCTCCCACTGAGTGAAAAGGCAACAAGCAATGAACATTCAAGGGAAACAATAAGCGACTGTATATCACTACGATGCAGGATATCAGCATTTTTCGGCCCCTGAAACATCCATGAACGATCGATGAGTGGGCGTGGGCGACTGGGTGGGTGGGGCATGTTTCTTATGAATGAATCCAGCATGTCAGCTCACGAAAGGTCACAACGCTACGTTTTGGTTTAGAGCATGTATGTATATCGCACACACTCACTTTTGCGCGCCAAAAATCGATGTGAAATTGCAGTATTTGTTTTCAACACCTACGCCGGGCGATTATGTTCAATGGTTTGATAACAATGTCAGGAATGCAGCCGCCGTTCTCACGTTTCCCACGACTTGCCAGTTTGACTTGAGCCACTGAAAAATCTTTTCGCTAGGAAATGTTGGTTAAATTGACCACAGAATAATAATAATTTGGGTTCGCTGCTCGATAGCGTCAAGCTCGAGTATACTTAGTTGTTAATTGGTATCTTACTAACTAACAGCGATAAAAGGAACTGGTCACCAAAATCTAACAAAAAGCTGATACTTAGAGCAAAGAGGTCTCCAACACTTTTTCCCCGACGACGGTATCTGCTATGGGACTTACCATTTTTGTAAACCTGGTTAGTAAATTACTAACATATTAATTTTTGTATATAATAATAATTTATATATAATAGTTTATAATTATATTTATAAATAATTTACTTTTATCTATACAAATTTTCTGTCATTTCTGCAGATAAACTTTTAACGATTTATTTTAAATAATTTACTGTCTGAAAATTTTTTATTTTTTTTATTTCACAAATGAAATCGTTGTAAAACTTGTTAATTGTACACATCAGACCGTCGCCATTTAGTGCCAACTTCCTGTATTTCAGAATGTTACAACAACAAAAGACTTCTGACTTATACGACAATACCAACACCGCTGAACATTTAAGATAAACATTGCAGACGGACAGGGCACACACTCAAGAAGACACATCAACAATGTAGCCAGCCATGTGATGGATTAGAACATACAGTAAAAGAAAGGAATATGGCGGCTAAATAGCATCTGGTGAAGAATTTTGGAATAGGAGGCCCAAGGAGCTGGAGTCTCATTGCTGGAGATTAAGACTTTGGAATAGGAGACCCAAGGAGCTGGAGTCTCATTGCCGGAGATCAAGACTGGAATAGGAGACCCACACCAGGTTGAAGGTGATAAGTGTGCTACTGGTGGAACCATCAAACCGAAGAAAGACAAGCTCACAATAGGTACGTGGAATGTTAGTACACTGAACCCATGTGGCAAAATCAATGAGCTAACGCACGAGATGGAGAACTACCGGTGGAACATCCTTTGTATATGCGAGGCTCGATGGAAAAGCTTTGGAGAGTTTACCGCGGAGGAGGGCCACAAGTTCTACTTCAGCGGCAGGAAAGACAAACATGTACATGGAGTGGGGATACTGGTGCATAAAGACACAGCCAGATGCATATTGGGTTGCCGCCCAATATCTAGCCGTTTTATCATCTTACGGCTAAAGGCAGCACCGTTTAATATTACCATAAAACAGTGCTACGCACCCACTGTAGGCTATGAAGATTGTGAAATAGAGGCATTCTATGATCAACTTCAGAGTCTGATACACGAAACGCCAAAAAAGACATATTGGTAGTCCAGGGTGATTGGAATGCAAAAATTGGAGAAGATGCAGTCCGCGACTGGAGGGGAACATGTGGCCCATACGGAAATAAAGAAACCAATGACCGGGGCCTTAGACTCCTAGAATTTGCACGATGCAATCAGCTGTTGGTGGCAAATACGTTTGGGTAAACAATCCGTCTAGACGCTGGACAGGGCATAACCCAAGCAAGGAAGTGCACAGCCAGATTGACTATATACTGGTCCAGAGGAGGTTCCGATCGAGCATCAACACCGACAAAACGAGAAGTTTCCCCGGAGCGGATATAGGAAGCGACCACGATCTGGTTATGATGACCATGCGTCTGCGATAGAAGGGAGTCGCAAAGAAGGATGGGACCAGACTAATGTTTGACCTGGACAAACTAATGGACCAAAAAATCACTGAAGTGTTCCAAGCAAGGGTGGGAGGAAAATTTGCGCCACTGTTGACTCTCAGAGAGGGACTGGATACATATACAGTTACAGAGTCTCTTAACGCAGCTCTTATAGATACTGCAACAGAGATCCTGGGATGCCACAAACAAAAAAGAAGCCATGGTCGACCAAAGAAAATCTAGACCTTTGTGATAAAAGAAGGTCACTGAAAAACCCCAATCACCCACCGGATGAGGTCGGCAGATATAAAGAGGTCAAGAAAGCGATACAACAAAAGATGAGAGAGGCAAAAGAAGCGTGGATATGTGAGCAATGCACAAACATCGAAGAGAAACCAAACCGAAATTACGCTAAAGGAGCATACACGGTTGTCAAAGAACTGGTAACACCAAGACAAGGCAGGAACTTTATGATCCAGGATAAAAGCGGCAAGTGCCTTATTGAGGGAAATGACGTACTGGCACGATGGACAGAGTACTGTTCCGAGCTATATAACTATGAAGGACGAAACGAATTTGAGAAAACAATCCCCCCAACACCAACAAATATAGAGGATAACCAACTGATAACGAAGGAAGAGGTAAATACAGCGGTAAAGACATTGAGAAGAGGGAAGGCGGCTGGCGTGGACAATATACCAGCAGAGCTCTTACAAGCAGGTGGAGAGGTAGTGGTAGAAGGCCTGACACACATCTGCAACAAAATATGGGCGACAGGAAACTGGCCGGACTTATGGACGAAATCAATGGTTATACCGTTACATAAGTCTGGAGACCTAAAGCTGTGCCAAAATTACAGAACGACCAGCCTCATCAGCCACCCTAGCAAGGTCATGCTTAGATTAATCCTCGACCGATTGAAACCCCAAGCAGAGAACATCATTGCCGAGGAGCAAGCAGGGTTCAGACAGGGAAGAAGCACTACAGAACAAATATTTAATTTAAGGCTGCTAAGCGAGAAATATCTAGAACAGCAGCAAACACTGTATCATGTGTTTGTTGATTTTAAGGAGTTTGATAGGTATGGCATATTTAAATTGTTAACTTGTCTCAATTCGGTCCCTTTCGCTTTGACACGGCATTTTGGAGAGACCGGTTTCTTCGTCACTATCATCCCTTCCTATTTCTTTTTATTTAAGCTGAGGCCTTTGTTTCCATTTTGTTGAATTGCCATGTCCACCATTTCCTGCAAGTCGGTTTCAGTATGAGTTTTCAATACAATGTCATCAGCATATCGTAGATTGTTAATGTTCTTTCCGCCACTTGATGTTCCTGACATTATCTGTATGTCTCACAAGATAAATTCGCTGTATAGATAGAACAAGCCGGAGGACATAACACAACCTTGCTTCACTCCTCTTTTTATGTTTATAATCTCCCAATTAATTGTTAATTCTTATATCCGAAGTCTGTCCCCAATAAATATTTTGAATGATCCTAAGGTTGTTGTCATCAACATGTAAACTTTTCAGCATTTGGCTGATCTCCATATCTTTTACGCTGCACAGAATAGAGATATTGAAATGGTATTATCAGATCACTAATGTGGAACTGCTGGAAAGAACTAGACAGATACCAATGAAACATGATGTGAGAAAACGTTGATATCGTTACGAAATAGTCTCTGTTCTGAAATCCCGAAATCAAGAGCAGTAGTAGCAAACAAAAAAACACACGTGGAGAATAGAGCACGCAACCAAAAATAAAAGAAACAAAGAAGACGTTGGCAAAGCTGGAACTGGTGCCCAGACATAGGAGGATTTGGCGTGTGTTTGTTGAAGACTTGTGCTACACAAAAAGGACCTAAAAGGTATTAATTGATTGATTGATTGATTGCTTGATTGATTGATTGACTGATTGTAACAGGCGCAACTAATTTATACCCAAAGTATATATATCTTTAGTTCCGTGTAAAGATTTACGTTTCAGATTTGATACATCATAGGATCGATGACCACCAACCAGGCAAAGTAGAGGTAGCTCATTGTTGACCTGAAAGACGTCATCGGATGTGATGGCCAGGGTGGAAGATGCAGGAGTCAATGAACTGACTGCAGCCAACGACTCATGCCTGACTGTTTGCAATCAGGGTCAGTGAGTCATAACTCACCAAGACCCTATTCCGCCTCCAAGTGAAACATACTGTAACCATGCAATTTGGCTTTGAGATTAAGGATTGAAGAAGGAAGACAAACTCGGTCCAAAAAAGCCTTTCTGAAATCGGATGTGTCTGGCCGAAAGACGCAGATGTTACAGCATCGTTGTAAAACTGCGACACGCCACAACTTCCTTTTCGGGACAAACGCCAAAATCAGAAGAAGATGGTGATGGACAATGGCTTCTTCGCCAATCACGGTTCAAGGATCTGAGAAGAAGTAGTAATCCTTTCAATCTCGTAATTAGCAGTATTGTTTGACATTCATTTTTTTTCAATTTTGTTTTATCAAGTACGAATATTAGTCGTTTTACTTTACACACATCTTTATTAACTGGCATTAGATATGCATCTATACTTACACAGTGGTAATTAAAATTAAAATTGCAGCATTGCACAGTTTAAAATCTGTTCATGGCTAGATTATAAATTATACTATGTGTGTTCAAAAAGTATCCGACATTTAGGGCAGTAAAATACAATTACTCACCTGGAGGTTTGAATCCCTAAGGCCCTTCAAAATACTCTCATTGGGACTCCACATACTTCTCCCAGCGATCCAGTCATAATTGGAAGCATTTCAGGAAGATATATTTGGGAATGGAGTACAGCTGGGTCGTAGCATTCCGCATGATGCCTTTTAGTGACTCAAATCGGATCCCTTTGATCGACATTTTCAGCTTAAGGAACAGCCAAACATCGCAAGGAGCCATGTCGGGAGAATAGGAAGCAAGACGAACCAGAGAAATGTTGTTTTGGCCAAGAAATTCATTCACGCATGACTGTCCCCTATATGTCTCCGTCGAAAGATAACATTCACGCCTCATTTGTTTCCGTAGGAAAAAAAAAATATAAAGTCGGATACTTTTTGAACACACCTCATAGTCCATTTGTACTCGTATACAATATTATTATGATTATTTGCCATGCCTGAAATAGATTTATTATCACCCAAAGCTTTCTGTCTTTTTGGGACTTTAGATAGTTGATAATTCCCCCCCCCCCCCCCCTCAGAGTATTTTGTGAATACAATCAAGATAGTATATTTATGCCTTCGTCTATATATTTTGTCTTCGATCTTTTACATTATCATGACACGCACTCGAGAGTATCGAATACACCAGGGATCATGATGCTGAGCAATGTGTGAGCTGTAGCGGTCAGCGACTAGAAGCTGACTTCTAGGGTCAGTCCCAGAAACCCAGAGTTGTCAATACCCTAATCCACCTCCACTTGGTGATCTTAGATATCAAGCTGCAACAGGGCAGACTGACTAACGATAATGGATAGAAGAGGGAATGCAGATCCGGTACCCAAAAATGTTATGCTGAAGTCAGATATTTTGGCCCCAAAGGTGCAAATATCGCAGGCAAGCTGTAAACTGCGACACAAAGCACCCCGTTCTCCGGACTACATCCTGCAAATGGTTTCATAGTTTGGTAGCGGGAGTTTGAGACCGAACAACGAAGAATATGAAGAAGAACACATCAGCGATTTAGATTGTGCTGCATGAACTGTCTTTGCGAGTGCGTCAGTTATAATAATAATAATAATTAATATCATTTATTATAATTTACACAAATACAACTAGCACCATTATGGAATATGGCTAAGTTAAAAGTATATCCCTACATGAAACCTATTTTTACAATTTAAAAAAGGATCTAGATTAAGAAATGAATTGGAATTAAGTGATAAAAAAGGAAATATGCCAATACAAATATTTACATTTTGTAAAGATATGTCAACAAACTAACCAGAAAGATATAGAGCCGGTGTGAGTTGTCTGCATTGATAAACATACGCATGTCGAATGTCGAGGAAGATAAGAAAAGCATGTTTATTGACAACAATATGCCATCTGGAAATTACAGGGTTTTACAGAAGAATTTTGAGAAACGCATGGACGGATAAGAAAACTAAAGTGAATGAGACGTGCGAGGCCAATGAACAATGGATGCTTATTCTCTGGTTGAGGTGAGGTGCGGAAGGGTCATAAGAGAAGAGGAGGAGAGTTGGAGTACCAATTTGACAACGAGCAAAATTACTTGAGAAAAATGGGATAATGCAAAGATAGATGATACAGGGCAGTTTAACATCATAGCATGGATGGGAGTCAACAACAAAACGATAAACGACTTTAAGGATGTGTCATTATATAAATAAATTAATACGCACGCAGGTATGTGTGGTGCATGATGATGGTGATGGTGAAGTTCATCCTGCGCCCATATCAGACTTTAAACTTACACGTGAAAGAGTCCTGGCTATCTTTGATCCGTCTAGGCGGCCATATTGGTCGGTTGTAACCGTTGCCCGAGGGAGAAAAGGCGTAAACATTGTCAAAATTCCACTATATTCGCCATTAAACATGCCTCTGGCGTTAAACGCCGACCCATGGCGCCGAATGGAATTAGCTCACGAAACAGAAGTGAGTATTAGTGCTATTAAGCATCCTTATTGTAGATGTGTAATTGTCGACCAGAACCAGTGATCCGTCCAATATGCAACCGGAGGCGAAACCGAGGGCATCTGTCACTCATCTCTTTTGTTGAATGTCCATTCTGTTATTGGCGGTTCATCGGTACAATTAATTTATTTGTACTACTATGCCATTATCGGCCTCAGATTTTCGTTATTTTCTTAATTGAGGATTGAAGAGATACTGTGGTCAAAGATAAGACGGGAAAGAACTTTTATTGTAGTTTGATTTGTGCTATTTCATTATGATTATTTATTTATTTATTATCCATTATTATGATTTATTTTGTTCATTTGGGAATATTGATATTGAACTTATTATTAGTTAAGTAAGGTAAACCGTAAAGGTAGTTACTAATTTCTTAGCAGACAGTCACACTGAGTAGGGATATACCTACTACTATCTGGATCATGAAGTGTTAGACTACATTGTGATTGTGACTTAGTACAGGTTTTTAAGATAATCAAAGAAAGGATAAATTAGACTATGATAGTATAGTCTAAAAATTTTTTTTTCAAAATACAACCACCTACAAGAACAAGAGGACACAGCTACAAATGAACTAAAGAAAGGTCCAGATTAGATATTGTTAGGAAATATTTTGTTGACTCTGCAGAGTCTTCTAAACAAGTATGAGTATAAAGACGTTAACGGTTAAGTTATTGTTACGAGAGCTAGTACCTAGTCCAATATATTTTTGCAGTTGGGTGACCAGTTCCCTTCCTTTTTATAGCTGCCATGCACTCCATAGTTCATAGCAGTTATCTTTTTCAGTGTTCATCCAGAACTGAGAAAAGGGTGTGTCGTAGTTTACAGCGAAGCTGCACTTTTCGGCCCTACTCATCTGGTTTCATCTGGCTTTTTAGGTACCAAACCAGGTTTGCCCTCCCACAGCAATCCTTATATTATCTTAGCCAGACCACCCAGACTACACTAATGCAGCCTGTTTCCAGGGTTACTGCTCAAAGGCAGAATAGGGTTTTAGTCAGTTCTTGTTCACTGACCATCATGCAAGTAACGAGCTATGAGTCACTGGCTGCTGTCAGTTCATCCACTGTGCTGCACCTTCAGCCTTTCTTCTTTGCGTTCAGAATCTTTGGTCATACTATATTTGCAGGCCAGTCACCATGATAAAGCCTGTAGTCTTTACCAGGTTGGGGAGGCTACCCCACAGCTTTTGTCTCAGCTCTGCACCCTCTGGCCAGGTCTGGTATCTCATTTCCCTATAGGGTGGGCATTCCTGTAGAATGTGCCCAGGATTCTGGCCCCCTGTTCCACATAGGCATTTATCGATGTGTGAGATGTTTGTTAAGTATAGATGTTCTAGTAGTCTGCAGTGACCAGTTCTCAGTGGAAATAAGCTAGTTTGTTGATTTCTTTTGAGTTGATGAATTGGATCTGGTCTAATGCTTATGTTCATGTCCACCTTCAGTCCTTCTAATAAGTTATGTAGGGCACAGAGAAAAACAGAGGAAACACGAAAAAAACAACCACAATAAACAAACTAATAATAGTAATATTTTGTCTATTTTCTACCTTGTGCAATCGTATTGACAATTTCTAGGTTGGTTCACCCTATTTCATAACTGGCATACTGTGTCTCACACTTCCTTGACACATCCTGGTATGGTAGTGAACTTTAACCGCACATTTTACTTCATGTCTTTTTTTGTTATGATTTTATAGTTGTTTTCATTTGATCTTTGTACCTGACAAAGGCATTGTGACTTTAACATTATGTATCGTTTTGTCCCTGAGCCATTATCTTTATGTGGTTTTATTTACTTTTTCTTTCAGTCCAGCTGCAGCATTGATCTTTATTTCTACATAAATTAAAAAATATCCCTGTACTTCCTAGTGAAAGTTTTACATCGCAAGAATATTCAGGGGTGCAAAGCATTACAGAGTGAATGAGTTAGGGAACTATCTGCAATGGTAGGCCTACACTTTATTAGTGGTGAAATAGAGCAAAAGAATTATATACATTATTTAGATGACAAAATCATAAGTAATGGTTCAGTGACCACACAAAGACAAAAACAAAACCCACATTACAGACACAAAGACCAAATAGAAAAACAAGACAGATAAATGCCAGAGATATGAAACGGTCTGAGTTGGCAGCCAGTAGCAAAAAATGAGTAGTTAGGTATGTGGGTGCCACGGTAGGCCAGTTATGAAAACGTAGACTGAACAAGAAATGGTAACATGTAAAATAAATATAAATGAAAGAATGCTCACATAGGCTGCACCAGGACCAAAATAAACACCACATTAAGTTGCAATTCCTTTGATAGGAACAAATTCAGGCAAAAACAAATCACACAAATAAGGTACTACTTATACATCAATTACTGTAGAGTCTTCTAAATCAGTATATAGAAAGACGTTATGTCATTGTTACAAGAGCTAGTCTAATCTTTTTTTTTGTAGTGGAGTAACCAGTTCCCTTCCTTTTTCATAGCTGCCATACACTCCATAGTCCATAGCAGTTGTCTTCTTCAGTGTTCATCCAGACCTGAAAAAAGGGAATATGATAACATGTCAAATAAATATAAATGAAAGAATGCTCACATAGGCTGCACCAGGACCAAAACAAAACCCCACGTTAAGGTTGCTTGATAGGAACACATTTAGACAAAAACACAAACAAATTACAAAAGTAAGACACAAATGATGTACTACTTATACAGACATTTTTGATGCTGACCTCGCTAGCTTCATTGGCTTTGTTAACATTTTCCATGTTTCAATACACTTCACATCTCATCTTTCTTACATCTTAACTTTCATGATATCACTATTTGTCTGCCCTCATGGCCTCTTACTAACACCTACTATGTTGTTGTTTAATGTCCACAATGAGTATGTTTACTCTTTTGTTTACCCTGAAAAAGGCATTAACTGGCGCATTTTAGTAGCTTTCCTCGCATCACAATTGTGCCGATGGTATGTATGGGGGCCTTCCAGGCTGTTGTGCTATGCTTGGTTCTATCTCCGCATTGTCACTACTACAGGGATCTATTGAATCACATCTCGTTAGCCAGACTACCTTGAAAACAGCTTGTTTCCAGAGAACACTACTTGGATGAGAGATGGGGGCTTATATCTAATGGAGTTGTATATTGCACCTGGCCCTGATGCGATATCCTGATCAGTATGTTGTGCCTGGCTGGACTTGTGTCTTAGTTCCCCACCATTTACAATAAACCCACTGACACACATACTGACTTTCCACAACTATCTCTATCCTCAACCCTGTATCTTATACTGATGTTCTCACCTCTTCCCACCACACTTATCTGACAGTGGGAAACTGACTCTTACTTTTCATCCTCTCTCTGCCTCTGTCCATGAGATTCTGTTCTGCTATCTCCTTATTCTTCATTCCAATCCTTCCACATGTGTGGTATTTTCTGATCCTCCATTGGTACCCTACAGTAAAGATAGAAACTTGCACGATTTGTTGGTCAGAAGTAGCTCTAAACTCACCTCATCGACCATCACAATATCTTGCTGGGCAACAACAAGGTTGTGTAACATGTCCCTGTTATCTTGAACACATTCAGCAGCCTTCCCAAAATCAGTTTTGGAGATAAAAATGGTTCACCTGATATATTATGCTACATGCTATTATTTGCAATTATTTGCAATCGCTGCAATATGAAATGCATCAGGAGAATCTTACCTTGAACTACGTGCCTGCTTCCATCAATACCTCAATGACAGCTCCAATATCTTGACTCTCCCATCACCAACCATTTCAGTAGTCCTGGATACTAGGTTAAGGTTGATATCAGAGTCACTGGCATCATCTACTGCTCAACCAATTTAGACCGGTTTGTGCTTGAGAATAATTGAATTATTCTAATGAAGTGTCATAAACCTCATGGTTTTGATACATTTCGTACCTTTATGTAGACTTCTTTGCACATTTCTCTCTTCCATCTCTCTATATCTCACTCTTATTGTTATTATGTTTATGTACATCCATTTATGCACCCTTTTTCTGTGTATGTGTCTATATGGACATGTTTTTGGGGGTTTAAAAATATCGATATGCATTTCTTGATATATGCATACATGTGGTATGTGTTGGTGTGTATACTCATTGGTTCATGTATTTTCATTTCTTGTTGGGCTGCTATGCCCTGGTTGGCATGTTGTGTTTCATATGTTCTCTTCCACTGTCTGGCAAATGTGATTGTCTTCTTAAATATTGAATTTTTGTCTTTGTTGTGTGATTTGTGTTTTTGTGTGTTCCACTTCACCCTATATGTGCACTTTTTCATTTGTCTTCATTTTTATATGTTGTCATATTGAGTATTTTTTGTTTGGTTATTCTTTTTCATAAGTGCAACACATCCTGGCCACTAACTTACTGATAATGGTTGCCAACTCAAACCATGTTGTATCATTGTCATATGCCATTTATTGCTTTTTGTTGTAATTTTTCCTTTGCGCTGAGGTAGACCGCGTGACCATTGTTGTTTAATGCCCACAATGAGTAAGTTTGCTCTTTTGTGTGCTATGAAAAGAGCATTCAGTGGTGGGTTGTAAACTACCCTCACATTCAAAGTGTGCTGAAAAGGGTGGACCGCTGTTCTCCAGGAAGCTGTGTTATGCTTGGCTTCATCTGCGTGGCGCTCTGTACTATGGGTATCACGTCGATCCACATCTCATCAGCTAGCCTGTTTCCAGGGAACGTTAAATGGAAAAGAGGGAGTGGTCTTAATCAGTATATTGTGCTTGACCCGGACATGAAATTCTGGTCAGTATGTTGTGCCCGACCAGACTAGCTTCTCAGTTCTCAGCCTTGTGGCCGTAACATGGGTTTTGTTTTTGTACTGATGCAGTCACTAAGCCATTACTTAATGTCTGTATACTGGTTTAGAAGACTGTAGAGTCTGTATACAACCAGTTTATATATGTTTTTATTGCCTCTTGACCTTCAGTACCACCACATTTTCAATTTATTTGTTTATATTTAGAAATTACTTAGTGAATTTATTAGACCCAAAAAAATTAGTGTTCTTCAGTTTGTTTCTTCTATTCTGCTTCATCTTTAAAGTGTTTTCTGCTCATTCCACTGTCACATGGCTTGTCTGGGTGGTTTCAGTAACTCTGTAACAATCAAGAATATTACCACTGCCACGCTGACATGTCATAAGATTTGACTAGCACTGCAGTATTATTATTCTAGGTAAGATCATGGGATTATATATCCTGCCATTCGCTCAGGCCAAAAACTTGCTGATTGTAAAGTGGTTTTTTTGTTTTAGATAAGCTCTAGAATGAATGAAGGTTTCAAACTTGCAGCAAGTGAAGCTGTTTTCTCCAGCCCACAATGGGATTGTCATTTTTGCGTGTGATAAGGGGTAATAAAGATTAGAGGATAATATAGAGCATTGTTTAAAGTTTTTTTTAAATGTATGGTCTTTAAAAAAAGGATTAATCTATTTTATTTGTTCAACTGTTAGCACTTTTATATTAACCGTTACTAATGACTGCAAAAATCATTCATTGTGAAGGGAATTATTAATTACTAACTGTAATGCACTATCTTTGTGAAATTGCTTTGAAACATAGATTTAATTTGGAGAAATGATTAACTCATTTTATTCGAAAAATCTAGACTATTTTGTTCAAAAACTGTCTTTATATTAACTGAATTATAATTCTTATAGTCCTTATTGTAGAGCAGATATAAACATGCTAGAAAGAATACAAAGAAGAGTAACAAAACTGATAGTGAGATTCTGAAATTTTAGTTATGAGGAAAGAATAATAACAACTGAGCTACAGTCTCTAGAGAAGAGAAGAATTCAATGTGATTTAATACAGTCAGCGTCTAGAGAAGAGAAGAATTCAATGTGATTTAATACAGTCAGCGTCTAGAGAAGAGAAGAATTCAATGTGATTTAATACAGTCTGCGTCTAGAGAAGAGAAGAATTCAATGTGATTTAATACAGTCAGCGTCTAGAGAAGAGAAGAATTCAATGTGATTTAATACAGTCAGTGTCTAGAGAAGAGAAGAATTCAATGTGATTTAATACAGTCAGTGTCTAGAGAAGAGAAGAATTCAATGTGATTTAATACAGTCAGTGTCTAGAGAAGAGAAGAATTCAATGTGATTTAATACAGTCAGTGTCTAGAGAAGAGAAGAATTCAATGTGATTTAATACAGTCAGTGTCTAGAGAAGAGAAGAATTCAATGTGATTTAATACATATTTATAAGATAATCAATGGAAAGGATATATTAGACTAAAACATGCTTTTCAAAATACAGCCGGCTACAAGAACAAGAGGACACAGCTATAAATTAACTAAAGAAAGGTCTGTATTAGATATAAGGAAATATTTTTAGCCAGATAGTGAGTGGTGAATACTTGGAATGCATTGTCACGGGCGGGAATTAGTGGAGACAGGGTCAATTAATGCATTCAAGAAGAAATTGGATGTGCGTGGTTTTTTAGAACAAGTGAAAGTAACAGAAACTTGTTGTATACAGACCCTGCAGTCTTCTAAAACAATAAAAAGAAGCTAAGTAATAATATACACTGCTTGAATCTGTGTGTCCGAACCCTGGATTACCATGATGGTCCAAAGATGTGTGCAGATCATCTCGTTCGTGGGCTGCCATATGGGCAGTTGTAGTTTTATGGCCACCAGAAAGACACCCTCCTCGAGCATCTTTCATGTCTTGCAAACCACATGGCTGACCCATCTGTACTTTCATATTGACGCAGTCAACAGTATTCCAGAACTCAATTTGGTCGTGGATGTCTGTTTTTGGATGTGGTCTCCCAGGGAGATATTTAGGACTCCTCACTCCATTACTCTTTCTGCAATGCAGAACTTCTCTGCATCTGATTTACATAGACTCAAAACCTCACACCCGTATACTATTGCTGGGATAACCATGCTATTGAAGGTGTGAACCCTGGCTTTGACATCTACCATTTGTTTGAGTATCAGTTTAATGTGGTTGAAGCTGAGCCAATCTGCCGCTCTCCTGTGTGAGATCTCTATATCAATGTTGTGGTTGTTGTTGATTTCCTGGTCTAGGTATACATACACACTGATATTTCCGATGGGCACAATTTCCAACCACAGTTCCCCTGTTTGGCAGAAAGTGTTCAGTAGAAATTGGGTCTTCTTTCTATTTATGATCAGGTCATCCACCTTGTCTGCTTCATTCAGCCCATTTAGGCTTTGTTCAACTTCTGCAATACTGTGGCTGAAGATCATGTCTTTCGAAAAATGTAGGTGTGAGAGCATCTCGACCTGTATATTAACACCTTGATCCTGCCAGTGGAAGTGCTCCAAGATAATCCAGACCTACACAAAAAAAAGGACACAGAGAAATTCTGGCCAACAATCACCCAATTTGCTTGCTATGAACTATTTATAAACTGTTCTCAAAAGTTATTACCCGCAGATTAGAAAGGCAACTGTATGAGAACCAACCACGAAAATAGGCAGGTTTCAGGAAGGGCTATTCAACCAATGACCACCTCCACACAATCAACCAGTTGATGGAGAGAGCGCAGGAAGTCCATATTCCCCTATGCATTGTGTTTGCAGACAACGAAAGAGCGGTTGATAACGTGGAAATAAATGCAGTGGTAGATGCCTTGAGGAACAATGGTATAGACGAAAAGTACATCCAACTTATATAGAAGATAAGTGAGGGCTGCTCAATTGAGATGACTCTTTTCTACAAGCCACTTTCCATACCTATACACTGAGGAGTATGACAAGGAGATACCATCTCCCCACAACTGTTTATGAAGAGGATTTTGGGTCCCTATACTGGCAGGATCAACAAATATGAACATATCAATTTATAAGCAAGAAAAAGGTACAGAAGACATGGAGATACCTGAGTAGTGAACCAAGGCAGGTGGACAGTGCAATTTTTGAAGATGTGTGCACCACAGGGAGCAGAACGTTTTTGGCGATGTAAGGTTTTGATGATTATAATGAACTTCTTGTATCAATATTTTGATGTTGTGTCCCATAAAAGTAATTAAAATATTTAGTGGTTACCATTATTTCTCAACTTTGTCTTCCTTTTTTAAACAGGCTGGCAGCACAGAGGACATGCTGGTTGATGATCAGGTAATGTACTAATCTGTGTTATATATGCTTCATCCAACAATCAATTTATAATTTCAGATATCATGTGAATGCAACTATTAATTATGTAGCTGATAGCTGGCATAGATGCACTAAAACCTTTATGGATATTAGTGGATCCACTGGCCTGACTAAGTTAGGAGCTATGACAGCAAAAGAGCTGACGTCCTGGCCTCAAAGCTACTTATTGAGAAAGCATCAAATTTGCTTAGGTCAGCAAATGAAAATTAATTAATAACCGTCTGTAAGATTATAACACTACACTTGAGGAGAAGTTTGGAATCATTCCGTGATGTTGGTGATATATATTATGTTATACAGATTTGACATTACTACATTGTGGGCAGACCCATATGTGCTTATTCTTTTCTGAACAAATGTTGACAGTAATGAATTCAGCATAACATAACAATCTTGTAATAATGTAATAGTAATGGTAAGAAAAAGATAGGCTTTTCTTTTAACATAGAAAATAGTTAACAGAACTTTTTCTTATTTGTCGTTTGTTCTCAAACTCCCGCTACCGAGTCCCGAAAAGGCTTTTGCATAATGCAGGATGTTTTTCATAGAACGGAATATGCTGTGTCGTAGTTTACAGCTTGACTGCATGCAATATTTGCACCTTTCAGTCTGACACATCCAATTTCAGCAGGCATTTTTGGGTACCAGGTTAGCCTTCCCTTTTTAATCCCTTCTCCTTAGCCAGTCTGCTCTATTGCAGCCTGTTATCCAGGATGACCACGTGGAGGTGGAAAAGAGTCTTGGTAGCTCTGGCCCTGACACTTCCAACTTCACCAGGGTTTGTATTACCACTGCAATCCCTATTCTTTTAGCCAGACATGTTCAGCCTGTTTCCAGAGGCACCACTTGGAGGTGGAACAGGGACTTGATCAGCTCTGGTTTGCTGATAATTGTGCAATCAGTCAGCTATGAGTCACTGACTACTGTCAGCTAATTCACTGTGTTGCATCTTTGGCCTCAGGAAAAACTTCTTGAACTTAGTTTTATTTTGTTTTTTCCTTATGCTGCCATTTTATTGTCTTTCCACTATTGTCAACAAGTGTAGTGAAATGTTCTGATGTCTTGTTCTGACATTTCATGTGATGTTATTAATGGTACACTTTACATTTCCGGAAGTTTCAGCTACTCTTTATGTTTATCTTTGTCTTTTTGGGTTTAATGAAAATACTATTTCCTAATCAAAGTGCTTCTTTGCAGTGCTCACTGAAACGTTAATTAATAGCCAGCAAGAATCCTGATGTTGTGTAATCATCTTTGTTTACTTTGGGTTGTTTTTTAAGCACAAAATATTTTGGCCACATTTTACAATTGGGCTTTAATATTGGAACCTTTCTGTCTGGCACATCTGCTTTTGGAAAATCATTTAATCCTGTGAATTCTCCACAGCTGTTGCCTGTCACCAGATTAAATTCAATGCAGCAGGTCATTTGAAGTCATAGTTTTCGTTTTTTTAGAAGAATTACTACAAATGGCTTCATCATCTACCCAGAGTATACGAATGTGAAGGACTATACTTTTGCTGTCAGAGGCTATGTGTTGTATGCATGCCATGAAAGCATTTACAGTTGAGAGCTCAGTCTCAATTCCACACCCAGCTATGACAGTGTTTGTGACCAGATTTCAAGAAAATAGCTGAATACTTAAATAAATTAAGTTCCTAATTCTTTTAATGCTTGGGACATCAAGTATAATAGCATGATGTTAACACAGTCTACCATTGAGAATTGGCTTAAGTCTGTGTTTACATTTAACTGAAGGTAGCTTGATACTATTTACTGTGTCAGTATAAGTATATCTGATTATTTTGTATTTCTCAGGGAGAGTCAGAGAATGAAGTAGAAATCACTAATGTCACAAAGGGCGGTGAGAAAGCAGATCCCAGCCACTTTGAGTTGCTCAAAGTTCTTGGTCAGGGTTCTTTTGGCAAGGTAAGGCAGTTCACTGCAAAATATGGAGCACATTTGGTTAGTATTTGTAAACCCAGATAGCACAGTGAATGGGGATGATGATAAACCTTGGAATACATAACAGTTTAGGATCATAACACAGGTATATTGGTTTGAAGATTGTATGTGGGTTTACTGCCAGATTACAACTATGATGAATAGATTTTTAAGGAACGTTTTATCAATTACAAATAATTAACACATCACTTGTAAGCTTACCTTGCTGAGGTTGAAGAGCTTGCGTCTCCCGATGATTCCTGTAGCTATAATTGCGGGAGCATTATTTCTGACAGGGATGTCTTTCGACAGGAGCGTGACTATGGGGCTGAGGAGCATGTGGAATCTTATAGGTGTAGCTGTAGAACCCACTGGTGAGTGGTATATGCTCTACACTGCACCAATCCACCTCTACTCCATAGGTTAAATGCATTCCTGTCTCTTATTTGCTGTTTGTCTTCAATCAATTATTTTCATCATGGATGATGAAGAGGTGCAGGTCAGTAGACATTATGTCTCTGTCCCTTTGTGACAATCTCCCAGGTGACAGGTAATGCCAGACATGCTGTCACTACAGATTAGCTGGCATTACTGAATGGGGAACAATGTGATGACCTACTCAGATGTGTGTGCTACATCCCTGGCAGGATGTGGTGATTCTGAAACCAGACACACTGGGCTACCTCCATTCGATGATACCATGATGTCTCTCTAAGACAACTTACTTTATACAAATTCCAACTGAAGAAGATATATGCGTTCTGGGAGGCATTGGTCTGTCAAGAACTATCAGCTCACAGGTCAAGGGATTATATCATTATCACAAATCAGGACATGCACTATTTGGTTAAATGCAGAGAGCAAGATGATGGTAGAAAAGTGACACATTGAAGAAAAGAATGAAAGAATAGGAGGGTTTTCTTGCTAGTAAGGCAGCTATGCATAGTAACATGGTGAATCTGGCTCATCCATTCTTCTTCTTTGCTTTTATCAACTTGAGGTGCATATGCCATCAACCAATCTTCTTCAAACAGACAAGTGCTGTGCTATTTTCTTCAGTTCTTTACTGCATCTCCTGTTTTTTTTGGTTAATTGGTCTCTTGTCCATGTGCACTATGGCCTTCCTTTGTCCATTTTCACTGTTGATTCCATGACAGAGATTGTTTGGTGATACTAACATGGGCTTTCACAGTCTATTGTCTAATCATCTCCACCATCTTCCTAAGAATACCTGTTAAACCTGTCTTTGTCTTGTTCTCTTCTATAATCTTTCACTTGTAATCTTGTTGAACTACTGCAATCCCATAAGTTTATCTTTTAAAACTGAGCTGGTCATCTACCATATTACCCCACCATTTAAAAGGCCTGGCTTCAGAATGAAATTTGAGAGCCTTAGCTTGGTATATAAATTATTTTGTTCATTTTATAGTTCCATGTTGTTTTCAACTTAACAAAAGACCATTCTTGCCTTTTGTATCCTAGCTTTTACATCCTGGAATGGGTTTCTCTTTCCTTTTCAATCCTTATTCTCTCAGTCAGGGTGCACTTTGGTGTGGCTTTGGGTCTTGGTCAGCTCTGTTTCATTGACCCTGAGCTGACAGAAGTAGGCAGCTATGAGTCACTGGCTATTGTCAGCTCATTCACTGCATCTTCTGCCCTGTTTCATCATAATATTACTGGAATCAAATAATTGTTAAACTTTCCAAGGCCTGTCTTCAATAGGATTATTATAAAATGAACAGCTGCTGCAAGGCTGGGTTATGAAAGTATCGTGTTTGACAAACATTTCCAATCCCAAGCCTGTATGCCACCAGACATTTTTACTATGCAATATTTTCAAATTCCCATCTGTCATCGTCATCTGGTTGATCAGTCCTATGACTAACTAAGGTTGTCTTAGCATGTCTCTTCAATTGACCATATCCATTGCAGCTTTCTTCATTCCAGCTTAGGTTCATTCTTTAATGTTTCTGCATGCCTAAGATGTAAAGGTAAGTCCAGGTCGCCGCCTCCTCTTTTTTTCTGGATCTTGCCCTCTACCATCTTCTGTAGAAGACTTTCATGTCACATATTGTGTCTTAGCCAACTTAATCTTCATTTTTGAATCATTTTCAACAATTGTCTTTGTGCACCTACCTCAGTGAGGACATTTTCATTGGATCTTCTTTATTTCTTTCCGACTCACTTTTTCTATTCTACGAAAACCACATTTTAAACACTTCCACAAGCTTTTCTTTCAATTCTTCTTTGCTAGATTCCATGTTTTATTTCAATACAGTACAATTGGCCATACATGAGGAGTGATTATTATTTTTCTTAGTTCCATCCTGATATTCTTTGAGGTTGACAATTTCTGTTTTTCTCATAAGCCTTTTTTTTTTTTTTTTTGCTAATTCAATCCTCGTCTTAATTTCTGTCTCATTGTGGGCATCTTCTGTGATGGTTTGTTCAAAATTTTTAAACTTCTGTACTTGTTTGATTATATTCATTTGCTTATGTTGCTTGGCTATTACCACAGTCTTTGTCTTCAATGTGTTTATTTTCATCCCATACCCTTTTATGGTTCTGTTAATTTTTTTCAAGCAGCCTTTGCAATGTTGTTACTGATCCTCCTACTATGGCTTGATCATCTGCAAATTTGGTACATTTGACACCAGTATTATAACTTCAAACAAGTTTTTCCATCATCATCTCAAAATTATACATTATAGAGACTCAGTGAAAGCAAGCAACCCTGTCATACCCACTGTCTTATTCATACTTCCAAAATTTTGGTCTGTGTAATTTTTGTTTATAACAGTTCCACTATTGCCACTCACTTCAAGAAGACTAGGGTTTTGTTTAGGGCAAACAACAAATCTATTGTGTAAAATAATACTAGAGCAGCTCTTAATGAAGAAATACATTATAGTTATCAGTAAGAACAACCAGACAGTATCTTAAAATATGTTTGATAACTGGTAAATGAGCTTGATCACAGAAAAATATTTTCTATCTCTAGAATGTAAACATCTATTAATGCAAAATGGTATCCCACAATATTTAGGTGAAAGGGGGTAAATGGGCCAAATTTCAGTGAGAGAATCATTAAAAGACTGTCAGGCTGGCTTTATTTAAAATGGAAACTAAGTACATCAAATTTGCCTAGGCAAACACGATATACATGTGGAGATAAAACGAGTAAATAAATGTTAAGTAATAATAGTTGCCCATCACAAGCGAAGATGACGACATAAATGGTGCAGTTACAATATCCTGTTAGATGAAAAACATTGACTTTTCTACAACAACCTCTCCTCATCATCCAAAAAGACAACATACGTACGGTTGTGCAATGTAGCCTCAGTTCCATGCATATGCCTGGCTTCACAACAAGGCAGTAGAGATTCAAGGATATTCTGATACTAATGATTTTAGGTGGTTTTATTGTGCCCTGAAGATTGGCTATGACCTCCCGCCCCAACGGTCATCTTCTGTTCTTAGTGCTGACAGCACAGCACTATTGACTGTCAAGGTTCAGATTTTGGAGCCATAGCTAGTATGCCACAGGCTATTATTAACCAGGAGCTTGACCTCGACCCCACGGAGGTGGGAAAGCTATCAGTTCCAGAAGCACAACTCCCAGGTGTGATTCCATTCCAGCAGAGATGTACCAAGCAAGGGGCCCTGTGCTTCAGAAACTGACTATACTCTTTTGATATATATGGGAAGCTGAGAAAGTTCCACAATAGTTGAAAGATGCACAATTATACACCTATACAAGCAAAAGAACAACTGTCAATCCTGTGACAATCACAATCTTCAAACAACATGAAGATGACATATATTAGAGTATGCTGAATGAATATTGGAAATGCTCTATAATCTCAAGGATACCAGAAAGAATAGTTAATCAATTGATACTACCCATTAATCTAAAAGGGAAGCAATGTAAAAATGTCGGCACATTTACATATTTAGGGATGTGTGTACACAATATAGGAGTAACAGGGCTGGGCATTAAATCTAGAATTGTCGGTGCCAGTTCTGTTTTGGCAAATCTTTTTTTTTTTTAATGCAATTATTTAAAATCTTAGAGTCTATCTAAGGAACACATGTTTTCAGCTCTTCTGTGATAACAGTACCTATTTCTTTTTATTATGATCTGAAGGTATATATAAAACTTTGTTTAGACCTTTTTATGCCAGATCATTTTAATCTCAGCAAAAAATGTTGACAAAGAAAAAAACAAGGATCCGTCAACTATACCACAGGGTAATACAAATAACTTGCAGATACATATCTTTTCTTTGCTATTATTGGCTTCATTGAAAGTGAACATGATTGTCTATTTAGTGAAAACAACACTGTTGAAGAACTCTTTCACATCTTTCCATCCTGTTGTATTCCATCATGCAGGTGTTCCTGGTGCGAAAGATAACAGCTCCTGATTCTGGTACATTATATGCCATGAAAGTCTTGAAGAAGGCTACTTTAAAAGGTGGATGTTGTTTGTTACTCACAGTTACTTACTCAAACACACGGTTACTTGTTACATTGTAATGTATGTTTGATTTGAACCATTATCCAGTAACTATATAAAAAAGGAAATACAGCTTCATTAACATTTGAAAATCGAACAGGAACATCCACAAATGTTCTGTAGTAAACCAATAACCAAGTAAAATAAAGTATCACTTACCATTTAGGCTTTTTGCCATTGCAGCAGGCCAGGACCCCCACACCTAATCAGGGTTTGATCTTAGTGCTGTGTCCCCTGCCGAAGACAGATGTGCTGGACCGAAAGATGCAAATGTCGCAGTAAAGCTGTAAACTAGTGACACAACGCATTCCGTTCTCCTGACTACATTCTGCTACTTCCAAAGTCCGGTCTAGGGCTTGGTATGGGAGATTGAGAATGAACGAAGAAGAAGTGTGTGTCCTGGGCTCATGTGCTGGTGGAGAAGAAATAATAGAGCTGCTAAACCTCTGTGCGTGTTGTAACATTCAATTAAAAGGGTTGAACATGGGACTAGCAACCTCATTATGTAAAATATATTGCTACAGAAACCACAACTACAACAACACATAAATTACTTTGATGAGGGCTTCCTGTAAGGTGTAAACTTTAGTGGCAGCCTTCTTTGGAAGGACTAATGGAGAAGAGAACCAGATTTAAAACTCTTGTCTGGGATCAAGATGCTGAGCAGCGCATGAGCTGCAGTGGTCAGCGACCCATAGCTGACTGCTAGCGTCAGGGCCAGCGAACCATAGCTGCCAAGATCCTTCTACACCTCCACACGGTGATCCTGGATAACAGGCTGCAGCATGGCAGACTGGCTAAGGAGAAGGGATCGAAGAGGGAATGCTAACCTGGTACTCAAAAAATGCTTGCTGATGTGTTGGACCAAAATGTGCAAATATCGCAGTCAAGCTGTAAACTATAACACTAACGCATTCCGTTCTCATTACTACATTCTGCTACTTAAGCCCTTTCAGGGTTTGGTAGTGGGAGATTGAGAAAGAAGAAGAAGAAACCCTTGTCTCCAGGCTAAGAGACTAAAACCATTTGACCACCCTTTTCTCAATAACCAACAAAAACAGTATTGAGAGTTCTGGTTACTCTATAAACCTATAAAAGCTGTTTAATGTAGGCTCTTGTGTTATTTTTATATATTTTTAACTTTCTTGCTAACTTGTGTTGGTCATGTTGTTTTTTATGACCTCTTGTTCCTATTGCTGTTTATCAATTCTGTTGCTGACTTACCTCAACCCCATGTTGTTAAATGTATCTTCTATCCTTGCCCACCTCTACTTTATAATCCACCACATTTTTTGCCCGTTGTCACCCATGTGTTTTAAAACTTCTTGTCTCATGTTATTCACAATAAATGTGGATTGCTTCTTACATTCCATTTATTAATGTGGAAATTTAATGACAACATCAACATGAAAACAACTAGCAATGAAAAAAGAAAAGATATAAGATAACAAGACCTGGCAAATAAGTTACTTCAGATATACAATAGATTCTAAACCCTTTGAGCACTTTATTGGAGAGAAATTTTTAAGACAAATGGACAACAATAATGTAATGGAACAAAATACCAAGAAATGGAAGAGGTTTGACAGTGTACCATCATGGTAAGAAACAGAAAATGTTTGAGGACCACTACACATAATATGTGATTTAATATATAAACCAAAGGTCTCTTCTAGGTGTTTAATATTTGTCTTGCTTGTTTCAGTCCGTGATCGGCAGAGAACAAAAATGGAAAGGGATATACTTGCAGATGTTAACCACCCATTTATAGTCAGACTTCACTATGGTGAGTGTTATTTTTTTGTATAAGTGAGTGTGGAATCTAGACATTTAATTATAGTGATTATATTATCAGTAATTATAAACTTTGTGCATTTAATATTTGCATAGCTACCACTGTGGTGAACAGTGCCACTCATCCATCATTTTAATTCTGTTCTGTGAGTTGTAACTTTTCCCTAGCACTTCTTCATGAATCTAGCTTTCAATGGCTTGCACTTTTCTTTTTGCTTTTTTCTTATATTCCATACTCCAATTTGCCCTGTATGCTGGAGAAAGGTTGTTTAATATATGTTTTAATAATATAAATTTGTGAACTTGGCCAGCTATACTTTGCAAAGTTAATCTCCATTGCTCATTCTTACAGTTAATAAAGATTTGAGGTTGATTTTTTTATATTATCATATATCCTTCCAAATTTGTATCACTTTCAACAATATGGTTTCAATTTTGTTTTGTCCACCTAGTAATGTGTATGTATGTTTATAAACTAATTTATAACTTTAATATTACCTGCAGCATTTCAGACGGAGGGCAAGCTGTATCTCATTTTAGAGTTTTTGCGAGGAGGAGACTTATTTACAAGATTGTCTAAGGAGGTAAGTTTTTTTTAAAAACAAAATCTCTAAGTCAAAGAACATATAGCTACAACTGTTATTGGTCAGTAGTTTCTTTCCTTGGCACTGCATTCATCTCTGCCTTTGATGGTGTAGGTGATTTGGCTTCCTCTTTTGTTATTCTTCTGAAGGTTTTCTCTAGTCTCCCCAGGTATCTATCCTGTAGGTTCTAGTTAATGGCAGGTGTGATCATTAATAAATAATACAAATAGTTGTGCATTGCAAGTGAAGATGGCAACATTATTGGACTTGTAATATGAGGTCACATGGCTGTAGAAACCTATCTTGGCGCAACAGGTCCTACCACACATCGGTGGATTCGAGGGTTCAACTTCTGCACATTCCGTGATTTCGAGCACTGAATTTTCTCTGAGACTCAGTGATTAATTTCCGCTCAGCAATATGAACACCTTGTATGATGGTAATGTGCCAGGCAGAGTGGTTTTGTGCAAGCTCTGGATGATTAATAGATTAATTATCAATCTGCACTTCATGTCTTGAATATTTGCAAAAGTTTCCTGCTTTCTTGTTCTTCAAAATGCATGTTTGCTGTATTTAGTTACATTGTACACAAAAAATAGTACTTGGTATTTGTTTTATTAGTTACCAAATCATCTACTAGTACAGATGGCTCAGAAACATTCTTATGTGGCCCTTAGGCCATTATTTAGACTTCAGGGTGATTTGAGCCTGCATGCACGCATATATATCATTATTTTTTACTATAAAAACAATTCATTCTTGTTTGTTAGTATTCTTTATAGCCTAGATGGAGTTTGTGTTATTCTAAATCTGTGCAAATGTTTTCAGGTAATGTTTACAGAGGAAGATGTCAAGTTTTATCTAGCAGAGTTGGCCTTGGCACTTGACCATCTACATGGGTTGGGTATTATCTATCGAGATCTAAAGCCAGAAAAGTAAGTTTCTTCTACACTTACTTTTCTTGATGATTAAGTCCTTCAAGTGTGAAATAACTCACCCTTATCATGTGAAGACTGTTCTCAGTTTACACTTTGGATTCTGTAGTTGCATTTATTTCAAGAAACTTCAATCTTGCTCAAAATCCTTCAAAAATTAAGCCACTATTCTGTGTGGCATGAAGAAACAAGTGACAATATGAGCACATCCTTATAACACACAAGAATTGTGCCATAAAGTCTACCTTAATAAATAGAACCACTTTTATTCTTCTGTGGTTTAAATCACTGTAGGCAAACAATAATCCTGGTTTTATTTTAGTTGTCTATGCATGACAACACAGAAACCCTATGGAAGAAGATTGAATTCTTCGAGATAAAATGTTACAGGTGGCTTCTCAAAATACCATGGATAGCAACAACAAAAATGTTGAAACCCTACAAGGGCGATTTGAAAAGTTTTACCTTTGAGGAGATAATTTCAAAATTTACATATGAGCTATACATTTTTTTAAAGCTTGGAATGTCATTTAGAAGATATGTCATTATTTTCTACATAGTCACCATTCCGGTCCACACACAAATGCCATTTTACTGTCTGCTGTACGCATGTGTCAGGTTCAAGGTGCATGCCTCTATAATCACTTCTTTAGAGATTATTTTCACATAGGTGGCTCTGAGAGCTGTTATCAAAGTTATGGTACTGGAAGTAAAACTTTTCCAATTGCCCTAACAAAACTGGCTAGTAAACATCTAGAAAATTAACATACTTTGGTCACATCAAACATCACTTTGGCCTAGAAAGAACAATACTGGTGGGTATGGTACCTGGCGGCAGAGGCAGGATGAGGAGAAGATGGACAAGGGTCATTACGGAGGCTCTGGGGGTGGGAGAGCTGGTCAGGGATTGAGTGTCTTACAGATCAGCTGTCATGAGAGTGACGTTCAGCAAAGTACATGCCACATGATGATGATAACATTGTGCTGAAGAGATGCTTTTTTATGTTTTATAGGGTAGAAAATTATTTTATTGTGTCTGACTAATACATGACTTATGAGGAGAAGGGAAATGAATGTCAGGTTACAGGGGGAACTGTCTTTTGTGAACTGTGTTTTAAGAATCATCAAAAGACAATATTTTGTGGGATTTTCAAATATTTTGTTTTTAGTGCGGTTTATCATTTAGTCTTGATTTATATGAACCAAAGTCATTCTCAGTGATTTTTTTAATTAAACATTTTTTTTATATGTTTGTTTTCTCAGCATTCTTCTAGATACAGAAGGTCACATAAAACTGACTGACTTTGGTCTGAGCAAGGAGTCTATATTTGAAGAGAATAAGACTTATTCCTTCTGTGGCACTGTTGAATATATGGCCCCTGAGGTGGTCAATAGGAAAGGTCATGGGACACCAGCAGATTGGTGGTCATATGGTGTTCTCATGGTAAAGCTCATTATTAATCATTGTTTATTTGGTTTAATGTTATGCTCTCACTTTTTCATCTCTCACTATTTATAATGGTTGTTATTGCTTATGTTTGTGTCTTTATTTTATATGGTTTATCTCCATTTATTTTTAGCATCTGCCTTTCTCTACTCATCTTACCCCTGAAAGTCATCCCAGACATATTTCCTCCACTCCTTGAACTTTACCAATATCATTGAGTACTTTTTATTAACAGCAACTTCATGTCTGGATTCATATTTGCTTTTAATTTATTTCCTTATTTGTTATTTAGTTTTTGAATATTCATATTCAGATATTCCCTTTGTAAATCTATACCTTACATCAGAGCCAACTGGTTTATGTTTGGTCTATGCATTGTTCTTGAGGGATATACATTCATTTTGAAAGAATTTGCATATACTAGATTGCTGGTCTTACTATGTTTCTCAAGTTTGTCACCTGGCACAAAAACTACTTGCCAGATATTACATCAAAGACTCCCTTAAATATTTGTGTTCTATATTATCCATGTTTTCACTATTACATAGATTGCAGAAGTTTGCACACATGGTAACTGATAAATCTAAAGAAGACATATTCTTTAATTGTATTTGATGATGCAATGTTACTATTTTGAATTCAATTAATGTTACTTATTTTGAGTGATCCTGCTGAAATTGGGTGTGTTGGACTGAAAGGTGCAAATATCGCACTCTAATCTATAAACTACGACACAACGCTTTCCGTTCTCTGTACTACATTCTGCTACCTGCAAAGGGTAGGAAGACTAACATCTGGTCAGGCAAAACATACTGGCTAAGACCCTCATCACAGCTTTTTAGCAGAGCTCCCTGGAAATACCCTGTTTTCATGGCAGAATGGCTAACAAAGTGCTGGATCGATGTGATCCCCATAGTAGTGAGTGACACACAGATGAAGCCAAGTATAGCACAACCACCTGGAGGACCCTGGTCCACCTTCATCAGCGCACTTGGTATGTGAGGAAAGCTACTGCAACCTGCCAGTTAATGTCCTTTTCAGGGCGCACAAAAGAGCAACCTACTCATTGTGGGTATTTGCAAACAACAACTACCTGCAAAGCCCTTTTCAGGGCTTGGTAGTCGGAGATTGAGAAAGAAAGAAGAAGAATTTTGAGTGAGCAATGAATGATTTGCTATTTAAATGTTGTGTGATGTGAGAACATGAGAAATATCTACCTCTAAACCAAATATTGATGCACTTTCAGTTTGAAATGCTGACTGGAGCACTGCCTTTTCAGGGAGCTAACAGAAAAGAAACAATGACCCAGATCCTGAAGTACGTTTGGCTTTATTTTATTTTTTATCAAGTAATTGACTTTGTTATGGGCTTTTTTTTTATACAAAGTTGTGATTATCTGATAAATCTATATTCTTTGTTTGGAAGAGAAAATTGGAGGCTTTGAAATGTTGTTAGATCCAGGAATGCTTCATATTTTATTAAGCAAGGAAAATGGGGTTTAGGAAGATTTCTAGGAAAGAAAAAAAAAGGGAGAGAGTGAGATAATTAAGGAATTGGAAGTTAGATTATTGAAATATTTTGTAGATATGACTCTTTGTTCAGGAACTATAGTTAGGGAAAAGTGGACTAAAAACATACTGGACTAGAACATTACACAGATATGAGAGGATGAAACATACATCAAGAAATATTGTACATGTGTTTTTAAATGGCTGTCCATTCCAGATAAAAGACAGATAATGTTGATATTGATTGCAGCCAATTTTCAATGTGGAGGTGGAGTTTTTCCTATGTCCTTTTTTATTGTTAGAGATTCTGTGTCACATGATTAGTCCTTACGTTGTACTATGCTGTCAATATGTTGTTGTTAAGGAACTATCAGCATCCGGGCTCTCGCTCTTCGGCCCAATGTGTTCATCAGCTGTTGTCTAGTGCCATACAAAGTGTTACATGTATCTGGCCACAAAGGAAGAAGCATATTCCTAAAAATCGTTGAGCGCTGAGCACTGAAAGAAATGATGATCAATGATTTCATATGGGTGTGTACACAGCTGGCACTCAGGAATATGTTGTGGTTGGATTCTGTTCAAGTGCTTGTTAAGTGGGATGTGTTGAGTTCTCGGTTGGAAAATGGTGCTCTGATCATTCCTTGTAACTTTTTTTGGTAATTTTTTTCACTGGTTTAGAAGACTCTACAGAGTGTATACAACCAGTTTCATTTACATTTCCTTGCTCTAACCACACAAATTGTCAACTCTTACCACACACAACACATTTCTCAACTTTAATTCTGGAGATTCTTGTACGCCTGTTGCTGCTATTGTCATGTAGGCAGGTGATGGTCCACATTGTTGATGTCTGCCACAGACATTTCTAGGATAAGCTCTTAGATCTGCTGTCATTTGTTGGTTGTCAGCCTCAGTGACATCCACACTGAAACACTCACAAAACTCTTTGATAAGATGCTCTGCCATTGCAATGACGTGGACGCCACAATCACAACTATTGTTCTGCTGTAAGCATTCCATCTCAATGAATTTAAATTTACTTCTGGAAGCATGCACAAGAGGCTCCAATTTGTCCACAAGTTTTCTGGCCACATAGTTGATGTCACGGAGAACATCAAAATGCTGAAACTCCTGTTTACTGTGCACATATACCAATTAGCTCTAGTGAGTTTCTCCAGCCCGTTCAGTGTTTGGGTTATCATTAATGGCGATAAATGCACATTGTTTGCTTGGTAGGTGTAGCTGCTCCAAGACACCCAGATCTTCCACTGAGCCGAATCTGATAAACTGGGCCACAGAGGTACTGATCAGTGCTGTCCTGTCTGATGAATGGTTAAACTGTTCATGTTCAAAACAGAAGCCAATAATTTTATCATTGATCCAATTTGGTAAATTGAGATCAGATTTTCTTAACAAGCTGTCTCCAATACTCAAAACAATAATGTCTTTGACTGCCATGATCTGACAGAATTCATCTGTGAGTTTATTTACACTGTCATTTGGATTGGGGCTTGCCATTTGTTGGTAGACCCCCCTTCCCATGTTTCCCATAGCCCATCTGTTCAGCCAAGTTGCTTTGTTGTTCTTATGAGCTGATTGTAAAGTTGTTGCTGTGTGTTGCTGTTCTTTTCTTGATCCCTCCTTTGCTAGTCTGACTGCCTTGTCATTGTCAGGTGTGTTTGAGTGTCCAGCGATCCACTACAAAACTATTTTGACAGCACTGGAAGTGATACTGTGGGCAATGTCTAGAGATTTTTGGATACGGTCAGGTCTACAATGACCAGCAACTTCTAACGCTCGAAGAACTGACAATAAATGTGAAAATAACAATATTTTGGGCCTTTGAAGGAAAGGCATCAAACACTGTCCTCAGATGGTACAAAGCAGCTTCATGTGCAGAGGTTTCAGCTTCATAGTTGGAGCAAACCTTCCCACAAGCATCAGACAGTTCATCTGAGGATCCATCCGGGTATTTTATATAAACACGATAACCTTCTTTGATGTTGACTTTAAATGCAGATCCAGGGGACGGCGTGGCCTAGTGGTTAAGTGGCACGGCTCACAGCCAGAAGGTGCTGGGTTCGATCCCCATCACAGCACCGGCAGTTTTCCCATTTCATTCTGGTTCTTTACTCATAGACTTCCATAACTGCTTTATCCCTCTGCATCTCAAGGGGTTCCACCTGTGTGTGGATTTTGCAAGCTGTCGTTGGTGTTGTCCTCATTGCTCCATGAATGAAGCGTAAAGCACTATTTTGCACCCTGTCAAGTGATTCCAGGTTAGATTTTGAACACGTTGTAAGGAGCACACTGTTAAATTCTTTTGGGGGACGGCATGGGCTAGTGGATAAGTGACACGGCTCACAATACGAAAGTGCTGGGTTTGTTCCCCATCACAGCACTGGCCATTACTCCAGGGAAGAAAATTCTTAGAAATTCTGCAGGAGGAAGCAGACCCTTATGTAGAATGCATGCAGAGAAGTCGGATGCACTAGGCCGACAGGTGCAAAATAAAAACATAGCACAGCGCACACAGCCTTGGAGAAATAAGGCGAATGCAAAACAAAATTAGTTTCTATGTTTGGCAGTAGCCATGCAGTCTCCTCAGGTCTCCATTTAGCCTTTGTGCCCCACTATTAATGTCTTCATGGCTCAGCCATATTGCTAAGTCATTAGCATACAAAGCTTTTTTGGATTTGAACTGGTCAGTCAAGTCATTGATATAGATCAGGAAAAGAGTACAACAAAGATGAGCCTTGTGGTAAATCCTTGTTCTAAAACTTTAGAAGAACTCGCATCCTTCACCTTCGTCTTGATCATTCCCTAAGTCAGGAAGTACTTTATTCAATTGTAGATCTTGCATGAATTCCCATGTTTGTTGTTGTTGTTGAATGCCCACAATCCAAAACCAAGCCATGAGAGTTATAACAGGAGGCATGAAGTCAACGCCAATTGTAGAACTTGAAAAGATTACAAAACTGCAATCCATGGCCGACAGAAGAGACTGCAGAGCTCAGCTGCAATCAGAGAAACTCAGAAGACTGACTGACCACCCAATGCACCAGAGACTAAACAATTTCGGAAATGGGAAGCTAAAGCGAAGAAACTTTGCAGAAATAGCCAAAGCAAAGATGCACGAAGACCCTATGAACGCACTAACCACACCAAAGCCCATCCCTACTGTACGAAAACCTACCTGGAGGCAGCATATATTTCCAGAGGTGGTAGAAATTATACCAGGTATTAGAAACAAAAACTGCCAGTCTGAAAAAGAAAGAAGAGATACTACCCTGAGTTTCATTACGGAAAACTACCCAAGCATGGACTGGACCCATGCATACACTGACGGTTCCGTAACAAATACAACACAGAACGGAGGGGCAGGAGCATTCCTGAGCCTACCAAATGGCAGAAAAATAACACTGTCATCATTCTGGAAAATACACAAGCAATTTCAGAGCGGAGGCAGAGGCACTGAGGGCGGCAGTGGAAGAAATGGTGACAGGTAAAAGGAATGAAAGCCATATAGTCCTGCTTACAGATGCCTTGGCCGTAGTCACAGCACTGAAAAGCCAGGAAAATACTGAACTTAATGATTTAAGAGCAGTACTCTGTCAACTATGCCAGCAGGCCGCACCAAAAAGAGTAGTGGTGCAGTGGGTTCCATCTCACTGCAACATCCAAGGCAACGTGGAGGCAGACAGACTGGCAAAAGAAGGTGCAAAACTACCACAACCCGATACTAGTATGACGTACGAAGAGTCACAGCGGCTTATTAGAGCTAGATACATGACCAAATGGGAAACTAAACATACTGGTTACACCAAAAACGATGCCTATTACCAGTTGAACCGAAGAGAGCAGGTCATGGTCTTCAGACTTCGCACTGGCCACAATAGACTCAGGTACCACCTATTCAACAAATTGAAGATAGGTGGCACCGACGAATGCCCGTGTGGTACCGGGAAAATGACCGCTGAGCATTTGCTGCAAAACTGCCCGACATACGAGGATCAGAGAGAGCAGATGTGGCCATCACCAGTGGCAACAATAGACAAGATCTATGGCAGTGTCGACAGCCTCAGGATGACGGCTGCTTTTTTTGAAAAAATAATGGTTACTGTCTGACTGCGTACGAAGAAGAAGAAGAATGCCCACAATGAGTAGGTTTACGCTTTTTGTGCGCCCTAAAAAGAACGCTAAGTGGTGGGTTGTCATAGCTTTCCTCACATCCCACCGTGCTGATAAAGGTGGCCCAGAGTCCTCCAGACAGTTGTTCTATGCTTGGCTTCAACTGCATGTCGCTTACTACTACGGGGATCACATTGTGCCTCACCTTGTTAGCCAGACTGTTGTCCTCGACAACAGCTCGTTTCCAGGATGACCGAGGAGAAGGTCAGGTGAGGGTCTTGGCCAGTATATTTCTCCTGACCATGGTTACCACTGTCTGGTCAATGTGTTTTGCCTGACCAGACGTTAGCCTAATCGTCCCCTAATTTCCATCTTAAACATCTTTATCAGAAGACCTTTCCTCCAAACACAATCGTAAGCCTGTTGTATGTAAAAAGAAAAAAAGGTGGCCACAGTATGCTTTTTGCTCTGAAAGTCATCATATATACTTTGTGTTAGTCTAAAAAGCTGATCTTCCGTGCAGCTACCAATTCTGAACTCCGGTTGTTCCTGGCATAAGGTGCTGAAGCTGTCTATGTAAATTGTGACATTTGTCTGCAGGTATACCATGGCAAAGTCTGAATTGTACATCTCATTATGGGATCAAATGAAACATTGGACACATCTTTAAGAGAGATTAGAAATTGTAGGAGGACAGAGAACACAATGATACAATCACTTTATTTTAGAAATTTCTGGGGCCGAGGATGCAGCACAGTGAATGAGCTGACAGCAGGCAGTGACTCATAGATGGCTGCTTGCATCAGGATCAGCCTTATTCTGTCTCTAACAATCATAGAAACAGGCTACACTGGTGTAGTATGGCTAAAAGAATAGGAATTGCTGTGGGAAGGCAAACCCAATATTTTAAAAAACCACATGTATCAGGCTGAAAGGCACAGATATCACAGCCTCACTGCTGTAAACAATGTCGCACTGTCATTTTCAGGATGAATGCAGAAGAAACAATTTCTTAAGCAGTGGCCCTACTATATAGAGCATACCTCCTCGGGGTAGGTGTGACTACACAAAATGTTACCTCATTTATTTCCTTGTTGATATTTTTATTAATTCTGATAAAGATGGAAGGTTTAAAAAAAATAGCACTTTTAGGCACAATGTGGGGGTAAAAAAGCTTATGGGCTCATAGCCTAGAAATGAATAAAAACTGACTTTGGTGACACAGATATCACATTTTTAAGGTATGATTTTTAACATGATAATATTTACTTTCTTATGATTTCTGTTTTTCAGAGCAAAACTTGGTATGCCTCCTTTTTTGAGTCCTGAAGCACAGAGTTTATTACGAGCTCTGTTTAAACGAAACCCTGCCAACAGATTAGGTGAGCATAGGAACATTTTCACCTGGCCAGCAGAGAGATATGCATGTGTCATTATTGGGAAGATAGACAAACAGAAGAACATATTCTCCAAGTCTGTTGGCTCCTTGAAAGGAGCAGAATAACAGTACAATCTTCTTTAATCAATTTAAGAGGTAAACTTGTAGGTGACAAGAGAAGCCTGAGATGAACCAAGATATTTATTAACCCTTTGCAGTAAAATTCTTTTGAAATTGACCACTCACAAAATATCAATTTCCACCCTATTCGACTGACACGTGGGTTATGTTCTTTCATTTCGATTGTGGAATTTTAGATTTTGAAGCAAACTGCAACATGTCTGATCATTGGCACATCCCCAGCTGTTGAGTTATTTCCTATAGGTAGACATTTAAGAACGTGGTGAAGTTTCAAAGTGACACATTTTATGCGAAGAAAGTTAGACTTCAAGACCAGAGAAATTATTTATTTGATCACACCAATGATTACACATCTGGGTTACTTATAGATATTCAACAACACACACCCGATTCAAATTTTGACTATGACTTAGAAGAAGTGTGTTAATAGTTTAGTTTTTTTGTCCATCACAAGTGATGAAGACCACTCTCTTTGTTCAGCCGTGTGGACAGTCGTATCTCCTGCTGTGTCCGCTGAAATGTGTGACTTGCGCGGAGATTTGGATTAAAGTGAGGAAGAAACTGCGCCTTTTGTCAACCTCACGCACAGAGCCTAAGCTACCTTTTGCCAGTGGCAAGACATTCATCGAGACGACTGGAGATAGCATAGGATGCAGATTTTGCCTCAGGGTTACCACCGAAGCCTTTCCGTAAACATGTAACCCGCAGTTTAGAAAGGTGGGAAGGCATCTAACGCAGTTTGTCGTGCCTTTTCGACAACCATAAGAGGTCGTATGGACAACACTCAGCGTGTGAGTGAGTCTGGCATCTCTCCCCAGCTGTATTCAGTTCATCATAGTAGCATCTAAAATTCCCACACGCCGCATTCGTGAAGGTGAACCGGCAGAACTAACCTGTGAGATACGACACAGGTATAACTAGTTTAAGCGTAGTGCCATTCAGCCGGCGTCCAGACCAGGATAAACGGATGGAAGAAATCACAAAAAAAGAACGAAATAACAAGTCCAGACGGAAAACAACTCCACGTATCCGTGAACACAAGTGTAAGTCGTCGACTAATGTGAATTCCAGGCAAATCCATGGTCTGGCGGCATCCATAATGATCCAAAACAGTAGAGAAATGTAGACTCGCAGCCAGTTACGGCGCCATCTTTGCCAGAAATATGTTAATAGTATTGAGGGAATAATACACACAATGTGGTGAGTACACAAAATTGTGTTCTCATATTTCCACTTCCGTATTGACTAATCTTAATGGGTTACAGCATGCTGGAACTACTATCATTAGTTAGGAGCACTTGTGTCTTATTACTGCTAGGTTATCATACTAATATATAATTGTTATTATTAATACTTCATGAATATAAATAGTTTATTTACATGTTTTATGATGTTTAGATTGTAATTTTTCAAGGGATGTTCAAGTCAAACCAGAACTTTTTATTTTATATTTTTTTTAATTGTTCAAGTAGTTAAAATAACATTTTATTTTTTATATAATCTCCTGCAATGTTTATGCACTTATCCCAGCGTGTAAGTATGTCTGAACCAATCCAGGACAACCTGTTTCACTTCGTCATCAGTGCTGAAATGCTCACCTCCCAGGAATTCTTTTAGGGGTCCAAACAGGTGGAAATCACTTGGAGCAAAGTCTGACCTGTGAGGTGGATGTGGCAATACCTCGCAGTCGAGTTGCTGCAGAAGGCACATAGAGCCGTATGAAGTGGAGCGTTATCTTGCAGGAGCAGGATGCCCTTTGTGATCAAACCAGGCCATTTTTTCTGCAGATGGCTATACACATCACTCAAAATGCATATGTACTGTTCACTGTTGATAGTGGAAACCGCGGTGTAGAAAATCAACGTGAATGATGCCAAGTTTGGCTCAGAAAACATTTGCCATCACATTACCTACAAACGCAATTGTCCTAAATTTTTTAGGTGGTAGTGATGGCGTATGCTTGGATGTATGGCCTTCTCTAAAATGTTTTACACCATTCAAATGTCTTACTGCGGCTGTGTGTCTCATCACTGTATTGTGATGACAGTCTTCTGTAAATTTCCCAGGTTTCACACCTTCTTTCATAAGACATTTCACAACATGCTGTTCCATGCAAGCACTAATAGTGTTATCCATCATTTTTATTTATCTGTCACGTGACTGCTCCATGTCAAGTGGGCCACCTAGCAGTAATAAGACACAAGTGCTCCTAACTAATGATAGTAGTTCCAGCATGCTGTAACCCATTAAGATAGAACTAGAACAAAAAGTACTGGTTTGATTTGAATACCCCTTGTAGCTCAATAAGTTAAATATTAATTTATTTGGAATAAAACTATTTGACATGTGGAGTTGCAATCATGTGCCTCGAACTGAAAGACACAAATAGGCAAAATTAACTAGGACTGGAACGTGTTATATAAATTGTCCATTATTTGAATTCATTTTAAGACAGAGTATCTAGAGGTATTTAGCCATGTTTATTGTTTTTCTTAACTCACTTTCTAACTATTAAAGTTTTGTGAAAAATAAAATAAAAATATTGATACTAAACAGCGGAGTGTGAATTTAGTGAAAGTAAACTCAGAAACAGTGCCATGTATATTATATGAATATTCATACATAGATCCCTAAAATAGAAAATAGACTTAAATGTTTAGAATATGGTCTATACATATATTAAGTAATATTCAACCATAATAAACATTTAACATAATATGGAATTATGGTCAATGGGACAATCTTGAAACAAGTCCAAAGATAGCAAAGCTCAAAAATCAAGAAACAAAATTACCTTTCAAAAGAAGCAGGCATTTCAGAAAATAAAATGTATCTTATGCAGCAAATCTTTATCAAAATAAATAATGAAAAATTATCCTTTTTGTGTTTAAATGCAGTAGATTTTTATGTTTCTTCTTGTTCTGATTTCTGTGAAAACAAAATTATTCCTTTTGTATTTGTTTTCATATATGAAGTATCATTTCTCCAACTTTCTGTCAAACCCAAAAGGCTATAGCACACACCCCAGGCTTTGAGACTTTCATAATATACAATAAAGTGAGTTGAAGAAGAGTCCCTAGAATGGTCAGAGCTAGTTGCCTCTTATGACATGTTGTGACGTTCTGTTTTCATCTCTTTGTCACACACCAAGAAACTCTCATTTGCAGTTGATCCACGTGCAGGAATATCTTGGACACCTAAAAACGAATATTGTGAATGGCTATTTAGTACAGACATTGCGTATCTTAAAGACTGCCCATACCGTATTTGGGAAAAATAAACAAAGTTCGTACTTCCTTAATTGATTGCTCAGTTAAATAAAAAACAAAGGGGTAGGACAAAATTGTTTGCTGATAACTAACTCAGTTTTTGTAAAGTGTGTGGTAAATGTTCAACCATTGTTCATTGCGCAGTGAAAGCATTGTTAAGCAAACATGATGACATTGCCACTGAAGAAAACAAAATCAGCGCACATATACATAGTATAGTAATAGATTTGATTGACTCTACGTGTTCACATCAATACTAAGTTTGTTGGTACAGATTTTATTTCATTTAGTATTGTTATGTGTAAAGGATATGATTCTAGTAGAGATAATGTCGAAAGAAAAATGTCCACAAGAAAAGCAATTTCATTGCAAAACTACAGAGTGAATTTAAATTCCTGAAATCAGATGAAGGAATGAGTACAGAGAATGGGGCTGTGTGTTGCTCCTGCTGTAACAGCAATTTTTGTTGTTGTTGATCTGATGGGTGAACAGACATTGTTAACTTTCTGCTTTCCAGTTTGCAAAATGTCTATTTCCGGTATCCGCATAATTTTTCAGCATGTCATGCCCAGACATGGTTGTTTTGATTTTGAGCACCTCTAATTAGTTTTTGAATTATTTTTTTTCGTGTGTCTAGGGACACATATTAATAAAGAACTTGGTTTTTGTTATTGTGTGAATGTTAGTTTCTGAGATACAAGAAGATGAAGGTGATAGTGGTGAAAAATAGCACAAACATATACTCACCCGGTAGCAGCGTTCCTTTGGTTACAAAAAGAAAGAAAGACAACTTGCAGAAAAACATACTGATATTACTATCGATGTTTACCAAAATGGCTACGCCTGTCACTTCAACTTTAAACGTAATTATTGTATTTGCATAAACAAACTAAATAGATCTACCTTTGACAAATTTGTTGTAGAACCTTAACTCCTCCATTTTCAATAATGGGTGAATCTTCAAATCCAAGTGAAAAACAAGATATTCTTTCCAAAATCCAAAACAAATTTAACAATAGCCATTTTCTTTGTCTAACCGTACATGACGGAAGCTGGAACTCTCTTCAATCAAACGAGCAGTTACAATCAAAAGAGCAGTATGTTCAACCATTACTATAGCATTAACCACATCGTTTATATACGATAAGGCGATGACCCTAGAGCTGGCAGCGTGGAATGCGGCCAAGTCATCGTAATCTCGCGCTATTGAGCCGGCAAATGTTAAACATGTAGACACTTTGAAACATCAAAAAGCTATAAAAACAAGTAGTTTTGTTGTGGATCTTATTTAGTTATTGCCTAACAAATTAAAATCTGACTAAAAACAAACATTTTGGGAGAACAAATAAACAGTGCAGGTTCTGATAGCCTGTTGGTTACACAGTAGGGTTGGGTGGCCACAAAACAATCCTGAAGTCAGACCACAAAGTTTATGAGGAAAATAGATTTTGTTTTTTGAGAGTGAAGACAAAGACAATGTCCAAAGTTCCAGTATCCAATATACTTGATTTGTTCACTATGACTAACTTCCTCTCTTGTATTATTTTATAGTTAACATTTGTTCAATTATAGGATCTGGACCACAGGGCATTGAGGAGATGAAACGACACCCATTTTTCAGTACAATCAACTGGGTGAAGTTGTACAGTCGTGAGCTGCAACCCCCCTTCAAACCTGCAGTTGTTCAGACAGATGATGTATTCTACTTTGACAAAGAGTTCACCTCAAAAACTCCTAAAGGTATTTTAGTTTGATCACAGATAAATGTTAGGGTAAGAAGTTGAGGTATTACAGTGGTTAGTGCACTGCCTGTGGATACCAGCCCACTTAACATTCCAGGCAACGAGGAGGCAGACAAGACTCGCTAGAGAAGGAGGAATGCTGCAGCAGAGTGATACAGAAATCACATACAATGAGACAAAAGCATTCACCAGGGCAACGTACAGTGCAAAATGGAAAGAAGACCACCCTGGCCACATAGAAAACGATGCCTACCCTCAACTCTCCAGGCGAGACCAGGTGATAATTCTCCGGCTACGCACAGGTCACAACAGACTTAGATGCTATCTGTACAACAAGTTCAAGATTGGCACTACAGACCTTTGTGCCTGCGGCACAGCCCCCATGAAGGAAGAACATATTTTGCAGTCCTGTCCACTGTATACCGACAAAAGAAGTAGCATTTGGCAACAGCCAGTGTCCTTCCACGAGAAGCTGTACGGAAGCATACAGAGCCTTGAGTCGACTGCTGCCTTCGTTAGAGTCATTGAAGTTGAGGTTTGAAGATGAACGAGGAAGAAGAAGTGCACTGGCTTCCCAGCTGAGCAATCAGCATTTGGTCCCCAGTTGATGCAGGATTTTTCCAGATCACAAAACGGTTCCCCAAAAAATGGGTACCAGAATAAATTGAGTGTGCAGTTAATCAAGAAAAATATGGGCCTAACGCCATATTCCCAATATGCTACACAGATATGAAAATGGGATCATTACTTAATTACGGATCTATATGTTGACTCAAGATGTATGAGATAAATATTCAAAACCGTTATACTAACTGATATACAGTCAGCTGTTTACGGCACTCAAATCCCACAAGAACACGAACTAAATTAATTGAGGACATCCTTGGTGAAAATGTCATGGCTTCCAAAAAGCAGTGATTTAGTAGACGCCATCACACTGTAGCATCAAAGAAAATGAGGAGTCTGACAGTATAGCCATAATGAAATGGCAATACAATGTAAAGTAGCAAAAAGGCCAGCACAAATACCGAGCAGACAGCGGATAATACCAACTGTCCAGAAAAGATCAAATTATACTACATGTCCGAATTGGCTACAACAGAGTGAGACACCACCTATACACCAGATTAAAGAGCAGTACCACCAGTCTGTGTTACTGCAGCCTGGCAAACATAACAGCAGCACATGTACTTCAAGACTGCTCCCAGCACTCAGATCTGAGAAGAAGGATGGGACTCACGCCAACTTCCCTCAATGAGAAACTGTACAGTTGTATTTTTCTCAAATATCTCTTTTAGTAAAGAATTTTTTACTGCTGCACAAGCTTCATGAACAAATATTTTCAGATTGTGCAACGCTACAATAGAAAGAGTTATTTTTGCTTGTCAAATGTAAATGCCAAGTTCCAGAAGCTATATATATCTTGTATTTTCAAAAATGTTGCTGGGAATGTAAATTATAAATAGTGCTTTTTCAGGCAGATAATAATTGTAATAAAATTTACCTATTGTTCATTTTATCTTTCATTCTAATATTTATTTTCTATTATACTTGTTTGTTGTTTAATGTGACTAATATATTTAACTTGCATGTTTGAGCAATTTCTCATACATGTGCAAAAACAACATACTGAATGATACTCAAATGAATAAAGAAAAATAAGTCACCACCTCATTACTGACTACTTTACCTGACATTTCTTTCTAGATTCTCCTGGAATCCCACCAAGTGCAACTGCCCATGAACTTTTTAGAGGGTTTAGTTTCATAGCACCAGCATTATTAGAGAATGAAAGTCCTACACTTCTTGATCACACTCTCATCAACAACAATGGTCTTGCCAAGGTAATCTTTTTTCTTTCTCTTCTGCCTATTGTGCTAATGACCACCTCCAATGATTTTGTCAGGATAACTTCATTTCTATACTCCATAACTGCTGATATGTCAGTCATAAACAGCACCTTACCAACTGCAGGCAAGGAGCTGGCCATTCCATCCTGCAGAACCTTAACCTTTACCACACTCAATTTTTTAGAATACACTATTTTGCCCTGTCACTGTATTATTTTTCAGATTTTCACATTTTTCTAGGTTGTTGATTTTGAGAGCCTGTATCTTTTTTATTTGATTGTCTATAGATATGATTTGTTTTTGTATACATACATACATAAATAAAGAACTTGTTGGTGTTATTATTTATTTTTTTCTGTGTTAGTTTTTGAGATATGAGAAGATGAAAGTGAAAATGAAAAACAGCACAAACATTTAGACAATTTTGGGGGAAATATGGACCTTCAAAATTTAAAAATTGTCACAGAACACTGATAGTGTTTCTTACAAGATCGTCATATCTGTTAGTTTCCATTTCAAACATATTTATTACATCTACATAAACAGATCTCAGTTCAGTTCATACTGTAACCCATCAGGTTATTGAGGCACACTTGAAGACATTCCAACAATCCCACATCTCTCTGTCCGCTGCCACCAGTCGTGCCGGATCGAGACAAAAATTTGACCACTCAATGATGTTGTCTGTCCATCTCTTCCTTGGACAAGCCTGCCCTCTCTTTCCTGGTATGGAACCATGCAGTATCAACTTTGTAATCCCGCTGGACCATGTAACGTGCCCATAGGAAGCCATATTTCGCCTTTTGATAGCTGTGAACAGATCATCAAAAGGCCCAATTGCGTTTTCCACTCTTTGTCGTATTTCTACGTTTGTGACACGATCCTTATATGTAACATTAAGAGTCTTCTAAATCACCTCATTTCCATTGCATGTATTCTGCACTGGATATCCGCAGTAATGGTCAAAGTCTCACAGGCAAACAAAAATATTGAGAGCACCAGTGAGCGCATTAGTCTAACTTTTATGATGAGGGCGAGCTGCTTATCCTGCCATATGGGATTCAAACGCGTAAGCGCCGCTGTTTTATTATCTTCACAATATTACTATTGATCCTGTAATGCTTCATTGTTGTCCATAGCGCTGCATGGTATATGTGTTGTTGATACTCAAAATATTTCTCATTCAATATCCGCAGATTAAATATCTTTTCAGTGGTGCTTCTTCCCGCTGGAAACCCTGCTTGATCTTCGGCAATATTTCTGCCTGTGGTTTTAATCTGTTGCGGATTATTCTTAAGGGAACTTTGCTAGGATGACTAATGAGACTGTTTTAAAGTTCTAACACATCTATAGGTTCCCTGATTTAGTCAGTGGTTTGTTGTTGTTTGCTTCATCGCCCCCGTTAGGCAGCAGTAAAACCACTGATTTTGTCCAGATGGTTTTCCACTCTTGTCCACCAAATTCTCTTACAGATGTATGTCGGAGCCTCAATTATGACCTCACCTCCCATTTGTAGGAGCTGTGCTAGGATATTATCCACACCCACAGCTTTCCCCTTTTTATCATCTTGACCGCTTCAGTTACTTCCTCTCTTATCATCGGTTGATTCTCCTCTAACATTCATTTTGGGGGCGATTGCATTTCCTGGATCACCTTGACCATCATACTTATATAATTCTTATCTTGAATCGTATTGCGGCCTTGTATAGGTCTTACTAGGTCCTTGACTATTTTATATGCAGCCTTGGCATTGTTTCTTCCCAGATTTTGTTTGATATCTGAGCACTGAGCAGCTATCCATTCTATCTTGGCCTTTATGTTTCCATTTATCTCTCTGTATTTAGTAATCCCATCCAGGGTATTCTTCGACCGCTTGATTAATTTTCTCTTGTCGCATAACTCAAGTATTTCATTTGTAATCCATGCCTTTTTCTTTACCCTTTGCTTCCCTAAGACCTCAGTTGATGTGGCTATCAATGTCAAATTTGAGGTCTCAGTTATCGTCTCAATATCTGTCTCTTCATTAAAAACCAAGAGGGGTGCAAATCTTCCTCCCATCTCAATATCCGTCTCTTCATTAAAAACCAAGAAGGGTGCAAATCTTCCTCCCATCTCAATATCCGCCTCTTCATTAAAAACCAAGAGGGGTGCAAATCTTCCTCCCATCATCACTCCAAAAGCCTCTACTATCTCCAGGTGCTTCATCTTCTCAAGGTCAAATCTAAGTCACGGTCGCTCCCTTAATCGGCTCCTTGGAAACTTCTCGTCCATGTGCTATTGATGATGGATCTTCTTCTTCTTCTTCTTCGTTTGTTCTCAATCTCCCACTACTAAACCCTGAAAGGGTAAGTAGCAGAATGTAGTCCAGAGAACTGAATGCGTTGTGTCGTAGTTTACAGCTTGGCTGCAATATTTGCACCTTTCGGTCCAACACATCCGACTTTGGCAAGCATTTTTTTAGTACCGGGTTAGCATTCCCTCTTTGATCCCTTCTCTTAGCCAGTCTGCCCTGCTGCAGCCTGTTATCCAGGATCACCGCGTGGAGGTGTAGAAGGGTCTTGGCAGCTATGGTTCGCTGGCCCTGATGCTAGCAGTCAGCTATGGGTCGCTGACCACTGCAGCTCATGCGCTGCTCAGCATCTTGATCCCAATGATGGATCTGAATTGCTTCTGGGCCAGAATGTAGTCTGACTATGCAGTGCATTATTTGGGCTGTGCCATGTCCACCGTCTCAACATTTTGTTTGGTCCTAGCATATTCGCTACTAGTATCTTGTTGTAATGAGCAAGTTCGAGTAGTCTCAATCCTCTATCGTTCAACTTCCTATTACCGTATGATCCACATGTGCTTTTCCAATCTCGAACAATGTCTTCACCAATTTTAGCATTCCAATACCCCTGTACCACCAGTATATAGTTTTTTGGTATCTCGTTCACAGGTGTCTGTAATTCCTCGTAGAAACTCTCTACCTTGCTATCCTCATAATCTGAGGTAGGTGCAAAGCATTGTATAACCGAGATATCAAAGGGCGTGGTTTTGAGTTGTATGCTGAGCAATCGACTTGATACTGGTCAACATCCCAATACACAACTTGTTGTGTTTTTACGCACCAACATTTTTACTCCATGTAGGTGTTTGTCAGATCTTCAACTATAATAAAACTTGTGACCCTTTTCAGTGGTATGTTCTTAAAAATTTTTCCCTCGGATTTCCCAAATGCCAAGCACATTCCATCTATATTTATCCACCTCATGGGTCAGTTCTTAATTGTTCCACATGCACTCAATGTTCTAACATTCCAAGTACCCAAAGTGAAGTCACCTCTTCTGAGCCTTATGGCATCACCAGTTGCACACATAACACCTCCGCCCTGATGTTAACCAGGGCTGCGACAGAGACAGTAAAATAGATTTTGATTGTGTCTTCATGTGTGAATCTTGGGCTTAGAATCTCTTGGTGGTGCCGATCTCCTCTCCAAGCTGTGGTGGGCCAACATCTGCATCTGACCTGGAGGAACTATTTCCTTGTTAGCCTAAAGCCTTGCAACTTTAGTTTCCCAGTGTGCACCCCGACGAGGTGTGGTTGGCTTGTGAGTTCACTTAATCGGCAGGCTAATAAATTTCACTTTTCACACTTCAAAAGAAGAGCTAGCTGGCCGACCCCAACACTGTTGGATTGCGATGCCGATCACGAACACACCTTACGACACCAAACAGATCTACCTGAGAAAAATCTGATGCAATAACTTAACTTCATCATCTTCGATAATGGGATAATCTTCCAGTCAAAGTGAAAAAGAGAATAAATCGTTTCAAAATTCTCTTTCAAACAAAACCAGCCATGTTTGTAGTTTAAATCTTACCATGATGGAAGTGTCTATTTTTCTATTCAAATACTCATGTGTTTAGCTGGTGTAAACACAACAACAATATTCCAAAATAGTTTTCTTATCACCCTGCTTTTTTGTTACTGCAACTGGTGAAAAGTTGACATTTGATTTCGCTGTGAAAAAGTGCCGGGCGTGTGGTGACTGTTGAACCAATAAAACTTTAATAAATATGGAAAAAAGTCATTTAAAGATAAAATATCACTCAACCATCCAAGACGGAAAAAGTCCTCAGTGTCTAGAGGACTAATAAGACAATGCGTAGAAAGGCAAAAGGAATCTAAATACTAGATGACCTATTTCATCCAAGAGATCTGGCAACCAAAACGTACATTGAGAAGTGAGCTCGAGGTACACATAACAATGCTAAGGATAATGGATGGTACAAAAAAAGTGTATATCATGTATTTGTTTGAAAGCATGTGCTCTTTAAGGGGCTAAAAGGTTATAGTGATGAGTGCCATAGTTTATTCTCTGGTTTTTATTTCTTATCAATGTTGTATCTTCTATGTAATCATTAATTTCTCCTGTTTCTCTGCAGCTTCCAGGTGTTAAAAATACACCCTTCAGTGAAGATTATGAGCTGAAAGAGGTAATGTACATTTTTTTGTTAACCCTTTCCATACTATGACATATTCATAGTTTATTATCATCATTATGTGTCCTTTTATAATTAGCAGGACCTGCAGAAGCCCTGCATTAAAGCGTGTATTCTACGTGATGAGGTCTTCCCCCAGACAGCATACGGGAACCTCATGATATTGTTTTGAATGCTTACAATGAGTAGGTTTACTCGATTATGCGCCCTGAAAAGGACATTTAGTGACGGGTTGCAGTAGATTTCCTCACATTTCGAGCATGCTGATGAAGGTGGACCAGGGTCCTCCAGGCGGTCGTGCTATGCTTGGCTTCATCTGCGTGTTGCTCACTACTGCAGGAATCACATGGATCCCTCGCCTCATTTGCCAGGCTGCCATGAAAACAGCCCGTGAGGGTCTTTGTCAGTGTATTTTGCCTGACCCTGGCTAACATGTCTGATCAGTATGTTGTGCCTGACCAGACGTTAATCTTCCTCCCTGAAACCTCATGATAATGTCCATTATATGAAACCATATAACTTAACTTAATATTTTTATACTGGTTTAGAAGACTCATCAGAGTCTGTATACAACCAGTTACACTTAGATTACCCTGCTCTAAAAGATATGCGCATCCAATTTTTCTTAAATACATAAACTGTCCCTGCCTCCACTACCTCATGTGGCCATGCATTCCAAGCATTAACCACTCTCTGGCTAAAAAAAAATTTCCTAATATCCAATCTGGACCTTTCTTTAGTTAATTTGTATCTGTGTCCTCTTTTTCTTGTTGGCGTTGTATTTTGACAAACTTGTTATTATCTAATTTAAGCTGTCCTGTGATTATATTATAAACATGTATTAAGTCACCACGAATTCTTCTCTCTTCTAGACACTGTGGACCGGTTTTTCTGAGTCTTTCCTCATAACTGTAATTCTGTAATCCCACTATCAGCTTTGTTGCTCTTCTTTGTATCTTTTCAAGCATGTTTATATATCTTCTACGATAAAAACTCCATATCCAGTACTTCAGTCTAGGTCTAACTAATGCTTTATACAGTTTGACAATCACTTCCTTACTCCTGTGTTTAATATTTCTTTTTATCATACCTAACATTGCATTTGCCTTATTCACTGCTACCTGGACTTGCTCACTCACTTTACCTGTATACTCTATTGTAACCCATAGGTCCCTTTCTTATCTATTGTTCTAATATTGTTCTCTCCCATTCTCTAATTATGTTCCATATTAGATCTACCCATGTAGATGACTGTACATTTATCTATGTTAAACTCCATTTGCCATCTGACAGACCACTCTCGAATTTGATCTAAATCTGACCTCAATATAGTTTTATGTCGTCTGCAAATTTTTCAATCATAGATCCTATATCAATGTCCAAATCGTTTATATATATCAAGAACAATATTGGTCCCAAAACCGAGCCCTGTGGCACTTCACTTTTTACTTAACACCACTCAGAGTACTCCTTATTAATTCCCACTCTCTGCCTTCTTCCCATTAACCAACTTTCAATCCATTTGACAACTTCACAACCTATTCCATGTGATTTTAACTTTCTAAATAATCTTTAATTAGGTACACCATCAAAAGCCTTTGCGCACAAAATCTAGTTAAATAACATCCACTGATTCCTCCTTATCTATCATTTTAGTAACCGCCATGAATTCCAAGTTTTGTTAAGCACAATCTCCCTCTAGTAAACCCATGCTGGCTATTTCTGATTAGATTAAACCTGTCTAGATGCATTACAATGTTTTCCTTGATTATTGATTCTAACAATTTACAGACTTTGCTCGTTAAACTCACCGGTCTATATGACACATCGTCAGTGAATTGCATGCCTTGGAGCACATAACTTAGGCACAAAAAACTCCTTATGTCTACCACTATCGTTGGTCATCTATCTCATTTCACGCTTGGTGTATTGTTGATCCAGCCAGCCATTTGTTTAGTCTGCTTTGTCTCAAGTTCAATCTGTTGCGAATGACTGAGACTTCAGCATGGTTAAAGTAAAGTCTTACATGGAATAAAAGGAACAGATATGTGCTGTGGGTATTTCATGGAGCAAACACTGAGACTATGACAACCTTTCAAGCGTGGCCATAAATGGTGACCATAGATGGTTGTGCAATAGGCTAGCAATTTCATATGAAATGAATCAACGGAAATCGTCAATACAAGAATGCAAAAAATACTATCGCACAGTTTTCTTGTAAGGAGTTATACTGCAGTGGTTATCTATTGCATTGTAAAGAGAAAAATGGGACCCATAAACAAATAAATATTTTTTTAAACTATGTATTTAAGTACAGGCTTTTACTTCTTTCTTTGTTGAATTAATCAGGTGGGTAGACAAACAGGTGATTAGTCTGTTTGAGTCTTTGTGTGACAGAGGGGATACATCCGTGCGGGTCACTGTTTCTGGTTCACAGATGTTTATTTGCTATTAAGGGAGATAACCTTCATATATATATATATATATATATTGCTTCAGTTTTCTGTTTCTGTTTTTAAGAATTGACGCGTCACTACACTCCAGACATACCCATAGGTGCTCAGTCATTCTCATCAAATGGCGTAAGGTATGGATGCTGATGGTCCCTGTAGCTCGCTGGTTGTACACTCTCCTGCTCCATCCTCTCATGCGCCCCACTTCGCTCAAACCTCGTTTAATTTCAAAACTTTGCAGTCTGTGAATTGCTGCTTCATCTATTGCGGTGTCCTCATCCAGCAGGCGGTCATTGATTCAGTTTTAATAGAAGTTAATATAAACATAATATAGCTATGTTTTTTTGGTAAAGGCTTTTGAATTACCTGTCCAGGATCCATCAAAATTTGATGAAAAGGTTGCACTAGTAAAGGACATGTACAAAATTTCAGCTCTTTGGGCTATGGATAAGTTTGTTATTAGGAGAAATAAAGTCCATGCAAATGGTCATGGAAAGTTAAATAAAAGCATGTAAAAGGGATAATTTCTTTTATCAGGCAAATATTGTAGTTTTGTTTTCATCATCTCATCAAACTTTCTGTCATCAGTGTAATGGTTCATAGACCATGTCATCTATTGAAGTGTAGTCATCTGTGTGCTTGGTTCAGTCCTTGGTTGATATGCCATGCTGTAATTGTTTGCGATGTTTCCTATTCAGGATATTGGAATTGGCTCTTACTCTGTCTGCAAACGCTGTGTTCATAAAGTCTCAGGGAATAGCTATGCAGTAAAGGTAAGAAGTGCAACTTTTGATTTGTTTTATGTTGTCCATGCCGTCGCTCTATGTTCTTTATAATATTTACTATTCTTGAGTGGTCTGCCTGGGTCTTTGTGTATGACAAAGACAATAATAGCACCACTGCCCCACAGAGAGCATGTCGTAAGAGGCAACTAACTGTGTGACATGGCATAACACCAGTCATGGTTAAGTGCTTTGTTTAGAGCAGCATAGATGGTGCCTAACAGGCTGCGGGTCGAGTATTTGAGTCTATTAAGATGGACTCGCTTATTAGTTAACCACCCTCCACGGCACTTGTCCCAACATAGCTGAGTAATAAGTTGCTCAAGCCTAGCCCGCTAAGCAGGAAATCCTCCTGGCTACATCCAGCTCATACCAGAGCTGGGACCTGCACAGGGACATCTGCCACTGTAGAAGTACAGGTCGACTAAGAACTACTATTATTCCACACCCAAGTGGGTAATACCCAAAAGGAACAAAGAATAGCAATATTGTAACCACTGGCATGTTGTAAGATGCAGCTTAAGGAGGGTTGGACGTAGGGCTGGTTACCACATCTTATAGAAACCTTTAACCACGAATACTTCCATGGATATGTGGTGGTGTGTATTTGTTGAAGGCCTATGCTTCACGGGGTGCTGAAAGTGTTTTAATGATGATGATGATTGACAGGCGCCTGCTGGTCTCTTGCAGTTAAAAGAACAGCTGCTTTATGACCCAGCCTTGGTAGAGCGTAGTTTATACAGCTGCAAAAATGGATACTTGACTCTTCTCTGAGTTACTGAAACCAAAGCAATGAGGAAGATTCATGACATCCCACTTTATAGATCATAATGAAGCCTCTAACACTATGTTCCTATTGGCAATAACTGTTATGGGACTATCTTAATTATTGTTAAAAATATTTCTTCCTCTTCAAATATTTGTCCTCATAAAATTAAATTGTGTTGCAACACTTTGTGAGGTCTTATGATCAAGTTCATTCTATTTCATAAGATATTTCTGTTGCTCTTTTTATGGATAGAACAGCATCCACATCCTCTCTTTGGCCAAACGCATGTGACAGTATCTGCATGTGTTTGTTACTTGCTGTTTAGTGCCATACAAAGTGTTCCATTATCTATTCCAGTGTTATATATTACAAATATCATTGAGTGTGGAATAGAGATGATCATTGGTTTAGAATGGGTGTTTTTCGAACTGACGCTCAGGAGCATGTGTTGTGTTCTCAGCCAGAAATGGTGCTCTGATCCCTCCTTGTGAGTTGATTGATGGTGAATGCCATATGTCTGTATAAATTTCTCTAAGTGTTTCCCGTGGTTCATCTGTTTAGCCAAGTTTCTTTGTTTGCTGTTCTTATGAGCTGTTTGTGAAGTTGTTGCTGTGTGTGACTATTTGTTTTTGTCCCTTCTTTGCAAGTCTGCCTGCCTTGCCATTGCCAGTTGTGTTTGAGTGTTCAAGAATTCACTGCATAACTATTCTGATAGCATGGGAGGTGGTAATGGGGTCAACATCTAGGGAAATTTGGATACATGTCTACAATGTTCAGCATATTCTAATAGTTAAAGGGCAAACATTGAGTCTAAAAATGATAATGTTTTGGGTCTTTGAGGGAAAGGCACCTAAAACCATCTTCAGATGTTATGGGCAGCTTCAAGTACAGTGATTTCAACTTAATAGTTGTAGCAAAAATACTCACAAGTATCAAACATTTTTTCAGATGATCTGCGTAGGTATTCCAAATAAATGCTTTTATGGTGACTTTAAATACAGGTTAGGTCTGCCTTCCTTAAACCTTGTCTACAGGGCAACAGCTTTTTTGTGTCATGCTTTTGACTATCACCAGAGCTCTTGTGGTTGAACAGCCATCCAATCTCAGTACTATGACCAGGTGAAGACATGACAGAGGGGACTTACTTATTTAGTCACTCATCTTCTACCGTGAGGTGTAGAGGTTTGACAGAGAAAACGTCATACTGTTCTATCCACCATCTTTTTCCTGGCCTCTTTCCAATCCAGCCCTCTTTCCAATCCAGCCCTTGGTCACTTAGGGACTGCCGTATGTTGTCTTCCCAATGTACTTTGGGACATCCTGGGGGTCTGCATTCTTGACTTTTTATCTCCCATGACCGTCTTGGTATCAAATCTTCTTCCATTCTATAGACATAGCCAAACCACTGTAGTTTGGACAGCTCCACTCTTGTCTGCAGGGGTTTGACTTTGAGATTGCAATGTATTGTCTGGTTACGGATCTTGTCCCTTTTCGTCACCTGAACCGACTTTTTTAGATACCTTATTTCTGAAGTTTGTAGTTGCCTTTCTTGGGCTGTGGTCATTGCCCATGACTCACATCTGCATGTTAGGACAGGCACATAGGTCAAGCGGTATATATCCATCTTTGTTTTCCTGCTTGTTTCTCTTTTGCTGGAGGAATCCTGTTTATTGCATGGAAAAGTCTGCCAGCTGCTGCCCTTCGTGCAGTTTTTTTATTCATCTTTGATTCCTCCCCTGCTGTCTATTACCACTCCTAGATATTTTAAGTGGCTGAGATGTTCCAGTGCTTTTGATTCCAGTGTTATCTGATGTCTCTTCTCATCTCTGGTTGATCACCATGGTTTTTGTTTTGGAGTTGCTGATGTGCATTACTCTCTTCTTCAACTTGCAGGCTTTGATGACTTCATCCATGAGGAGTATGGAAAGATACGGTGATAGAATGTCACCCTGTCTTACTCCGCTAGTGGTCCTGAACTCTCCTGACTTTTGATTTTATTTTATTTGACATAATTTCTGCATGATTTATAGAAACTCTGTACGACAGAGATCAGGGGTCCTGGGATGTTCTTCCTTGTCAGGCACTCCAAGAGTTTGTCAGAAGGGACTTTATCAAATGCTTTCTCCAAATCCAAAAAGCAGAGATGCAGCTCATCACACTCAAGAGCCTTTTCACTCAGATGTCTGAGTGTAAAGATAAGGTCTTGATTACTTATGTTTGCCCGAAACCCACATTGAGTCTCGTCCATATTTGGCTCTCCTAGAACTCTTAATCGCCATTCTACAATCCTAGAGTAGACTTTTCCGGGGACACTAAGAGGGGAAATACCTTTTCACATTGTCGATTGTCACCCTTTTTTAAATTTTGGTATTAATAAGGCAGCCGCCCAATCTCTTTGTATCTTCTTGTGGCATCAAGCTGCCTTGAGAATCTTCATGAATAGTATCTCTCCTGTGGTCCCCATGTATTTAACCATTTTTAGTGTTAATACCATCATGTCCTGCTGCTTTACCAATCTTAATTTATTTTCTCCAATACTGCCTTTAGTTCTTCCATTGTGATATTATCATTCCCCTCTATGGCTCCCTCCTCTTGAATTGGGGCTGTTACTTCCAGAGCTTGATTTTCCTCCACTCCAAGAGATCTGAGAAATATTCTTTCCATCTGTTCATTACCTCCTCTGGAGTGGTCAACGATGCACCTTGTTTATCTTAACAAATTTCAGGGGGCATTCCTTTTCCTTCATCATGTTCTTTAGAGTCCTGTAGAACAGTTTCTGGTTTTCTCCAGCATTATTTTCCAGTTCTCTTAAAATTCCTCACAGCATTTCTGTTTGGCTTTGAGCACAGTCTTCTTTGCTTATGTTCTAAAATTTACATATTTTTTATATTTCTTTGTTTGTTCTTCTGTATTCCTAGTCCCTAAGTATTGCTTCCATGCCTTTTTTCTCTCATATTATTCTTTTCACTTCATCTGTCCACCATGGTGTACTCTTTCTCTTCCACCCTTCTCTGGTTTGACCACATGTCTCCAGCCTCTTTGAGGATGTCTTTGAATTTTACCAAGAGCATTTCTATATCTTCTTCAGATTCCCCTATCCTTCCTATTGCTATTGTTATAATGCTTTGGTATCTACTCTTAATATCTGACAGAGGGAAAAATATAATCTTTCTGGGAATAATAAATCTTCATTCAGTACAAGTTCTGTAGCACATTTACGTCAAAAAGAAAAAATATAGTGTCAGAATAGTCTAAACAGTGATTTCTCTGCAATTAGGAGTCCAAATTCCATCACACAAAAGTAGAATCTTGTCTTATTTACATGTTGAAATTTCGATCCATTGTCAAGCACTCTACATTAAACAAAAGATGTGTTGGAAATTCTGCTACACTTATTGTTATTTTGAAACCTGGATCATCATAGCTAAGCCACAGCGAAACAAAGGTGATAGATGCCAATTCTGACTGTAACTGATGTTTAGAGTAACACATCTTCTGAATGACTGGAAACCTATAGAGTTAAAGATTAACATGTAAAAAGTATTCTCTTCAAATTTTTACACAAAGAAATGAATTTATACTCATGAATTGAGGGTAGAGGAGACTAACATCAGTTCAGGCAAAACATACTGACCAGGAATGTTAGTCAGGGTCAGGTAAAATATACTAGCCAAGACTCCCATCTCACTTCCACATAGGTTTCCCTGGAAACAGGCTGTTTTCATGGCACATAGCTAATGAGGGGAAAGATTGATATGAGCCTCATAGTAGTGAGCAGCACACAGATGAAATCAAGCATATCACAACTATCTGGAGTACCCAGGTCCACCTTCATCAACTCGCTTATGAAAAAAAGCTACTGCAATCCATCACTTAGTCCACTTTTAAAGGCGCTCAAAAAGTAATCTTACTCATTGTGGGCATTCAACAACAACAAACTCATGAATTAAGGTCATCAAAGTTGCAAAGCAGTTAAAACACATGCTTCTTTTGATTGTAAACATTTACCACATCACAAGAGCTGAGACCTTGCACAATCTCCAACATACCAATGTCAGATGAAATGTTTTAAATACAATTTTGATTTGATCATGTTTGTTCCTAGATAATGGACAAAGACAAGAGAGATCCCTCAGAAGAAGTAGAAATTTTGCTGAGGTTTGGACATCATTCTAATGTAATAACACTCAGAGATGTAAGTCTAGGAACGAGGTGAACGATTTTATTTGTCTCATTTATTTTGTTTCTACATTTGTCTGAGAGTGAAATTGATTTTTTAGTATTAGATGGGCTGTTATATTTATTTTATTGGTCACCAGTTTAAAGGGGGTGTTCGGAGCTGCTGGCCACTCAGGACTTTCAAATTAGCGTAGTTGGAGGGTTGGTGACAGTTAGATGCCGCCAGAACTGGCTACAACATTTAGAGTGACAGGGATTCGGGAATAGTCATCCAATAACAATTAGTTGGGGGTATGTATTTTATTGGTCAGCGGTTTATGTCGGAGCTGATGGCCACTCTGGACTTTCAAATTAGCGTAGTTGGAGGGTTGGTGACAGTCAGATGCTGCCAGAACTGGCTACAACATTTAGAGTGACAGGGATTCGGGGATAGTCATCCAATAATAATTAGTTGGGGGTAGTTCCAAATTAGAGTGATGACTAAGTCAGACAACCAACAGAAGCCATTGGACAGCCATGTTGTTGCTTGAGACAATAAAATACACTGCAAGGATAAACTCAGCAGACTTGCTAGGAGAGTGGCTGAAAGGCTGTCAGGAGTATGAGTGAGTGAGTTTGCAGGGTGACTGGACCAGCATACACCTCGAGTTTTGACCAGTCGCTCAATAGGTGTGTACATTGGACACCCTGTGAGCAGTAAGAGATCTGAATGTGTGTCATATGTGTAGGACACTTTGTGAACCGATTGTATGTGAATGCACAGATCACCTGATTGAAAGTGATCTGATTATATGTGAATGCACAGATCGGCTGAGTATGGGATCACAAGTAAGTACGTGATCCGATTATAATTGACATGATTTAATTACATTTGAATGTACAGATCACCTGATCAAAAGTGATCTGATTATATGTGAATGCACAGAATGAGTATGTAAACTGATCGTGAGGATGAGTTTGTGATTGTGTGTTGAGTGTGCAGATAAGGGAGTACAATGGCAAGAATCTGGGTTATGTAGTTTGGAGGAAACATCAAAACCTCCTATTGTAGTTTAATATATATATTATGATTATTTAGTTTAGATGTACTTTATTTTTTTGTTAATATTGTTTTGTTTTAACAATTATTAAATAATATTGTTTTGTCTCACGATGGAGATAAGTGTTTACTGTGTTATTTACTGTGTGAAGTCGTTTCGTGGTGTAGATATATGTTGTAACTCTTTAGGTAAGTAAACTACTCAGCTAACCTAACTCTACCACACATTATTTGTAATTTAAAAATTGTTTTCATTATGAAAAAACGGTTTGAAAATCAATGAACGATTGTTCTATAAACCTTATAACGGAAAGAACTGTTGCACTCATGATCCAGTGATTCAGGGACTGATAATTTAGATTTGTATGGTGATTATTATAAAAGAGACATTGAAATGGAATCTGATGATCATTTGAGTGGTTAAATGCTTAAATATGATTACGACAAAGCTAGATCTTGATCTGGGATCAGGCTATGATACTAAGTGTGGAAAAGTGGGTATCTCACATAATATAAGTTGGTCTTTTGCAAATATATTCATAGTTTACATTCATATATAAACATAATTATTGCATCTACATAAACAAAACTATTAATCTACCTCAGAAAAATTAGTTGCAGAAACTAAACTTCTCCATTTTCAAAAATGGATGAATCTTCAAATCCAAGCGAAAACATAAGAAATAATTTCCAAAAGTCTTACACAAATGTCAAAATCGCCATTGTTTGTATCTAGTCGAAACTATCTGCAATCAAATGAGCAGTATTATTCAAACTATTTCTGCATAGCCATTTTATTATATTTTATTATGCAACAACATCGTAGATGGATTTTAGTTGTGCGATTTTCATGATTTCAGTTGATTTGGATCGTAAAGATTTTTTGCTTAGGATCCACGCGGAATGAGATTTTGCTGACTCTGTGCCAGGTCTTACAGTGGTATAAGACTTAAAGCACATTTCTTTTCTCAGGAATCCAGCAGGCTGAGGTTTTGCTGACTCAGTCAGGGACAGGGTTCAAAATGTTAGCGTAAGACTTAAAACAGCAAGCAACTATGATAGATCAGGAATTTAATTCATATTTTTTTTTCCACCCAAGGGGCAGCCAGATAAAAGTAGGACTATGATATATGAAAATAAGTATAGTTTTTCTATATTTTAAAAAAGCTCAAGAGTAGTCACTTATTATATCTGTTGGTCATACAATTGCATTATAAATTATTGCCAGAATGGTAAAGTTATGATGAAATATAACATTATTTTGTTTGTTTCCTCTGTAGTTTTGTTTTTATTTTTTTTTTAAATACAGGTTGGGGTTTATGTATTTTATGTATCTGTATTTTATGTATCTGTATTTTAAACACTACTTATCTTTCCTTGCATGTCATAGGAGCGACCAAAAAAAGGTTTGGCATGGGGTTAGCAAGCTCATCATTTAAAAAACCATTGCTTATAAAGCCATATTGTAATCATGCTTTCTTAAAAGCTGGGATGGGGATCCAAATGAAGTGTTACATATCTATGCTTCAATAAGTAGAGGGACAGGGTAAGTTCATTTATGAATAATATCCTGTCTATTATTCAGGTTTTTGACAATGGCAACAAAGTTTACCTAGTTACAGAATTGATGCTAGGAGGAGAACTGCTGGACAAAATTTTACGACAAAAATTTTTCTCAGAGCGGGAAGCCAGTGCTGTGCTGCAGATAGTGACCAAAACTGTGGAATATTTGCATTCAAATGGGGCAAGTGTTAATTGTGTGTCTTATATAAATATGCTCTCTATCTCTCTCTCTCTCTCTCTGTGGGTGTGCATTCATGCCAGCCATGCATTCATGCCAGCCGTGCATGCATATATATATATATATATATATATATATATATATATATATATATATATATATATATATATATATATATATATATATTCAAAAAGCATCCAACCCTTTGTGTCAAAATAATACAATTACTCACTACGAGGTTTGAAACCCTAATCCCCATCAAACTTCAAAGTACTCTCCTTCAGACTCCACACACTTCTCCCAGTGGTCCTGCCATTGTTGGAAGTATTTCAGGAAGGCCTTTTGGGAATAGAGTACAGCTGCGTCATTGCATTCTGCATGTCTTCTCTTGACTCAAATCAGGCCCTTTCAGCTTGAAGAATAGTCAAAAATTGGAAGAAGTCCTGTCAGGAGAATAGGAAGCCTAGTGAGCCAAAGGAATGTTATGTTTGGCCTAGAAAGTCTGAATCAGATGCAAAGAGTGGGTGGGTGTGTTGTCATGATAGAGCTGCTAAGTTCCTGTTGTCCACAAGGCTGGTCATTTGCAGCAAACAGCATCATGGAGGCAACAGATGACTTCCAGATAGTATTTTTTGTCAATGTTTTGATCTTCTTGTGTTACTCATGATGCACAACCCAATGGGAGTCAACAAAAACAGTCAACCTGACTTAGACATTGTGTCATTTCGTCATGAATGAACACTCAACGGATACTCACTACACTCAGCCCTGAAAAGCTGACTGCCAATGACTGATGCAATCTGCAGGCAGGAAAATATTCACACCTGCACGTGTTGGTCCCCTAAATCTTCATACTGATGAACAACACCCATGCTTCATTTGTTTCAACAGAAAAAATTATTGTCAGGTACTTTTTGAACACACCTCATATACACATACATATATACAGATACACGCAATAATTATTTATTTTGCTGCAGGTTTTTGTATCTTGACAAAGTGTAGGAACATTTTTTTTATTTCACTATGTTAGATAAATAAATTGAACAGACAGAAGATCCAATGACAATGTATTCACTGAAGTGGGCGAATAAAGACACATATTGAAGCTATGCAAAACAAAAAAAATTGATTAGGTTGGCTTGGTTACAATATGAGACATGAAAGTCTTTTACAGAAGATACTAGAGGACAAGATTCAGGGGAAGAGAGGACAGGGTGACCAAGCAGTGACTTTAAAGTATTATGAAGAGAACTGCAGAGGATAGGGTCAAATGGAGAAACATAGACAAACAACCTTACAAATAGTTTCAGGACTGATCAATCAGATGATGATGTTAGATATATGTAGAAGAGTTGTTAGAGCACTTGTTTCTAATAGCAAAGGGATCAGGTTCAATCCCAAATCTTTCTAGCTGTAAATGAGTACCTGGCTAGCAGTTAGAATAGACAGGTCGGCGAGAAACTGAGCTGATCACTCCAACTCAGAGAAAGCTGAGGTCTAGTACAATGAAGTATCTACCACTTTATCATCTACATCAGATTCTAGCATGAGATTGATTACCTGGTATTCAAACAGGCAGGTTACGCTTGCTGCCATGTTGCCAAAGCTGTCCATAGAATATTCTTTTATGAGATTTTATTTCCTGTCGTGTTCTAAGTTATGGGGATGATGGCGTATTGGATAGGAATTTGATTATCTTTCTAAATTTGTACCCAGACAGCAGGTAATAGTCTGTACATTCTTCTTCATATTTCAGCTGTCAAGGGTTCTTTTACATGCGCATCATGTACACAGGACCTTCGAGTTTTTCCGTCAATCTCTGATATGACTAGACATTCACCTCCATTGAAATGGATGGATGCTTGAAACTTTAGGTATTCAAAACCACACCATTTAGCTCTTTTGCGCATTCGTTTCTTGTGAGGCAAGCATCTTACCTCTCAGCTATAGTGACCCTTTGTACCAGGTGTAATAATGTGTGTTTTTATTTATGTTCAATTTTGGTTCCAAACTGATAAATAATATAAAATATTGTAATACTACATATGCTTTAAATAAAAGTATGGCTTCAATATAATCTTCATTTTCCATTTTTGATGTGGGTCAAAACGATTAAAATAGTTTGATTATAATCAGTGCCAACCAACTATGATTTGATTGCACACCCATTTCATGATATATTTGCAATTGAATATTGATTCGGGATCACGATGCTGAGCAGCACATGAGCTGCAGTAGTTAGCGACCCATAGCTGACTGCTAGCGTCAGGGCCAGCGAACCATAGCTGCCAAGACCCTTCTACACCTCCACGCGGTGATCTTGGATAACAGGCTGCAGCAAGGCAGACTGGCTAAGGAGAAGGATTCAAAGAGGGAATGCTAACCCGGTACTAAAAAAATGCTCGCTGAAGTCGCATATGTTGGGCCGAAAGGTGCAAATATCGCAGCCAAGCTGTAAACTACGACACAACGCATTCCGTTCTCTGGACTACATTCTGCTACTTAAGCCCTTTCAGGGTTTGGTAGTGGGAGATTGAGAATGAACGAAGAAGAAGAAGAATATTGATTCCAATTTGATTACATTCAAACTTTATTGCAAATTGTACAATTTGATGGGTTTTTGTTGTTGTTTGCGAATGCCCACAATGAGTAGGTTACTCTTTTGTGCGCCCTGAAAAGGACATTAAATGGCAGGTTGCAGTAGCTTTCCTCAAAACCCAAATGTGCTGATGAAGGTGGACCAGGGTCCTCCAGGCGGTTGTGCTATGCTTGGCTTAATCTGCATGTCACTCACTACTACAGGGATCGTGTCGATCCCTCACCTCGTTTGCCAGGCTGCCATGAAAACAGCCTGTTTCCAGGGAGGGCTACTAGGAAGCCGAGGTGAGGTTCTTGGTCAGTATGTTTTTGCCTGACCCTGACTAACATGTCTGATCAGTATATTTTGCCATACCTCCACTTTTGGTTTGTTTTTTTAAAACCATCATAGTGTTTACGAATGTTCCAATTGCTGGGGTCCATTAGATTTTTTAGAGCTGGAAAATAATTGCTGTTTACTTCTGTGGATGCCATAGAGTGAATATATTTTCTTTATTTATTGGCTAATTTTTAAACTGTTTCTGTTTGATCCTTGTAGGTTGTTCATAGAGATCTTAAACCTTCAAACATTTTATATGCCGATGATAGTGGCTCACCAGACAGTCTGCGTATCTGTGATTTTGGCTTTGCCAAACAGCTAAGGGCAGAGAATGGCCTACTTATGACTCCTTGTTACACAGCAAACTTTGTTGCTCCTGAGGTTTGTTGAACATAATTTATTTTCTCCCTTCGTTAGAGCTTAAACTACTGTGTACTTGTTTTATGAGATAGTTACTTTATTGACAGTAAGAATAACAGCATTGCAAAACACACAACAAACTTTTTTTACAAAAGATTTATATGTAAGTAAGTCAGACTAGCAAAGTACTCAATAGCATTGACTATCATGACGAAGGTACCAGATTAAATCCCTGGTCTTGATATTCCAGTCAACTCAGATGTAAATGGGTACCTGAATCACTGTTAGGTAAGTAAATTCAACAATGAAGGGAATTACTGGTCAACCCATGTTAGGAAAACTAAGACCTTATATAAAAGTCTCTAACACTTCATTCCCAATGGCAGTGCTTGCTATCAGAATAAATCTATATTATTATATAACAAATCATTAGTAATCACATAAATATCGGTTTTCATGTAATAAATTCTAAGGCCAGTGACAAATTCCAATACTACTATTTCTTCAGCTGAAACTGGACGTGTTAGGCCAAAAGGCGCAGATATCGCAGCTTTGCTGTGAACTACAACACAATGTCAAAAAACTTTCTTTTAAGGATGAACATTGAAGAAGAAGAAAATGGTATAAGAGGATATACTGTTCATAAAGATGCAGACCCATACCTACAGATTTAGTAAAAGCACACAAAGACTTCTCAAATGAAGCCAACGGTAGTGGTGGCTGTATGCTCTTGCTCGAGTAAAGAAAGGGGCAACATATTTTGTATTAGATGGTCAAATGTATTAGCAAATATATATTTGTGACAAAGAACATGACAACAGTCAATACACTTTTAGGTGTCAGTTTCTAAAGCTAAGACATAGATATACTGTCAATAATTTACTGTTAATGATGATACCAATTGGTATGGCTCAGTTATCACATCCAAATTTACTGTAACTCACAAATATTGTGCTTTTTCAAATATTTCTTTTTTAATTTGAAATTCTGTGCCTGTAAATGTGATTATGTCAGTTATTAAAGTATAAATATCGGTCAATTTGTATGTTGTGAGTTTTCTGTTATTATCACTACCTGATAATCACCAAGAGAAAGGTATTAAATGTCTCTGGAACATAAGAACATAACTGAAAGTTGACATCTTGACCTTAGCAACACTACTTTAAATATCAATCATAACAGATTGTTCCAGTCAAGTTTGCAAGGACTTGGTTTCAAGATAGTGATGTTTTGTTGTTGATCACTTTATTTGGATCGTCTTTCTTAAATGTATAATTTTTCTTATATATCTCATTTTAAAAGTTGGGTTCAAAAGTTATGTTCAAAATCAGACTTCTGTGTTTCTTTTGGAGAAATGTTAAAATTCTCTACTTGTTTCTTATGTCTGTCACAGCAATGCTGAATAACTTCAGCTCACAATTTTCCAGATATTGTTCAGTTGTGTGAAAAGTGAGATTAAATGGTTTGGCAGAAATACAGCAGCATGCTCCATTACTGAATTTGTCTTGATTCATAACAAGACTCTCAAATTAAGCCTTGTAACAGATATTCCAACTGCGACACATAGAATAGTGTCTTAGTCGACCTGTACATCTACATGAGCAGACGAGCTGGATATAGCCGGGAGAAGGGTTTCCTGCTTAGCTGGCTAGGCTCGAGCAACTTAATACTCCGCTGCGTTGGGCAAGCGCTTAAGAAGGTGGTTAACCGATGTGTGAGTCCATCCTAATAGACTCAACCATTAGAGCAAAGTTGATCCGCAGCCTGTTAGGGGCCATCTATGCTGCTCTAAACAAACCACCTGACCGGGGTCTGTGTTATGCCATGTCACACAGTTAGTCGCCTCTTACGACATGCTCTCTGTGAGGTAGTGGTGCTATTCTTGTCCTTGTCATACACAAAGACCCTGGCAGACCACTCTAGAATAGTGTGAGTGTTTTATTGTGTATTTCTCTATCTCTCTTTTAGGTATTGAAGCGACAAGGTTATGATGCGTCATGTGATGTGTGGAGCCTTGGTGTTTTGCTGTACACGATGTTGGCAGGGTACATGAGATTGCTTTTTATTTTTTTAAATTTACTTTTAGATAGACATAAATACATGATCCTCATCATCATACTCAATGATGCATAAGACAACCAACAAAAAAGAACAACCTAGTGAAATATAACTAATCCAAGTTAAGTGATGTCTTCTTTCATTATTTTCCTTCACATAATTGGTAAATTTGAATTTTTGTACATTTAAAAAAATCAAAGTAGATTTGCTCATCTGTCTAAGTTATTCCCAATATTTCTTTCTATAATTGATGTTTTCCAATCATGAAGCATAAAAACCTATTTTGTTATTGTTATACTCAATTACATGTAGTAAAGTATGTTCCTTTAATGGGGTATTTCTTGCTTGCCTTCACTAGGAAACTGTTATATCATGTTATTATATCATATATTTCTACTTCTGTATTTTCAGACACACCCCATTTGCAAACGGCCCTAGTGATACACCAAATGACATTCTTGCCAGAATTGGTGAGGGCAAATTTTCACTGATTGGAGGCAACTGGGACTCTGTATCTCCACAAGCAAAAGTAAGAAGATAACAGTTTGTAGCAGATAACTATTTTCTTTATTTTCTTATATTAGAGTTCACTGTTGCTGACAAGTAAGACACTCGCTTCTCAAGAAATGAATGGAAGCAAGAAATTTAGGTTTTTAACCGTTCAAGTTTCAAGCATCCCTTAGTCTCAGTTGTAAGATCTACACCTAGTACAATTAGAGACCGACAAATAATTCTGAGGTCCCATGTACATGTGAATGTAAAAGAACCTTTAGCAGTTGAAAATTGAAAATAGCAGGCTGTCAATCCACTGTCTTGAAAAAAAATGCTAAAGATAACTAAACTCCTACCCAAAAGTGGCCTGCAGGAAAGCTAAATGGAGTTGGCCCCTCCATCATGCAAGACACAACAGACCAATCACATGTTTGTCTGCATACAAGTATATACAAAAAAGGACCTCAACACCAAAGGTAGATCAGGAATGACTAAGAAACAAAATATTGTAGAGGTCAGCGACTCAAAGTTGATTGTTGGCGTCAGGGAACCAGGGCTGCCAAGACCCTTCTACACCTCCGTGCGGTGATCCTGGATAACAGGCTGCAACAGAGTAGACTGGCTAAGGAGAAGGGATCAAAGAGGGAAGGGTAACCCTGGTACCCAAAAAGTTGAATGTGTTGTTCCAAAACGTGAAAATATCACAGTCAAGCTGTAAACTATGCCACAGCGCATTCTGTTCCCCAGACTACATCCTGCTACTTGCAAAACCCTTTTCAGGGCATGGTTACGAGAGTTTAAGATCGAACGACGAAGATGAAGAAGAATTACTCATGGATATTCTACACATGCTTGATTCAGACTTTGAATGGGACACATAAAAAGAAAGGTGTGTGTTACATATATATCAGCGAAATAGACGAGTACCAAAAAAATTTTACCTCCACAATTTTCACCTCCAGATTAGCGCCATTTAGTATTTCATACTAATATATATCATCATTATGAATACTACATGTCACAGATAGCATATTTTTTGTTTTTTTGGCGTACACCTTATTTCTCTATTCTCTAAGGTGGTGTGCATTGCACTATGTTTGTATTTTGTGCCTGTCGGCTCAGTGCATCCGACTTTGGCATGCATTTTATGTAAGGGACTACTTCCTCCTGCATTTTTAAGGGTTTGCTTCCTCAGGGTAACAGCGGGTGCTGTGTTGGGGATCGAACCCAGCACCTTCGAGTTGTGAGCCGTGTCATTAACTACTAGCCCATGCCGTGCCCCTACAGATAGTATAAACCAACAAATAAAAACTATACAGGCTCTCAAAGTCAACAATCATACTCAAATTTGACTTGCTGAAAATTAGTGTGGCTGCATGGGAAATTACATCAATTTTTCACGTTGGTGTATAAAGATTAATTATGTGTCTTAACAATACTTTGATCATAATTTTAACTCTTCTTCTTCTTCTTCTGCGTACACAGTCAGACAGTAACCATTATTTTTTCGAAAAAAGCGGCGGTCGTCCTGAGGCTCTCGCCACTGCCATAGAGCTTGTCTTGCAGTTCCACTGGTAATGGCCACATCTGCTCTCTCTGATCCTCGTATGTCGGGCAGTTCTGCAGCAGATGTTCAGTGGTCATTTTACCAGTACCGCACGGGCATTCGTCAGTGCAACCTATCTTCAATTTGTTGAATAGGTGGTACCTCAGTCTGTTGTGGCCAGTGCGAAGTCTGAAGACAACGACCTGCTCTCTTCGGTTCAACTGGTAATAGGCATCGTTTTTGGTGTAACCAGTATGTTCGGTTTCCCATTTGGTCATGTATCTGGCTTTGATAAGCCGTTTTGACTCTTCGTACGTCATACTGGTATCTGTTTGTGGTAGTCTTGCACCTTCTTTTGCCAGTCTGTCTGCCTCCTCGTTGCCTTGGATGTTGCAGTGTGACGGGACCCACTGTACCACTACCCTTTTTGGTGCGGACTGCTGGCACAGTTTGCAGAGTGCTGCTCTTAGGTCATTAAGCTCAGTGTTTTTCTGGCTTTTTAGCGCTGTGACTACTTCGAGAGCATCTGTCAGCAGAACTATATGGCTCTCATTTTCACTGTTTGTCACCATTTCTTCCACTGCCGCCCTTAGTGCCTCTGCCTCCGCTCTGAAATTGCTTGTGTACTTACCAGTAGCGAATGACAGTGTTATTTGTCTGCCATTTCGTAGGTTCAGGAATGCTCCTGCCCCTCCGTTCTGTGTAGTGTTTGTTACAGAACCGTCGGTGTATGCATGGGTCCAGTCCATGCTTGGGTAGCTTTTCGTTATGAAGCTTAGGGTAGTGTCTCTCCTTTCTTTTTCAGTCTGGCAGTTTTTGTTTGCAATACCTGGTATATTTTCTACCACCTCTGGAAATATATCCTGCCTCCAGGTAGGTTTTCGTACAGTAGTGATGGGTTTTGGTGTTGTTTGTGCGTTTGTGGGATCTTCGTGCATCTTTGCTTTGGCTATTTCTGCAAAGTTTCTCCGCTTTAGTTTCCCATTTCCCAAATTGTTTAGTCTCTGGTACATTGGATGGTCTGTCAGTCTTCGGAGTTTCTCTGACTGCAGCTGGGCTCTGCAGTCTCTTCTATCGGTCATGGATTGCAGTTTTGTAATCTTTTCAAGTTCTACAATTGGCGTTGACTTCATGCCACCTGTTATAATTCTCATGGCTTGGTTTTGAAGTTTGTTAACTTTATCAAAGTTCGCCTTCGCTGCTGTTGTCCATGCCGCAATGCCATACTCGAGAACTGGTCTCACTCTTCCAGTGTACAGTTTCTTTAGTATGCCTTCGTCTGCTCCCCAGCTTGTGCCAGCAAGTTTCCTCATGATTGCCATTCTTTCTCTGGCTTTCATTCGGTTTCTCTCGATCTGACTTTTCCATGTCATGCGCCGATCAAATGTGACTCCCAGATAGGTTGGGTTGTCGTTTGGCTGCAGGATTTTGCCATTTAGACTTAATTTGGTACTTTGGTGTTTTAATGAGAGCGAGAATATTGTGCACGTGGTTTTCTCCTCGTTTATTTTGACCAGCCATGAGTTCGCCCACTCTTCCAGCGATGTTAGGGCCGTCTGCATCCGATTTCTTGCTATGGTGAGATTCTTTTCAGAGGTCCACATAGCCAGATCGTCTGCAAACATTGAGCTATGGACTCTTCTTGGTATATTCTCTGTAATATCGTTTATATATACCAGGAAGAGTGTGGGTGACAAAACTCCCCCTTGGGGTACTCCCTGTTCGAGTGTCACCTTTTTGCTCATCTGCCCTTGTACTTGGACTCTGGCCGTTCTTTGTTTGAGGTAGTGGTTGATCCACTTGTACATCTTCCCACAGACATCACTTCTTCTTAGCTTGACTCTAAGTCCATCCTTCCAGACTTTGTCAAATGCCTTTTCCAGATCCACCCAAACAGCTACTGTGTGTTTCTGTGCCTGGTAGGCATCTTCTATCTCCTGGGCTATGAGGATGACCTGGTCCTCAGTGGATCTGTGCTGTCTAAAGCCGGCTTGCTGTGGAATTAGTATTCGTTTTTCTTCCAGATGCCACATCAGTCTGGTGTTTATCATCCGTTCCATCAGCTTGCCGACACAGCTCAGTAGGCTTATGGGCCTGTATCCATTTGGATCTGTTTTATCCTTTCCTGTTTTTGGTACTGGTACCAGTATTGCATCTTTCCATGCCTGGGGTACAATACCCCTTTTCCAGCTTTGGTTCAGGACTGATAGTAGTTTCCTCTTCGCTGTTTGGCCCAGCCCCATCAGCATTTCGTTTGTTATCCCGTCTTTTCCGGGAGATTTTCTTTTCTTTAGTGTTCTCATAGCCTCTTCCATTTCGCGCATTGTTAGTTTGGCCATCATGTGCTTTTCGGGAGCCGTATTTATGTTTTCGTGTCCCTTTAGCTCTTCGCTAATGTCTGTATGCTTTTCTGCAGGGACCTCGATGTGGTTTGCTCTGGCATAGTGATCGACAAAGGCGTTTGCGGCTTTCTTACCTGTGATCAAGTTCTCGCCCTGCTTGATAGTAATTTGTTTATTTGACGGGGTTTCGTCGTTCATGGCTCTGACTAGCTTCCATAGCTTGTTCCCTTCTTTGTCCAGGTTTAGACTTTCCGTTTTATTTTTCCATAATTTTAACTCAATTCATTCAATATTAATTTATTTTATTTTTAATATGACTTATACGTACGTAATTCTGGCCCTTTGCTGGACGTAAAAAAAACAAATTGGCAAATTATTCAGTAATGAAAAAGGTTAAGAAATATCTTTTACTTTTTTACTGTTTCTGCAGATTACAAAATTTAATTTTCTTAAAATAGCCTTTGTCATACGGTGTGCTATCTGTGCCATATAGTAACATAGGCCGCACTTAGGCCATAAGGAGATAGACCCTCCACTATGCAAAGACATAACAGGCTAATCACCTGGCTGTGAGAATGGTAGCTGTTCAGACTACAGCAGCTCTCATGTGACTATCAGAGATCTCATTAATCAGAACTTAATTATTGCTTTTTCCGAAGGTACAAAATAAATGTTTATGGTCTAAGATGGTAGTAGTCTAAAATCTGTATGTTCGTGTGGATCTAGTGTCATGGTAATGATGGGATTTAAAGCAATAAAAATACTGACAACTAGGCTTTGAAAGCACACATAATATATGGGGCACATATTGAAATCAATCAATGACCTCCTATCAGATGATGACACTGCAACCAATGAATTAACAATCCACAGGTTTGAAATCACTCATGAATTGAGCAGGGGGTGAAAGGAGCAGGAGTGTTTACAACCAGCAAGCTACGAGGCGTGTTCAAATTAAACCGGATCAAACTGCAACAAGTGAACAAATGTACGATGCTGGTGTGCATGATGACGTCACTTCTTGCGTAAACAGCACATACCAACCGTAAAGTTTGCAAAATGTCATTATCCTCCGAATCATAGTTTCCTCAGCAGACCGTGGAAAACATGGCAGGTGTGATTAAGAATCCGTCCAGAGTTGATCAGCGAGCGGTGATTCGGTTTCTAACAGCTTAAGGATGTCGACCAATTGACATTCATCGTAGAATGTAGACAGTGTATGGTGACAAAAGTGTGCTGAAGACAACAGTGAAGAACTGGGCAATGATGTTTAAACAAGGATGTGAGTTAACGCAACAATATGCACCTGACCTGGACTCAGAAAATCTTTCGTTAACTCACGTTCTTTAAAAATTGCTGTCCAGCTCTTCACTGTTGTCTTCAACACACTTTTGTCACTATACACTGCCTGCATTCTGCAATGAATGTTGACATCCTTCAACTGTTAGAAACCGAATCACCGCTCGCTGATGAACTCTGGACGGATTTCGTATTACACCTGCCATGTTTTCAACGGTCTGCTGAGGAAACTATGAGTTGGAGGATAATGAAATTTTGCAAACTTGATGGTTGGTATGTGATGTTTACACAAGAAGTGACATCATCATGCCCATTGTACGTATGTTCACTTGTTGCAGTTTGGTCAGGTTTCATATGAACACACCTCGCATTATTTTCCACATTCTGAGTGAGACAGCACCTATTGATCTACCCAGAATACAGTGATGTTTATTGTATAAAACAAAACATATTTGAGTTTCCATTTTTCCTTTTATTCTCATACCTCCGTACCGTAATCTTTTTTTTTAACTGAATAACACAATTTATTATTAGTACATAATTGTGTTGTGGTTTTTTTTTCAGGACCTAGTAAAACGCATGCTTCATGTTGATCCTCATAATCGACTGACAGCAACACAAGTGCTGAACCACCCTTGGATCTCACAAAGAGACTCACTCCCTCATCTCAGACTTGCATTACAAGATGCACAGCTAGTTAAGGTAAACCTTAGCATGAGACATTTGCTTGTTTCTTTAGCTTATTTTCAACATAAAGAACAGATAAAGTATTTCTCACGTGTCCATTCCAGTTCATTATAGGTTATTCTTACTCTGGTCATGTATTTTATGTCTCCTTTAGTTGTTTTAGTTACGGATCCAGCAGCATCCGGGCTCTCGCTATTTGACCCAATGCCATGTAATGGTATCTGCACGCGTTTATCAGCTATTGTCTAGTGCCATACAAAGTGTTTCATGTATCTGGCCATGGAGAAAGAAGCATTTACCTAAAATCATTGAGCACTGAGCACTCTAAGAGATGATGATCAATGGTTTCATATGGGTGTGTACACAGCTGGCACTCAGGCGTATGTTGTGGTTGGATTCTTTTCAGGTGTTTGTTTAGTGGAATGTGTTGGGTTCTGAGTTGGAAAATGGTGCTCTGATCATGCCTTGTGAGTTGATTTACACTTACATCTGGACTTTGGCTTGCCATATGTCTGTAGACCTCCCTTCCCGTGTTTCCCATGGCCCATCTGTTCAGCCAAGTTTCTTTGTTTGTGGATCTTATGTGGTGTTTGCCAAGTTGTTGCTGTGTGTGGCTGTTCTTGTCTTGATCCCTCCTTTGCTAGTCTGTCTGCCTTGTCATTGCCAGGTGTGCTTGAGTGTCTAGGGATCCACTGCAGAACTATTTCAACAGCACTGGAAGTGATAATTTGGTCAATGTCTAGAGATATTTGGATAAGTTCAGGTTCTACAATGACTAGCAACTTCTAATGCTGGAAGAGCTGACATTGAATCTGTGAAAATAAGTGTTTTGGGCCTTTGAAGGAAAGGCATCAAAAACTATCCTCAGATGGTACAAAGCGGATTCAAGCAGTGATTTTAGCTTCATAGTTGGAGCAAACATCAGAGGATCTGTCCAGGTATTTTATACACAAGCCATAACCTGCTTTGATGGTGGCTTTAAACACATATCCATCAGTATATACATGTATCCATTCATCGAGATCGACATCAATAGTTTTTTGAGTTGCTCGATTGAGAGTAGCTTATTTTCAACATAAAGAACAGATAAAGTTTTTCTTAAGTGTCCATTCCAGTTCATTATAGATTTTACTTACTGTCGTCATGTACTTTTTCTGTCCCGTTTGGTAAATTGCTTCATTGTTTGTCCCATGACAAAGACTGTCTAGTGAAACTGGCTTTAAGGGGCTTTCACATCATCTTCTCCTAAGATTACCTATTACACTTTGCTCCATCCTGTACTCTTCTATAAGATTTCATTTGTTCTTCTTTTTCTGCGTTCGTTCTCAACCTCCCGCTACCAAGCTCTGAACAGGGCTTTGCAAGTAGCAGGGTGTAGTCCGGAGAACGGAATGCATTGTGTCGCTAGTTTACAGCTTGACTGCGATATTTGCACCTTTCGGTCCGACACATCCATCTTCGGCAGGATTTCATTTGTTAACATATAGAGTCACTGCAGGTGAAGGATCTTTCTCTGGGATTTTTTGATGATCTCTTTCACTTCTTAATATTGAGTTTGGTTATCCGCCATGTTACAGATTAGCTGAACATTGTAGTTCTATACACACATTAACTCCATAACTAATTATCTGTCTATTGTGTAATTAAACACTGCTTTAAAGCTGTCTTGTTATATCATTATAGGTAAATTTCATCGTATCACATTTAAACAATAGATATCAAGGACTGCATCTCTATATAATTCCTACTTTTTTGTTTTTAAACTGATCTACCCTGTATTAAAGTAATAACAGATAAGCAAAGTAACTCTAATATTAACAAACATCTAAAATATAGCCATAAAACAGCATGTTCAAAGCATTCCTCCATGGCTGCTTTACAGTGTTACTTTAGGTAACTACCATTATCAATGACATTTTATGCTAGCTACTCAGTATTAATGCGAGCTCGATCTTAATGTAATGTTGATGCACAATGTTTGTATGATATTTAGCACATACAAACTATTTAGTCCCATTCATAAAAATATGCTCTTTGAACAGATGGAAGAATGAACTATATTCCAGTTAGAGTCCACAGTTTGTAGCCATTGTTTGTTTTCTTGAACTGTTATGGGGGGGCGGGGGGGGGGGGATTCCTTTTCATAATGTCTAGTTTTAAACATATCAAACTTAACTTCCCCTATCTGAACAATCGGTAAATCTTTAAATCCATACGAAAAACAAGAAATCCTTTCCAAAAGTCTAAACAAATTTCACAAATCGCCATTGTTTTTATCTAACTACAGGACTGAAGTCAGAACTCTCTACAATCAAATGAGCAATATGTTCAGCCGTTACTATGGCATTAACCCAGTAGTTCATATTTGATATACCGATGACTCTTGGGCTGGCGCCATAGTGCAGGGTTAGAAATCGGCGTAAATCTGTTGTATGTCATTGATGCAATAAAGGGTAACCTCATCTTTTACAAATTATACTTGACACACTCAACATACACATAATAAACTAGCAACTCACCAAGTTTGGTGATTCAACTTTATATGAAAGAATTGAAATGTGAGGTTGATTGACAGCATGACTCCAGAAAACTACACATAAAAAACTGGTCTAAAAATGTCTTGTAAATCCCTATGACAATACACAACAGCTGGTCTTCCATGATAATGTATTCAGTCAATGCTGTCAAGTTTCCTCTAATGTAAAGTAGAATCTAATCCTGTTCATTAAGATGAACAAAGTGCACTACTTAATTGTGTTCTTTGATCAGTTTCTGATCTGATTCCTTTCTAGTTTAACACTTTTAAAATAATTGTATTTCATTTTCTAGGGTGTCTGAAATTCTAGTGAAATTTATAGGTGTCCTTTCCATGAAACATCTCAATCACTTCATACAATTTTTTCCCCTAATAATCTTGTTTCTTTTTTTTTTGTAGTAGATAAATGCAGAAGCTCTGCTCCCCATGCAATCCTAGACTAAATATGTGTCTATTTCTCCAGGGAACACAATGATGTTCTAGAATGTACTGCTTTTGTATTGTTTTTGGTTCAAAGAATTCCTGTACAGTGCCCGGCATGAATCAATGCATGCCTGTATATATGCTGTAGATTTGAGTTTTTATGGACTGTGTGTGACACTCTATTATGAAAATCAGATTATGTTTTGTTCAATGCATCAAAAAGGTTTTAAACTTTTGCATGCATTGTCTATAATTATAACATCTAATGTGTAAGCTGTCAAATATTTTGTAGTTGCTTTCATTCAGTCTGTGTAGACTGGTGTAGTAAGTTATTTGTTGCATTGGTTGTCAGTGATATATTGACTGTGGTATAATGCCATGTTTATAAGGGACTTCATTGAGTTTAGAGCACAGAGGACCAGACCTGGAAGTCAGAAGTGTGTATGGTATGCTGGTTAGAGTCTTCAGCTATTCTCAGCTGTTCCTATAATGTTTCATTATGAATAAGGTTATTCTCAAATGTGAAACATCTTGGTGGGAATTTGATTTCTGATGTGTTTTTCCTCAAGATCCTTTGAACTGTTACTATATTTTCTTCAGATTTTTTATTTAGCTGATAGTTGTGACTGTTGTCATTTTCTAAATCTATGGTATCAGCTTTATTTTCTAAGAGCTTGTGGTGTTTCCAAGAAGAATATGTAAGTAAGGTATCAATTTATATTTATAATAAAGCAGTGTGAATACTATTGTAGTAACCTTGTGCTTGCTCCTTCCTTCCATGTCCATTTTATGGAAATTAATGATTATTTCTATGTAACGAAATTGGACAGCCTGTCTGAGGCACTCATGAATACCAGCTACAGTTTCAACAGTGAAAACTCAGTGGACTCCAGCAGAGAGACATGAAAATGTGGAGGCATATAGACTAGCCAAAGTGGAAGTAAGGAAAACCTGAACTGAAAACAGAACTACATATGAAGAAATCACAATTTGAGTTATCTTCCTCACCTCCCCACCTAGCATTCCAGGTGCAGAGTTTGGAGGTCTTCCTTTTTTAAACAGGGTGGGGGGTGGTGGTGGTGTGTGGTATGATTGGTCTGTGTCATATGCCCAGTTGAAGGACCTTTCTCCTTGTTAATAAATTGGTTGATATTTTTGTAGCAAGAAAATGTTATGGCGTGGAGGAGCTGGTTCATTGCCTAATTCTCTTACTATTTTATCTGAGATTGGGAACAGCCAAGGCAATTGCCTTTCTGTTGCTGACTGAAGAATTATTGTTACCATTCTTTAGTTAATTTACATTTTGTTTTGTTTTTGGCGGCATGTTGATGATGAGGCAAAAATTAACATTTCTTTGTTCTAGAAACCTGTTACAATAACCAAAAGTTCTCAACTTATTATAATTTGAATTTCTTTGATGATCACAGGGTTCAGTAGCAGCAACATTTAAAGCTTTGAATTCCCAGAATCTTAAGCAAGCCACCCTTGAACCGGTCGGTGCTTCCAGGCTGGCACAGCGGCGTGGAAAAGTAAGACCAAAAAGCTCAACAGAATTATAATAATAATAACACTTATTCTTGTACAGTTGTCTCATTTGGTGAGCAATGCTTTCAAAGAAGTGATGGGCATTGATAACAAGGAGTTTGTAACCTTACAGCTTTCATATCTGTTACTTAAGTTACATTTCTTTAATCATTGGTATAAAAAATATATTTAGTTTATATTAATTTTTAGTGAAAGTTTTTATTGTTTCTTATTTTTTTCCTTCTTGTTTGTGTTAATTACAGTGTGTGGAAATAACAGTTTAGTTACAAAATTTGTGGTTGGAGAAAATGATGCAGACTTTGTAAATAATTCTAAACTGTTACTACAATACATCTGACAAGGAGGTAGGAAACAGTTTATCCAATGTAAAGATTAATAGAAGAAAAGCAATGAAGAGGTATCCATATTGGCAGCATATTAAAATGCATGAGTAAACTGATACTGTTTTTTTTACTTACTTAGTCACTTCTACCTTTTTCTTTTCTTTAAGCTTATAGTGTATATGGTAAGGGGTAGCAAGCCCCATGCATAACCCTCATTAGTTGCCTCTGACATGCATGACAGGGTTGCTATTCTTTGCTCCCCTTTCAGACCCATGTTACACTAACTTGACAGAAAATGACCTGTATCAAAGGTCACATCAACATAATCCAAATAGCATTTAAGAGAACAAGAGTGGCAATTAAGTTCAAGTTCAATACCCTTTTGTTCTAAAAATATGTTCTGCATTGTGTATGCTATACTTTCTTGCGCTCTGGGTCCAGTACTGACGAAAGTTATAACACTTTTCTTTTATAGCAAACAGATGGGTTTTTTTTTTGGAAAACTCAGCTAGCATTATGCTTTAACTCTTTACAGTCCCACCTAATTTGGTAGATTAGAGGCAAGTGTTACAAGTGTCAAATAGTTTTTTTTTTAAATTGAATTCATTAAAATTAAACAATTGAGCTAAAATTATGATCCAAAGACACATACATAATTAAATTATCTGTGACATAACGTATTCATGAGAAAATAAATCAGTTATCATCATCTGGTTGATTAGTCCTGAGATTGATTGTACGGTTGTCTGAGCATGTCTCTTCATTTGACCCTATCCTCTGCAGCTATTTTAATTTCAGCATAGGTTCTCATACTTTGTCTCTGCCTGCCTGAGATATAAAGGTGAGTCTTGGTCGTCCCCTTCCTCTTTTCCCCTAGATCTTGCCCTCTAGTATCTTCTGTAGAAGACTTTAACATTGTATATTGTGTCCCAGCCAACTCAATTTCATTTTTATTTCATTTTCTATAGTCATCTTTGTGCGCAAACCTCAGTGAGGACATTGTCATTGGATCTTCTTTCTGTCCAATCCCCTCTTTGCATTCTACGATAGAACTACATTTAAAATATTTCCAAGCTTTTCTAATCTTTATTTGTTAGAGTCCATGTTTCAGCCCCATACAGTGTAATTGGCCAAACGTAAGTAGTGATTATTATTGTTTTTCTTATTTCTACCCTGATGTTCTTTGAGGTTGGCAATTTCTGTTTTTCTCTTGAGGCCTTTTTGCCACTGCAATCCCTGTCTTGTTTTCCATTTCGATCTTCCCTAATGTTTTGTCCTAAATATGTCAACTTCTGTACTTGTTCAGTTATTTCTCTATTATGTATGAAGCATTAAATGTCCTCAAATGTGGAGGATAAAATCCTACATAATTTTCCGCTTTTTAAAATTTGTATTTCTTATTGTTCTATAGCCAACCACATTGGGTGTATTTATGTGTTATTTCTATCAATAGCATTGCCACAGTCCCTTTCTTCTGTGTCCCAGAGTCGAAATCAGACTTGTATTAAATATCCATGTGTAATCTAGATACCCGATTATAGCCTGATCAAATAATGAATAATTTCTCTGGTCTTGAAGTTCAATTTTCATCACACAAAAACACCAATTTGACACATGTAAATATTCATTGATTGTATTGAACTAAACATAAAGCAAAGGATATGCATGTGCTTGATATTCTGTTATTGTTAATATTGATTCCAAACCCAGATGGTCATAGGTAAGTAACACAGTGAAATACATGAGTTCCACGTGGATGTTAACAGAATCAAGACTGTAACTGATGTTTTGCACAACATAGAATCTTACCGAATGGGACTGTAAAGAGTTAATTTACTAAGTTACAAAATTGGCTTCTAATTCTGGTCTTAGTTAAGAATAGAAAAACTGAAGCGTTTCTAACACTTCATTCCTGATATCGTTTTCTATTATGTAACAATCCATTACCATGTTCTTATGATGATTATAGTTTGTTCATTAAGTGTGAAAACTAAGCTTTGATTTACAGATTGACAGATCATTGAATGTGTGATCAGTTTTGATCTTATACACAAGTAAGTGTCTATATAATGACAATTTTTCTGTTTGAATTTTCTGCATGCTAGAAAGTGTGAAATTGAGAACTTGTCTTGCTGTATGATGCTGAAGTATAAATGAAAAAAAGACAGTTTGTGTTATGTTACATATTTATTTCTTTAATGAAAAATTATTCCTTGTTCTACACAAATTTAAGAATGCTCTTAATTTTTTACACATTGTATACATAAGTATTGAATTAATGTCACTGAGGATTAGAATATGAAGAAAATATATCCTACAGAAAATAAACAACCATTATTTAAATACTGTTTCAAAACAGATACAGCATATTAGTTTAAACTAAATTTACAGAAATTTATTGAATAATATTTCAACCAAGTAAACCAATTGTTTGATCTTAAAGAAAATGCTAAAACTAAAGAAGATTGTATATGCAAATACACAAAAGGGATCAGATTATCTGAATGGCCACAAAACAAGTCGTACATATAGGATAAGAAGTAACTTAAAAGTGTTTGAATAATGAACAGAGAGACGTAGCCACAATTGCATCAAAATGCAAAACAAATTATATTTGAAATAGTTGGAATGGTTCAAAATATTTTGAGGAACAAGAGTAGAGTATCATATTACAAATGACTTTTATGACAGAGCTTTTTCTTTTTTTTTTTTTTTTATTTGAATTACTGAACTGAAATTACTTTGAGTATGCTTCTCATAGAATACAAACAAGTAACTGACCTGTATGTCTTTACTTTATTCAGATTTACAGTATATAAATTATATATGAGGTATGCTATATTTATCATTTATGTAACCTATCTGTGTGGTGCTTCCACCATCATTTGTATTGATTTTAAGAAACATTTTTTTAGTCATCAAATTGTAAGTGTTAACTTTTAGTGAATTTCAAAATCTGCCATCTCTTAAAGGGCAAAAAAAATTTGAAAATATATATACATGTATATATATAATAAATTTAGTTTTGTGAGCTTAGTTATGGCAAAAGTTTGGGTTAGCTAGGCCTATATTTCTTCATTTACCTAGGTTGGTCTATAAAACTTACCAATGCTGATAAATAGATAGCTTTTTTTTTTCTTCTTGACATTTACCAGTCTCTTTTGACATATTACCTTGCACTGTATTTTGTGCATCTCATGGAGATGACTTCAGTGCACATTTATAATAGGTTTACTTCTCATATGAGCTAGACTTTGCTAAATCTTAATATATGCATGTCTGGGTTGTGACCCGTTGCACTAACCACTTGGCTATGCCGTCCCCCTCATAAATAATTTCACTCATTCACCTGTTTGCTCAAACTTTGGTCACCTTTAGAGGAAGCCTGTTTCCAAGTATTTGTCATTATTCACCTTTTTGATGTAATGTGAAGAATAGGTTTTAACTGCAGGGAATCTCCATGGTGAAGTGGCCAAGTTGTTTGCCTTGTGTTCAGACGGTCGGAATTTGAGCTGTTGCGGTCGGTTCATGATGCCAATTTTTTCAGAAAATCTCTGGGTTCATCGCTGGAGCTACGGAGATTGTACTTTATGTGATGCTTTTGGCAGGCAACGTACTGTTCTGCGGAGAGAGACCAAGCCATATGGGGATACCCGTGGCGATGAAGTCGAGCTCTCGTCTTTAACCTTTAACTGCAGTTGGTCCTGCATGCAGCAAATCTGTTCCCAAGCTTTTGTAGTGGCTGATTATAATGGCAATGTTTTTTACATGATGAGGTTGCTATCCCCAAGTACAACCTTCTTTAACAATTTTTACAACATGCTTAGAAGAAGGTAACAGTGGTTCTATTTTTTTTTATCCCAGGTACATAAACTAACTTAATTTCATTGATCATATTTTTTGCATTACGTTTGTATGGGTCCTGAGATATCAGAATGAGTCCATACTTTCATTCTTGATCAGTTTCTCATCTAAATTGTGTGTATTATTAATACCCTGCTGTGTTAGGTTATAGTTTATGGGAGATGAAATGCATGAGTGTATACCTTGTTTAGGGATGTGCTGAATCAGTTGTATCCTCTTAAGATTTCATTGTCTCATTCCTTGCTTTCAAAAAGCAATTGCTATTGTGTTCATTTTATAATTTGAGATGGAAGCTATGGTTAATGGATATGCTGTAGTTTAATGTGAGGAATGGATAGTTACAAATAATCATGTCAATTTCTTACTGCAGGTTATTTCAGACAAGAATATATTGGTATCAGCTTATAAAATGTATTGAATTTACATTTTTAATTACAAAATTATAGCACAGTTGTGTTTTATCATGATATACTTCTGTTTTGATGTGCCTCTCTGAATCTAAAAGTAAGCCTATAGATTAAGAACCCAGATTAATGGCAACTTCTCAAAATAACCTGAGAATCCTTCATATTTTTGTAGTTAATCTTTTTTTTTCTCCCTGTGAACAATTCGCCAGCAACTACTTTTGGTCACAACAATTGCTCGTCAATATATTTGATATGGCATCTGAGTTTCTAAGTGCCAGTGCAAAATGTCTAGGGTGCAAGATATTTTAATACCAGAAATTTACTTTGAATTTGTGCCATAAATAACTAATGATTATAATTAAAATCACCAACACATATTCAGGCAATTTTGCCATGTATTTTAATATACCTTGTGTGTAACCTAGCGACTTGTATTTGTAAAACTAGAGTGATTAAAGCCCATAGTTTTCACTTTCACAATTAATTATTTTGTTTCTTTTTTTATATCTTTGATAGCTCAGCATTTGTTGACTTGACAAAGAACAGGTTATCTCTGGCAGCTGGATAACAACCATATGTGTTACATGTGTTCTTCCTAGCGGGGTGACAGAATGTACCTTACAGTACTATGAACATGTACTACTAAAAGTTTGTTTCCAAGACTACTAAAGTATGTCTCATTGACAAATATATCCTTCAGCTGGTGACAACTTCAGCAATATAGACTACCACTTCATTTATAGCTGCATATTTAAAAAATATTTTTCTTCTACTTCCATCCTTGTGCTTTTACAAGTTTAGAAAACTAATTATAATTTTTCTTGTTTAATTGGCCATTTTTTGTGAATTATATATACAACCGTTACTGATCAAAACTTCAGAACAAGCACTGCTTGGAACTTCGTTATTGTACATAGAAATAGTAAATAATTTACATTTAGTCCCTTTTTTTTTTTTTTTTGCATCAGCATAATGATTGCTCTTAGAGTTATGGCAAACTAGACTTGATATTCTTGTTCTTACATGATTATATATTTTATTTTGCTATTATGCTTTCTACATATCTGAACGTTTACTGAAATATTTTATTTGCACCATAATATATATCTACAGAGTATCACAGCTAAAGTGTATACGAGTAGACTAACATTTCTTATATATATATATATATATATATATATATATATATATATATATATATATATATATGCGAGGAGGTCAGTCAGTAAGAAGGTCGCAGCCTGAAATAGCTACAAAAATTGTAGGTAGCAGACACTAGATGTCACATACACGTGCGCAACTCAGATACAAAATGGCGTCCATGCCGACAGTGTACAATCAAAGAACAACATGCTGTTGTGTTGTTGTTTTATTAGGCAACAGGACTTTTTGCAATAAGTGTTTATCACGTCATGTAGTGTAGTAATGGGTCAATAAATTTTACCCAAAAAATCATGTTCAGATCGCTACAGAAACATCTGTGCTGTGGATGGGGGAGATGATTCGATCTAGCAGGGGAGTAACGATAGACAGTATAATTTTTTTTCTAATACTGTATTTTCCTGCGTCAAGGACACACCAAAATTTCATCATCATCATCATGTAGCATGTCCTTTGTAGAACGTCGCTCCCATCACAGTCTGTCTGAAAGAAACTCGTTCCCTTGCCAAAACTCCAGCTTCCGCCACTGTCATACTCAGGCACTCCTGGATATCTTGGTGCCATCGTCTTCTTGGTCTACCCCTTCCTTTTTTGCCTGGCACCATACCTTCCATCACCTTCCTTTCAAGACCGTTGTGTCTCTTGATGTGACCAAAGTATTTGCATTTTCTAGACAAAATGGAATTGATAAACCAGTTCTCCTCTATGCTCAACTCTTGCCGAATGTCTACATTTGTTCTTTTCTCTGTCCAGGGTATTCTGAGGATCTTTCTGTAACATTTTGACTCGAAGGATTTTTAAAATGAAAAATTTTGAGGAAAAAGAATAAAAATAAGGTCTTAAAACTTTCACCAACCTAACCAAGATATTTTGTGGGTGGCTGAGCGACATATACATTATCTTTACCATGTATGGTCTACATTTTTACTTTTACAATACAGAGGTACAGTACATTTACACCTAGTCTACCAGTTGAGACAACAGCTGATGCAATATATATATATAGGTTTTTATAGTACTGGGTGCAGATTTCATTTGTCACTTAATAATGTTCCCTTAAAGTTAGGGTCCTTTGAGGAGACTCAAAATACTGGTAATATTGATATGGAATATGTAAATTACTGCTAGTCCGCTAACTCATCTACCCTAGTTTGCCGATATGGGAATGAATTTTTGTGATTCTGTATATACATTTTTTCAATGATACTTTAACTAAAGTATAATTTATACATTTTATTCAGAGATCATATATGGGAGCTCAGTTTACTATCTAACATAGATAACTTTTCTCTGGAGTTAGTGTAGACCTATGAAAAATGTAACCTTTGGTCTCCAGGAGGCATGATAAATTTTCAAGATTTAGTTTACGATAAAAAAATAGGGCTCACAACACCAAAAAATATGGTGAATATGCTTTTTTGTGTGTGTGTGCGTGCGTACGCGTATATATATATATATATGTGTGTGTGTGTGTATATATACACGTGTGCATATATATATATATATATATTAACCTGTTTCTGTTGTCATGTCTGAAACTGAAATTAATGTAGTAACATGTCACTTAGCCTGGCACTTGAAGAAGTAGTAGAAAATTGTTAGCTAGTTCAAAGGGAAGACAAGAATTATTTATTATAATACAGATATTGCAAAATGCTGATAAAAGTATAAAATCTCTGGGCATATCTCACGTGTAAGGAGAACTAAAACAGAAAATAGTTGTGGGAAACCCTTTATAACAATGGGCAGAAAATAAATGACCAAATATGTAGCAAGATACCCTGATTCTTTTCCATTTCATACAGTGACATCTTGCAATGTTGGTTGATGCTCTGCATCTAATGGAACAAATCCTGGATTATTCTTCTTCTTCGTCGTACGCTAAAATCCTGGATTCATTTACTTCATTTCTTTCGTCCCCTAGTCTCTTCTTTGTTACAATGTGCACATATCTTTTAAATTAAGTGTGTGCGCGCGGGCGCATCAACTTGATTTGAATGACATGATCTGAAAGAATAATGTGTATTGTGAATTACATTACTATCATATTTTAGAATGTCGTGCACCTCCATTAACTTTTTCCAGTCAGGTCTAATTTTGCCAATTTGTGTCTCAAAGTCCACAGCAAATATCACCACTTCGTTTGTCAAATAGTTTTTTCAAAATTAATTAATTTTAACCAAATTAGGTCTAAAATTAAGATCATAAGATCTTAAGAATATAATTAAACTATGTCGTGAAGTATTGATAATAAAAAAATGTAATAGTAGAAAGTGTTAAATGTCATTAACCTATTCAATCCCAGACCGGCGGCCGTGGATATACTGATTTAAATTATTTTTTCTTACATTTTACCTGCAAATAGACATGCTAAATTTAGCCTTCACGTGACTACCGGTAATGGCGGCTCCCATTGCAGTTTGCAGATCGTTTCTATCACGTATGGTGTTCGAGCCGTGATTTTTTAAAAATGACCTTCCATTTTTTTCAAAACTTGGTGCGGACTGAAGATACTTATGAATCAAACGATAGTGGTTGCGAACTTGTTGATGGAGTTGAAGAGAATGAGAACGAATCTGACGTTGATGAGGAATAAGTTCAGGACTTAGAAGATGAAAGTAGCGACACTGGCCTCAGTAGTGATGACGAATTATCGGTAGAAGACTGTGACAAAGTGACCCGCCCCACAGGCAGGCCCTAGGGGTGGTAGAGAATAGTCAAAGCAACGGAGTAATATTATTGAAGGATTTAGTGAGAGAACAGGTCCGTGATAGAGAATGGTCAAAGCAACGGAGTAATATCATTATTGAAGGATTTAGTGAGAGAACAGGTCCGTGATAGAGAATGGTCAAAGCAAAGGAGTAATATTATTGAAGGATTTAGTGCGAGAACAGGCCCGTGATAGAGAATGGTCAAAGCAACGGAGTAATATCATTATTGAAGGATTTAGTGAGGGAACAGGTCCCGCAGATGACATAGATCCAGATTACTCTGCTTTTGATTACCTTTCACTTTCATCATTTCTACTTCAGACCTTTTTTTTTGAGTACTTGGCAGAGCAAACCAATGCATCAGATTTTTAGGGGAAAAAAATCCTTGAGGAATTAAAATTTGGTATGCCACAGATCCTCTATAACTTTGAGGTGCATACTGGAAAGTCAGACATTGGACAAGAAGATGAAAGATGTACTAGTTGCAATGAACCAAGGGAGATTGCATTTCGCTTGAACATTTATTAGCATAATTGACAAGAGTGAAACAGACATTTTATATTGATACTTTTTTTTTCTCCACTTGTTTTATTTTTTGCATCCAACATACATGACACTAACAAAAAACATGTGTACAGAAGAGTACCTCTTCCATTTATCTGTAAACTGGAGGTAGAATCACACAAATAAATTTAAAATTGTATTTGTTATTAATTTTATTACGCAAGCACGTCTACATTTTTATGAGTTATTCCCCTTGCTCTGGGAATTCAGTTGTGAGTTTTTCGGATCAGCTGGGATTGAATGGGTTAATGCGGTGAGGAGACACCACATAATTTTGTATTATTTTTACTCCACCAAATGTGTTGAAATTACCACTTTATCCTCTCTAATGCATACCACTTTCACTGTTGTCTGTTTCAAAGTCATTGTCTGAATTGGATTAGCAAATGCTAACACTCCTGAACTAATAATTTTAGAATGGCCAATCACTATGGAACGGCAACGTAAGTCGGCCAGACTTGTCGTACGCGTTATAAAGGTTAAGTAATTTTTCACATATATCATAATATTCACTCATCACATGTGATGATACCACTATCTCTGTTAAGCTGCGTGAAAATCATTTCATTTTGCTCTGTTCGCTGAATAAAAGAATGACTTGTGCTGATTTGGGTAGAGTGAGGAATATTTGCGTAATTTGTTAACCTCACTCTTTCATCCTGAGCTACTTTTGGCCAGTGACAAAACATTATCGAGATGACTGGAGATAGCACAGGATGCAGAATTTTTCCTCAGGGTTTACTCCTTAAGTCTTTCCCATAAATAGGTATCCTGCAAGGCAGTGGGGGTGTGACATCTAATAGGTTAGAAATGTAGGATGACCAGGACTAAATCTCAGTGTTCATAACAAATGACACAGGAAACTAAGTACCAAATAATGTTCCAGATATTCACAAAGTGTTGTCACAGAGCAAAAGTCATAGACACAAAAATATTGTGATAAATTCTGCCTGTCTGAAATCCACGGGAGGCAGAGGAGGTAATCCAGCCACATTGTGATGATGTGTTCGAACCAAAGAAGCAAGTCACACAAATTTCATCAATGATAACTGAATAAGTAGTCGATCATTGCTGGTAATCCATTTGTGCCACCTTGACTATGAAATGTTACACGATATAAGGTCGGCAAGTATCACAGACAAAATAATCAGCACTACAATAGACAACCACCAAATCCACATAATCACTATGTTCAAATCAAATATCACAAGAAAATAATGACACGTACATTAATCTGGTTTGCCTCTAGATGACGAAATATACATCAACAGGTAATAACAAGCTTCCAGGCATCCTATACATCAGTAGCATGTGTCCAGATTCTATATTTAAAAGTTGAATAATATCCAGTTTACAACTCAAGAAAAACCCAAAAGTTGATTTTCAATCTTCTTTTTTGGAGTACACAAAAAAAGCACCCAATCTCAGTCACTATGCGGAAATATTGCAATTAATAATAGTTAATGGGCATTGTTTTCAAGTGACATAATTTTTCTATTGCATTTAAGAATTTTCATTTCATTGATGAATTTGTATTTTGATTTGCTTCATCGATTGAAAAGCCCCAGAAGAATAATTGTGTTTCCAGATCAAATATTTTGTGTGTGCCTTATACATTAATTTCCATTCTCTGTGTGTATTTTGTGATAGGGTAATAATTATTAGCCAGTTCTTTTTTCAAGAATGTTACCTATATGTCAAAACAATACTGTTTTAAATGTAATCTGTTCTTTCTTCCTCATCCTCTCTGTCTTTGTCACTTCATCTCTCCTTCAATAACTTTGTGTTGTACAGTTGATTACAGATTCATAAACACATTGTTAATTTTCTCACTGTCCACATGTGGATTTGGTTCTAGCAGCCATAACTGTTATTTATACATTTTTTGTTTCTATAATCTGAATCAGTACAAACATTTTTGTCAAGTTTGTACTGTTGCATTAGTTATAAATATAATTTTTGAAATGTTTTTTTTTTTTCGCGTTCGCCTTATTTCTTCATTGCCCAAGGTGGTGTGCGTTGCACTGTGGTTTTTATTTTGTGCCTGTCGGCCCAGTGCATCTGACTTTAGCATGCATTTTATGTAAGGGTCTGCTTCCTCCTGCATTTTCTAAGGGTTTGCTTCCCCTGGGTAACGGCCGGTGCTGTGCTGGGGATTGAACCCAGCACCTTTGGTTTGTGAGCCATGTCACTTAACCACTAGCCCACGCCGTCTCCCATTTTTTATTTAAGTTATGATAATTATTATTAATATTAAAAGAAGTGGTAGGGTCAATTGCTTAGCCCTATTTTGGCTTTATCGTGATCATAAAAATGTTACTGCATTTCATTTGTAATGGCTTGGCTACGGTGCTATTTATGGTCTTATTTGCCTACCAGATTTGTTTTGTCCTAGATAAATGTGCTACAGAAAAGTGCTAGTTACCATGAATTACAATTATTGATATTTACAGTTATTATAATTACGTTTGTTTTTCTTGTCTCCCCACGAACTTCCCACCGGGACCTGACCACTCAGTCGGCGAGTACCGTGATGGATGGCGTAAGAATAGCGGCGCCATCTTGCAAGTAGCCCCGACTGAGAAAGAGTCCAGGCTTATAAAAAGCCTGGCGGGCCATGAGTAGGTTGGTTGGTCATTTTTCAGGTTGGTCGTTTTTAGGGGTTGGTTGGTGGATTGGTTCTTCCTGAAACGTTTCTGCGATACACTGTTGGGGAACGCAGAGCGTGTGACTATCCGAGTTTGAGCAGACTGGAAAACGAACTAAGAACTGCTTGAACGAACGTTACCCATTGACAGCAGGTACATTACGACCTACTACGATCTGCAGTAATTCTACCTGAATTGGTATGAAGAGAGTTCACCAGCACGAGCTGCCCGATTTCAGCCAGGGCTGCCGTATTTACTTGAGGGTTGCAAGCGGCCGACACCTCGAACTGACTGGACCAGTCTACATCGGCGAGTGTCTTCACGTTTGGGCTGAAGTGTAACCAGTTGGCCATAATCGCTCGTGGGGTGAGCGATTCTTGTCCTCGGAGACGTGAGCTGACCCGCGGGCCTCTATCACAGGGTCAATCGGCTCCAGGGAAACACAGATCAAATTTCATACCTGCGGCTGCTGAGTCGTGCTTTTCCTGTCAAGAGATGAACGAACAAGACCAAAGGGCGATCCCCCTGGGTTGCGCTGACAACGCGAAGTACAAAGCAACACTGTTCCAGCCATAATTCTAACCGGCGTGGAGCACGGGAAAGGTGACTATTGACAGTAGTTCAGGTGTAGAAGGGATTGTTTAGCTTAAGTATCCTTGCATAAGAGTGAGTATGTTAGTTAGGAATAGTTAGTGAGAATTAAAGAATTTATTTAGTGGAGTTTTGTTTCTTGTGTTAGGTTCATTCAGATTTAAGTGTGTTAGTTGAGGAGCAGTCATATGTGTGTTGATTTGATAGAGCAAGATCTTGTCCGCTCTGCTACACTTGTTTTGTAGTTGTTACCATTTGTGAAACCTAATAATAGTGAAAAATCCAGTTATAGTATAATGTTTAGTCGTAAAATAATGGATTTGCAGTTCATTTTAATTCAGCTAAAAGTGGCTGTATTGTGTTTTGAAAGTATGCTACTTTTTCATACAATAAAATTTTTATTATATTTTTTTCTCTTGTGATACTTTGAGAATAGGACCTGAGAATGTACACAGTTAATTGTTAGGATTAAGTTACTGGTATTCTATATGGTGTCCCACTTGCTGCCACCCCTGGACTTCTCTTATAACTTTTAAACCATTGAACGCAAATTATTCAAATTTGACACGGATATACCGTGAACCAGTTAGACAACCACAAACTCCATACTGGCTATTTTCACACTTCAAATATCAGCATGGCCGAAATTGCTTCTTTATTTGAAGATCATGTCAATTCTAAAGGACTTTAGCCACCAAGGTCGCCTGACCTTAACCCACCTGATTTCTTCATATGGGGCGTGCTGAAAGTGTATTGCAACAAGCCAAGGAATCTCATGGAGCTGCAATAAAACATTCTGCTGATAGTTGGTGAATACTTTCGTAACGTAGAGAAGTATGTCTTGATGTTAATGGTGACAAAATTGCTATGAGCTCATAATGCTTCTCACACTCCAAGATATGTCCATGTAAAATTTTATTGAATTATTTTCTTTGGTTTAAAGGTTATAAGGGAAAACTAGGGATCGGTAACGAGTGGGACAATGTAGTTAATTGGGCATATTTCTATTTGCTTTTACACACTACTGGAACTCAATCATTTATAGAATACCCAAGGTTGAAGCAGCTGAAGTAATTAAATTGTTTATTACTCAATACAAAATTGAATTGGCAACTCAAACATATTGTAGATGAGACAACTTAAGCAGTTGCTGAGTAATGCAAGAATAATTGCTTATTATGGAGATGTTGTTTGGAGATAATGTGATTCTAGAGACCAATAGTGAGGAGACTGGGAGACACATTTGCTGAGGTCTGCAAGCAGTTTAGGCTCACAGTAAGCTTGGAAAAGATGGTCTGCGAACAGGGTATTAACACTTCCCCCTTCATAAAGATTGTTGGTGTCACTCTGGAAGTTGTCAACAGCTTCACTGATATGGGGTCTGTCATCAGCAACACTCTCTCACTCGAGATGGAGATAGACAATATGATTGGCAGGGCGAGCATCATCATGGCTCACCTGACAAAGAAAGTCTTTGAGAACAATGCCCTGTCTCACTACATCAAACCTGCGTTTGGCACTCTCATATATGGAAGCGAGGCTTGGAGCACTTGCACTAAGCGAGAGTAGTAGCTCAACACCCTTCACATTAGGTGCCTATGGCGTATATTGAGGATTTTGTGCTCCAAATGGTATGATGATCACTAATGTGGACCATGTCAGAGAAAATCAGACAGATACAGGTGAAACAAGACATAAAAAGTTGGATAGGTCATTCATTAAGGAAACCAGTTGATGACATTACAAGGCAGTCTCTGTTCTGGAACCACAGAGGCAAGATAATTTGAGGCAGGCTTCTCATTCATTGTGGAGAGAGCTTGAGGCAAATATAAAAAAGACTAGAAAGCTGTGGATTTAATTAGCACAGATGGCCTAAGACAGGAAGACTTTGTGTGTATTTGTTGATGATGTATGCTCAACAGAGGGTGGTAAAGGTTTTGGTTGATTGATTGGCAGTCTGCTTGCTGAAACCTTTTTCCTTTTTGAACCATCATATCAGAATGAGTGAATATAACATGCCCTCAGGCAGAATCTTAACAGTATTAGGAAAGAGAAGAATGAAGATGTCAAATAATACATTTGTAGAAACAAAGAAACCAATGCAACCATTTTTCTTGCATGAAACATCAAATAAATAAATCAAAATCTTGTTCAGCTCCATAAGCCATCTGCTCCATCTTTGTCAACATTTTCCCCTATGTTTGTCTCTAGCTTACTTCTCTATGTGTGTTCCTTCTACTTCACCTGCACTGGACATTGCAGAACAGAGACTGTCTTCAAATATGTACAATATGTATGTCCTACCTAATGCCAACATGTTCTCCTCACTCCCTTTCCACTGTTATCTGTCTGGTACTTTCCAACAGCTGCATACACCCTTTTATTCTGTACAAGTACCCATTTATGAGAGTCTACCTTTTTTGTTGCTTTTATTAAAAGAGGTTCAAAATTTCAATCAGCAGCAAGTGGCTTGCAGTCTTGTGTTGGCAAAGAATTTAAATAAACATGAGATTCAGAAGAAGTAAATTAGTATCTGAATGAAGTATTTATATAACTTACTGTAATGTCACATAGCAACCAAGATGGTGGTGCCTTTTTATGTACTCTGCAAAAGAAGGGTTGAAAATAAACTTTTTAAAGCGAAAGATGGACTCGCACATCAGTAAACCACCCTCTGTGGCATTGTCCCAAGTTCCAGAGTATCTGGTTTCCAGTTAGCACCCGGCAGGGACTTATGATTGGTTTCTGCATGCTATTATAACACCTTACCCAGGCCTAGCCACTTGCATGACTTGCACAGTGGAAATCAACCTATTCACTGCTAATGTATAGCCAAACAGTTCGAGTCAAACTGCTGGTTCATTCTAGCTGCAATCAGTATCAGACCTCAGGGTTTCTTTTATTGTCTTACCATTAAGTAGAGATGGCATAATGGAGACCCTGGGCCCAACATGGTACACCAAGGCAAAAGAGCGAAATGAGTTTACTCAACATTTGGCTACTTGGCATCAGACATTCGTGCCTCATTGAATAACATAATTTTGAGACTGAGTTACTCTTACATTACAGGGGAGAGTATTGCCTTGTATGTTATACCTTATGAAGACTGGTTTACACATTTCATTATTGGACTAAGATCTAAAAGGTCACTGAATCTGATCTATGAATTTTATCTTTAATTTTTTTGTGCATTCGCCTTATTTCTCTAATCCCCAAGGCGGTGTGCATTGCACTGTGGTTTTTATTTTGCGCCTGTCAGCCCAGTGCATCCGACTTCAGCATGTATCTTTAATTAATAATGAGGTCAATGGTGTGGAGTTCATTAATAATGTGGTTAAATGGATGAGGAGTATTTATTTTACACATTTGTAACATTCTTCCACTTTATACCTCTTTTTGTTCTAGTTGTTCTTCATTCTTTATAAACTCCAACCTTGCTCTGATACAGTGTTTTTCTGTCTTCCACGAAAATTTACTTTGATATTTCATCACAGACTAGCGATAAATATTATGTTCCAAAGCTTGCCAGTTTTCCATGTTATGCACACAGAGCTAACAGTTAGACCTATTTGGTAATGCATTAACTTAATTTTTTCAGTATTTGATAATGGTAAACAGAAACTTGTGTTGGTGTTTTAGTTGGTCTTAAAGAGGGGCACTGAATAATACATTTTTAATATGTTCAGGTTTGTTGTATTTTATTTTTTTGAAAGAAAATAGTCAAAAATGTGGAATTATCACATTATTGAAAGATATCTGGAAATGGGAAATATCACTAAATGTGGGCAATTGGAAGACATTTTGTAATCCTTAAAATGTGTTGGAAGTAAAAAGACATGTCAAAATATGGAAGATGTGAAAATATACAAAAATTATGTTTTTCAAGGCGGAGGGATGAGATGTTAAGTCTATCCAGAAACATGTTTCAATTGTTTTATCTTGTCTCCATTTCACTCCAATTGAAGCAGAAGACAACTACGGTTGCTAGCCCTGCATTCTCGCTGTGGCAGTTTCTGTAGTAATTGTTTTACATAAGGTTGCTAGCCACATGCACAGTCCTCTGTTATCACCTATCATGACATGCTTTTAGATGTACAGGTACATCCTCCTCCAACATCACTCATGTGTTGAAAGTATAGGGATGTGGAAATATATGTGAAAGTGCATGTACATTGTGAATGATATATGTATATTTATTTTACACTTCAGCTACTTGTGAAATACTTTTTCTTTAAAAAACGCATTAAACTTTTGAACTATAAAAGTTCATAATGAAACGACATTATTCACAAATCTTAAAAATATTTATTTATGACAAAAGTTAATACATATTTCTTTCATATAAAATAATTTTATGAGGATGCGTTTCAAATTTCGTTGCGTTTATTTCATCCACTACAGTATTTTACCACACACTGCCTCCAAATTTTGTGCTGGACATGTACTATACTTATTTGGGTTGCTAGATTTGGTAAATAGTTTACTACTTTGTATCTTATTCTGTTTGAATGCATATATCCATATTAGGCATTTAAGAACTTGGAATATATTTTGATCTAAATAATTTGTCACCGCCAAAAGAATTTGATAAAAGTCTAATCTCTTTACTTCAGTCTCTCTTTAATTTGATGTACGAGCTTTATTTGTTCATTAGTCAAATTTTTTTGGGATGTAGTAAAAAATGTGGCAAAATGTACACATTTTTCTCTTTGTTATTTTTCTTTTCGGTGATCAAAAGACGATCAGAACAAAATTATAAAAAATCATTTCAAAGTACACTAAGCAATGTATATGCTTTTGCTAAAAATCCTAATTGATTGTAGTGGCTAGTTCCGAAAGGATGGATGGAATCAACTATGACTTCTGTGGTTTCATTTTCAATAGTCATATATCTATGCTTGGGGGTACTGTCATCTTATTTCCTCTTCACGTAAGTTGTCCTGAGATCCACACAGGAATGCAGTTATGTTATTGGTACATAATAGAAGCCCTGGATACCAAAAGGCTTTCAAAAATTCACCAATATAGTTTTAACTAACATCTTTTATGTCTCATTTTGAATATGTTATAGGACAGTGTGAATAGTTGTAATGTAAACCTATTGTTCAATTCACCCAGCTAACCATTAATATTTTTGTGAATTTTACTTTACTCAGTCATACCTAAGTTTTCTTGTTAATAAATGCTGCTTAACATGTTTCCATTTATCATGATAATTGGCATGGTAACAATATAAAAGCTGACGAAGTTCGACCCAAGAACTGTATACAATAAACGTACTTTTTGTCCAGTTCAATTATCCATTTATTCATTATATTTACCTTGTACGTTGTGGTTTATCACATACCATTTCTAGAACATATCACATTTGAGTTATAATTATTATCACCGCAAGTCCATTGAATATTTGTTTGTTTCAGTTCAGTGAGCAGAGTAAGAACACTTGATAATTTCAAGTGCTCTAAATTATTCTTTTTCTTTCAAATTCTCAGTTTTTTTATATTTTTAATCAGCTTCATAAAGCATAATGCCATATGTACATTGTTGGTACAATTTTTTTGTAATGTATTGTGAAGTTGATTGAAGTGGGAGGTAAATGAAACAAAAAGAGGATATTATTATTATTGATGTTCAGTGCTGAACAGCTCCTACTCTTCCTCTACGTCCTCCAATTTAGTTTCATAAAAGTTACAATTTGTTCAATATTCCATCATCTTAAATTTTCACTTATTTTTGTTTATACTTTTAAATGATAATTCAACAAACATTGCACTAAATATTGACTGTTTTCTGTGAGGTTTAATTTCCTGTAATCTTTATTTGATTCCATCTCAAAGTCTGACTGGTGTGAGGCCCAAAGGTACATGTTGTAAGAGGCAACAAAGGACTGTTGGACATGGGGTAGCCTACCCCCATCACTATGATACTTTAGGCCTCTAAAAACGTACATCTAGGCTCAATATATATTGGTAGGTCAACATATGATAAGTTGGCATGTAATTGTTGAAGACCTATGCTCAACAGGGAGCTAAAAAGGCTTTGATTGATGGATATCATTGTATGGATGTGTAACCACCAACACTTTGCCCCCTGACCTCCCAATGTTACATGTCCCTCTTGAATAGCCAAATATTTTCAATTGAACTTGTTAACCACAAAATTACTATTTCTAATATGAACATTTAGAAATGTTAGCATTTCTGTGTATATTTATCCTTTGTTTTGTTAAATTTGTAAATATAAGCCACTTTCTTGTTCCAATTTTTGTTCATTGTTTGTTCTCATTTAACACTTTGCCTTTAATAATAATACATTTGCAGAGAATGCCATAGTGTGGACTGTATTCTTGGCTTGTAGAAGCCAGGCCATCTACTTTATATAATCAATAAAAGATATGAAGAAAATATTTTCTGTATTTTTCTACATGTCATATCTTTGTGATACCTCTGTATATCAAGGACAGAATTGTTGAAAGGTTTATAGCCTATTTCAACACCCTGAGTTATTGGTTCATTTGATATATGAATGACATACAGAAGACTTACTACTTTATTAGTCACTCTTCTTCTACTCTGGGGTAGAGGCTTGTCAGAAAGAGAGCAAGACCACTCTATCCACTGTTATCCTTTTGTACTGATTCCAGTCTAGTCCACAGTCTCTTATAGGCTGTCTTATGTTGTCATTCTATTGAACTTTGGGTCGTCCTCAGGGTCTGGATCCTTGACAATCACTTCCTGTGAGTGTTTTGGTAGTTAATCTCCTTTCATTCTGCAGATGTGACCAAATCACCAAAGTTGAGATTGATCCACTTGAGTTTGTAGGGGCTCTGCTTCAAAATCTTGTTTTGTCTTGTTGCTTGGACCACCTTCTTAAGTTATCTCATTTCTGATGCTTGGTGTTGACTTTTCTGGTTTTTATCATTATCCATGACTCACATCCATAAGTCAAAACTGGTACACAGGTAAAGTGGTATACAGGCATCTTAGTTTTCTTACGTATTTATCTTTTGCTGGGGGATTCTTTATTTATGGCAGGAACAAGTTGACCATCCTCGGTATCTAGTGGTTCGATCTCGTCCATAATGTTGAGGTGTCTGCAAAGACAAGTCTTTAGTCCATCTCGGACACTGGCCCACCGCCGTCTGTCTCTGTTTGGTCATGTGGTTCTCGACTGGACCAGGAAGTACCGGCTCACCAGATAATGTCCAAGTCTGCTATGTGTAATAATGGTCTCCCACTGGCCGGCTGGAGGCGTGGGAGGGGCCGTCCCTGTTCTACGTGGCTCCAACGGATAGTAGTCACTACATCAGCACTGAATGAGATTGGCTACAAGCCTCAGCGGTTGGACATGGTAGTGGTTGATCGATGCAACAGGCCCTAAATGCCTAGGCAAACATTATTATTATTATATTGACCAGTTGCTGCCCTCACTTCTGATTTATTACTTCAAAGTATTTGAACTACTTGACCAATTTCATAAGCTGTTCTCCCAGAGAAATACCTTATTGAATTAATTTTTCAGGTCCAAATAACAGGTCCACTTCATCATTATACTCAAGAGCTTTTTCATTCAGCAGTTTGAGTGTAAAGATATGGTCTTGAGTATTTAATTCTGCTCTGAAGCCGCATTGGGCCACACATTTGTGCCTCAGCCAGATGTCTTAGTCTCTGCTCCAGTATACTAGAGAAGGCTTTGTCCTTGACACTATGGAAAGATATGCCACAATGGCTTCCATACTGTTCGCTGTCACTTTTTTTTTTAAATTGGTAAAATCTCCTTTGGCATAGCCTTGTGGTGGTAGGCTTCCAGGAAAACCTTCAGGTATAAGTTCACCTGCAGTTTCCATGTACTTTACCATTCCTGGTGTTAAACGATCATGTCCAGATGCATTGTCGACCATCATCTTCGGGGCTGCCTTCAGATCCTCCATTGAGATGTTTTCCCCATCATACCAGGAACTTGGTCTTCCTCTGCACTGAGGAGCTCTGAGAAAGTCTTTCCATCTATCCATTATCTCACTTGGAGCGGCGGTAAGCAAAGTACCTCGTTTGTCCTTTACAAATTTCCTTTTTGCTTCCTTGTGTTCTTTAGGGACCTGTAGAACAGCTTCTGGATTGCACTTGGCTGTGTTCCCTGCCCTCATGTCATCCTTTCTCGCTCCATTACCTTTCCCAAAGCAGAATTCTTCATCAAATAGAGATTTACATGTAATTCTCGTAACGTCATCTATTCTGTCATCTGCCGCCAGTGCAGTATGACATACATTGGGGAAACTGGTATGGAACTGCGTGAGTGTTTCCGCTAATACCTCAATGATATCCGCAACTGTACAGGTTCCCCAATTGCCAGCCATTTCAATGGTCCTGAGCACCAAGGTAAGGCTGACATTAGTGTCACTGGCCTAGTTTCTTGCTTCTCTGATGATCGTCATGGATTCGCTCTTGAGAACAGACTTATCTCCAGCGGGGGGTATTGCCTCCAACCACATCCCCCCCCCACTCCCTGCCTATCCGGCCCCTTCCTCCTAAATTCTTGCTCTTTCCTGGCCACCTTATTTGACTGCTGTTCTTCATTTAGAGTCGAGCTTTTGACCCAACCATTCGCGATAGAAGACACTATATCAGATAAGTACACAATTTTTTCCTTATATGTTAACAACATCACCATACATGTATTTATCCCGTCTTCTATGATTTGCTAGTTCAGCATTGTTGTTATTTGTTGTCCCTGATGAAGGCATATAATCAACTTTAAACATTTTTTTTTCATTTTCTTCTTCTCATTGGATTTCTCCAGCATTGTTTTCCAGTCTTTCTTCAAAGTCTTCTAAGGATTTTTGCTTTGCCATTAGCATTAGTTTTTTGGCTTTTATTCTCAGTGTTACATATTCTTTGTATTTCTCTGTTTTTCCTGCTGTATTCTTGACTTCAAAGTATAGTTTCAATGCCTCTTTCTTTTCTCCTATTATCCTTTTCACTTTTTCTGTCCTCCACAGTGTACCGTTTCTTCTCCTACATGTTCTGATTGTACCATATTCATCTGCTGCAGCTACTTTAACAATGTCCTTTAATTTTAACCAGAAGGTTTGCACATCCTCTTCTATTTCCTCTATACTCCCCATTGCTGTCTCTATAATCCTCTGTTATCCCTCCTTAACATCTGGTTATATAGTTTGTATACCTTAATTCTATTTTATCCCCTTGTGTTCTTTAGTTTCTTGTATGGTGTTGTATGTTGCCTTGATGGGGTAGCTTTTTCAACCACTCTCTTCGTTTTCACTAGGCAGGGGTGGCGTCCTATCTCTTGTCCTCTGAGCACTCTAGCATCCCTCATGTACTGAAATGCAATTATCCTCACTATTGCATAATCAATTATGAAAATTTCATTTCTTGCTGGTTCGCTTCTCCTGTAGGCATGACTACACTTGTGTGAGAACTTTGTATTTGTAATAACAAGGTTTTACTCTTTACAAAATCTTGGTAGTTGCTTAAATTTTCATTTAGGGCATCTTCGCCGTACTTATCAATCATTGCACCCCATCTGGAATATTCATTTCTCTCATCTTCATTTAGTGCATATACAAGGATTATATTGATTTTACTGTCTTTCTCTTGTAGGTTAAGCACCATCAGTCGTTCTGAAATCAATTTCCTTTCTTTGATGTTTCCAGTTTGGTTCCTGGCTACAATACAGCCCACCTCCACCTAACTGTTATCGATTGTGGGATGTCCCCTGCTTTAGACGAGCATGTGTGCCCCCACGACCTTAAGAGCTATGGCCATCAGCAGGACCACCAAAGCCAGACAGGTCAATGGATAGGAACCAGACCAAGCGGAGATAAACATATGTGGCCTTGCTGGCAGACTGGGGACAGTTAAGGGCTAGAGAAGACAAACCTGACCAAAACGTCTGTTGAAAACAGATGCCCTGGACCACAGAACTACGAAACAGTATAACGTAATGTTCACTTTATGAGAACGTCAGGAATAAAGAGAAAGCCTGGTGCTTATCCCGTGAAGTTCCACCAGGCGGTAAGAGTGCCGGGCCCTGGGTGCGTCGAAGGTGGTCACCCTACTCTGTTCTGTATAGTCGGGGCACAGTGGGAAGGGATAAGAGCTTTGACCAAACACTTAACATACTGCAGTGGAATGCGGAGGGTGGTCCTGAATAAAATAAAGTATCACTGTCAAAACGACTATATGAAGATCAAATTGATGTGGTGTGTATCCAGGTGACGCACCTCCATAGCAACCAAACCACAGTGGATACCACGCCTTCGACCGGGAAGGGCACAAAGTAGGCGTTCTGACACTTACGCAAAACTCAGTAGTAATCAGCGAAGTAGCAGTGAACACAAATAACCAGGCAGAAATAATAGTAGTTGATATAATTGTAAATAAAACCAACATCCGCATGTATAACCTGTATGATACACCATCAAAAGATCTCTCACTTTCTAGTATGGAAATACAGAGCTCCAACTGCATAGTAGTTGGAGACTTTGATGGACGCTCAGAAATATGGGAATATTCAGACACAGATAGTAAAGGAGATGAAGTAGAGGACTGGGAAATTGATGTACATCTCCACCTAACAAATAGGCAGGATACTGAACCAAGCTTCCACTGTAGATCTAGCTTTCCCCACAGCGAATATTCACCATAAGGTTTCTAGAGAAGTTCTCTGTCATCTAACTTAACTTCTTTATACTGGTTTAGAATACTCTGCAGAGTCTGTATACAACCAATTTTATTTACATTATCTTGCTCTAAAAGGACAGACCAGCAGGGAGTCCCCCAAGGTGGTATCACCCACGTTGTTCCTCGTATATATAAATGATTTAACTGAGAACTAGCAGGCAACGACTACAGGCCTATATGGTTGGCAATAAATATGGAATATGTTCCCCGCACACAAATTTTGCCTCGCTGGAACTACCAAAGAAATGACTGGGGTAGATTTACCATGCTTACAGGCAGCCTTTGTGAGACCTTTTACACGAAAGTGCGGTATGAGGACAACGGTTGGAAGCCTAAATAAAGTTTTTCTGCAAGCTGCTGCTGAAACATTCCCATACGAGCAAGGAAGAACTAAAAAAGCTCGAGAATGAACTGTCACATGCCAGAAGCATGACAGAGAACACTCAACCGAAGCGAACATCGCTCTCAAAGACATTACTGCAAAATGTAAAAAGTTCAAATCAGACATCAAGAGAAGAGACAAAAAACACAATCTGTCAACCTAAATAGTGAGGAAAACAAATTTTGGAAACTAGCTAAAGCACTGAACAGCGAAAGAAACTACACCAATCAAATTACAATCAAGCATGGTGACTTTTTGCTAACAGAAAAAACAGCTGCATCAGCAATTATGGAACACTGCTCATGCAAATTACGTAAGAGTAATAACAGACCACAACACAGCTATCAGTGACGAATAAAAGACCATTAACAACACAAGCATTGTAGCAGAAGAGCATATGATGGCAAACCTAACAATGGACGAAATGTTGACGGCAATAAAGTCACTAAAGAAAATGAAATCATCAGAAAAAGTTGGAATAACAAATGAAATGTTAATAAGGCTGGACACAAAGACAAGGAACAAGCTCCTAGGTGCTCTAAACTGCAGTTGGAAAAAGGGAATTGTACCGCAGGCAGGGAAGGAGGCCAAATTAATATCAATGCCGAAGAAAAAAACAGACTTAACAGATTCAAATGGCTACATGTCTCTCAGTTTACTTACTTATATGTCTGGGAAAACTGATGGAATGCATGATCAATACCAGACATGGGGCATTTGGAAGAAAAACATCTTTTAATTCCACAGCAAGTTGGATTTAGACAACAGTGATCAACTGAAGATCAGATCACCCACTTGAAAACCCCATTCAATCGTGATGTGGGTGGATTTAGATAAAGCTTTCGATAAGGTATGGAGTGGGATTGAAAGTCAAGTGGGCATTTGGCAAGTTTGTGGTCAAATGTACAAATGGATCAGCCGCTATTTTGAAAACTGGACCGCTAGAGTTCAAGTCAAGGGACAGACCAGCAGGGAGTCCTCCAATGTGGTACACTATCATCAACGTTGTTCCTCGTATATATGAATGATTTAACTGAGAACTTTTCAAAAAGTGCACACAGCTCTGTATTTGCAAATGATCTAGCATTGTGAATCTCAGAAGAGAACATTCGCAACAGCAAACATGCAGAGTCAGCTTCACTAACGTCACTGGAGGAATTGGCTACGGCATGGCTAATGAAGAAAAAAACCACATATGCAATCTTTTCTCTCTCAAACAAATCACATAGCTCTAAACTAAGGATAAAAGGGAAACATCTTCACTTTGATGATAACCCTAACTATTTAGGTATTAGCAGTGGCCGGCGGATGACGTGGTCAACGGGATGCGCTCAAGGCAGTGAATGTCATGAAAAGACTCGCTGGAACAACTTAGGGGCAGATGAAAGTGTAATAAAGAAGCTGTACACTGGATGCGTGAAAATCAGTCCTTGAATATGGCATGCCAGCATGGACAACTACAGCCAAATCAAAAGTTGACAAGATAAACAGAGTTCAAGGCCAAGCCATTCGAATCATAACTGGGATACATGAGCTGCATCGGTCAGCGACCCATAGCTGACTGCTAGCGTCAGGGCCAGCGAACCAGAGCTGCCAAGACCCTTCTACACCTCCACACGATGATCCTGGATAACAGGCTGCAGCAGGGCAGATTGGCTGAGGAGAAGGGATCGAAGAGGGAATGCTAACCCGGTACTAAAAAAATGCTTGCTGAAGTCGGATGTGTTGGACCGAAAGGTGAAAATATCGCAGTCAAGTTGTAAACTACGACACAACGCATTCCGTTCTCTGGGCTACATTCTGCTACTTAAGCCCTTTCAGGGTTTGTAGCAGGAGATTGAGAACGAACGAAGCCATAACTGGGATACATGAGGACAAAGTTCATTGGAGAACTGGTACAAAATTACGAACCTGCAAACAATAGAAGACATAAAAGACAACAGAGCCTAACAACAAGGTGAAAAATTCAGAAAGATGATAAACCACCCAATGTAATAGAGAATAAATGGACTTGGGAGGTTAAGACTCAAGCAGAACACCTTTGGTGCATCAGTGAAAGAAAAGTGGAGAACAGATCCTATAAATGGCACACTACAAATAAAACCGTTGCACTCTACACATGCTTCTCAGAGCTGAAAGAAAACAGCGCTTTCCAGAGCTGATAGAAAACAGCGCTTTCCAGAGCTGATAGAAAACAGCGCTTTCCAGAGCTGATATAAAACAGCGCTTTCCAGAGCTGATAGAAAACAGCGCTTTCCAGAGCTGATATAAAACAGCGCTTTCCAGAGCTGATATAAAACAGCGCTTTCCAGAGCTGATATAAAACAGCGCTTTCCAGAGCTGATAGAAAACGACGCTTTCCAGAGCTGATAGAAAACAGCGCTTTCCAGAGCTGATATAAAACAGCGCTTCCCAGAGCTGATAGAAAACAGCGCTTCGTAGAGCTGATAGAAAATATTCCCGGCATTGGAAAAAAAAAGCAACCAGACAGAAACAGAATGAAGATCCCTAACTGTAAAACACATAGAGAATCACTACACAAGCAATATCAGGACCCATGTGTATACAGATGGATCAGCATCAAATGCTACAGAGATCATTGTTTGCGGAATTGGGGAGCTAGAAAATTAAGCGTAGTGACATGTTAGCAAACACGCGAAGCGGCAAAGGGAATTTATCAGTTAACATTGGAAAGGTAAGCTGATTGGGTCCAGTCTAACACAGTGTAGGAATCAGGTCTGTCGGTAGTTAGGGGACGGTCATTATGGCGCTATTTTTTATCGCGGCCAACTAGCCACAAATTAGGTCAGCCCTCCCTGGCTGATAATGTTTCATTCCAAGCTCTAAAATCGTGTTTCAAATTTTATTTTAAATGATATAAAGTAAGATGACCGCGCCTTATGGGCTGCGCTCTGGACTCTCTCCGGTGTTTATGTTGAGTTTTCCTGTTCGAATTATATTTCATAACGCCTTTACCATGTGTCATAAAGGTCTTTATTATGTGGATTTGATGTGCTTTCGATTAGTTATCCTGTTTGTTATGCTGCATTTTGCTGCATTTAATGTCTGGCTCAAGTCATGGGAAACCAGTCCATGGCGGAATTCAACGTTCCACTAAACCGCATACCAGAATTAAGTCCAGATTATCACTACTCAAGCACATTTCTGCTTGGACTGAAGCCGACTTCCTTCTGCCCGCCCCTCCCTACACTGGAGGTTACGCGATGCCTCTACCAACCCCGTATTCTCAGCACAGCAAGGGTCACGCTGACCAACATGTTAACACAGTCAGAAGACACGGCGGCGGGACACGTGGAAACATTGAGTTTGACACGGACAGACACGGAAAGCTTGACACAAACATCGGTCTAACACACTCCTAGCGGCCTTCATGCCAAGGGTGCGGAGTACACGGCTCAACCTGAGAAGTTTGTAGAGATTGTGGTCGATACGCTACGCATGGACATAGCCTCAGTAGTTGGACATGGTAGTGGTCTATTGACGCAACGGGCCTTTGACGCCTACGTGAATTTTATAATAATTATTATTTGTTCAGTTTTATGATTGCTACTTGAACGTGTGTTAAAGGTGACGGGAGTATATATTTTTTTCAGAAATGAAACAAAACGCGTAGAACTGATTAACAAGAAAACTTAGACAACTGTGCAGAAGTACGTCGACAGCATGGGGTTCAGCAGAAACAGAAAGTACTTTTTAACATTTTTTCCACATTGTTAAGCGTGTCCCTTTTTGTTCACGGCTCAGCTTACCCTAAAATTATCATAACACTTCGCGCCTGACTTTGACAGCAACTTATGACTGTCAGGACAAGTGAATACCTTGCTCTTCTCACCTGCAGAGCTATTTATATTCACCGGGGGCTGCTGAAAGACTGCGCCTTCCGTCCTACATATGTTTTTTAATCGCTTGATTCATCAGTCGACTATCGAAACCACCACCATTGAAACATTACACAAATATATAACAACTAATTAATTAATTTATAAGGAAGAACTGATTTTGCTATGATTTAGTTAACAACTTTTTTTTATTGTGCTATGACAGTATGCTAGAACATCATCATCATCATCATCAGGTGTCCTGTCAATTTGCGTTGGCGATTGTGAAGCTCTATCCGCTTCTATCACGTGTGTTGTTTACCAACTCTGTTGTTGATCGCCCGTGTCATTTTCTCAGACTGTCCAACATCTTCTCTCTCTGCTTTCATCTGCCTCTCAGATTGTCCAACATCTTATCTCTCTGCCTTCATCTGTCTCTCAGACTGTCCAACATCTTCTCTCTCTGCTTTCATCTGTCTCTCAGACTGTCCAACATCTTATCTCTCTGCCTTCATATGTCTCCCAGACTGTCCAAGATCTTATCTCTCTGCCTTCATCTGTCTCTAAGACTGTCCAACATCTTCTCTCTTTCTGCCTTCATCTGTCTCTCAGACTGTCCAACATCTTCTCTCTCTGCCTTCATCTGTCTCTCCTACTGTCCAACATCTTTTTCTCTCTGCCTTCATCTATCTCTCAGACTGTCTAGCATCTTCTCTCTCTGCTTTCATCTGTCTCTCAGACTGTCCAACATCTTCTCTCTCTGCCCTCATCTGTCTCTCAGACTGTCCAACATCTTCTCTCTCTGCCTTCATCTGTCTCTCAGACTGTCCAACATCTTATCTCTCTGCCTTCATCTGTCTCTCAGGCTGTCCAACATCTTCTCTCTCTGCCTTCAATCTGTCTCCCAGACTGTCCAACATCTTGTCTCTCTGCCTTCATCTGTCTCTCAGACTGTCCAACATCTTCTCTCTCTCTGCCTTCATCTGTCTCTCAGACTATCCAACATCTTCTCTCTCTCTGCCTTCATCTGTCTCTCAGACTGTCCAACATCTTCTCTCTCTGCCTTCAATCTGTCTCTCAGACTATCCAACATCTTCTCTCTCTCTGCCTTCATCTGTCTCTCAGACTGTCCAACATCTTCTCTCTCTCTGCCTTCAATCTGTCTCTCAGACTATCCAACATCTTCTCTCTCTCTGCCTTCATCTGTCTCTCAGACTGTCCAACATCTTCTCTCTCTCTGCCTTCATCTGTCTCTCAGACTATCCAACATCTTCTCTCTCTGCTTTCATCTGTCTCTTTTTTCCGGATTTCTTGCCCGTTACTCAAAGCCATCTCTTTCGTGACTGCCTTGTTCTGATCTATGCAATGAGTTATTTTAGTGTGCGTGTGCCTATTCGGGTACTGTATCATTAGTCATTCTTGCAGTCAATGGGATCCGCAGCATTCTTCTGTAAAACCACACCTCCGTTGCTTCCAAAGATCTATGCGCTTGTTTGCAGATTGTCCATAATTCACTGCTCTATGTCAGTACTGGTTCCACGTAGCATCTCAGTTTCAGCGACACGATGTTGTTGCACAATATTCTATTCATGTCCCGGAAGACCGATTTTGCTTTTATTTCACAATTGAATCTTCTATCTTATGTTATATATGTGCCCAGGTATTTAAACGTGTTAACATGACTCAATTTGGTCCTCTTCTCTTGGACGCAGCCTTTTTCATAGTTCGGTTTCTTTGTATTTAAACTGATGCCATAGTTTTCATATTGCTAAACTTTCATGTTTACCATTTATTGCAAGTTGGTTTCATTCTGGGCTATCAACACAAAGTCATCAGCATATATAACATTATATGTGGTCATTTAACTGGATTTAGAGACGAGTGCTTCAATCCTACTACAGCCATCAATGACAAGTTTGGCTTTCCTATATTTAATGAGCTCAGCAGAAGAGATCGATGGAAGGAATACTTTCAAGAACTTTTCAACCCTACTACCTCCACGGGAGATTCCATTTTTCTACCATGCAACCCAGATCATACCGAACCCGACATAATGATTCAAGAAATGGAGAGAGTTATAAAAAATAGTTCCAAAAATAAGTCACCAGGCAAGGCGGCATAACAACGGAGGTGATTCATGCATGTGGGGTAACAGGATTACTCTGGCTACATAGCTCTTCACAAAGGCATGGAAAGACAGACGCGTACCAGATGACTGGCAGCAAGCTATAATCATTCCAATTTGGAAGAAAAAGGGCGTCAAAAGAAACTGTGACACGTATAGAGGCATATCGCTACTTAGCCACACTGGTAAAATGTATGCCAAAATCCTGGAACATAGAATAAGACATATTGTTGAACCTCAACTATCCAGAGCTCAATTTGGATTACGCTGAGATTTGAGTTGCACGGACTCCTTGTTCACCTTAGGGAAAATAAGCGAAAAATCAATAGAATACAACGAAAATCTATGTGTTTCTTTCATTGATCAGGAAAAAGCGTTTGATAGGGTAGACAGGATTCAACTTTGAAAGATTATGGTGTACAAGGCCAGCTTCTTCATAATGTCAGAGCACTGTATCGTTCGTGTATAAACGTCGTCAGAACGACTGATTGTGTGACAGATGTTTTTGAAATCACTACCAGCGTGAGACAAGGGTATGTGCTTTCGCCTCTGTTGTTTAACATTTACACGGACAAAATCGCACCAGAGACTGGTCAAATTGAGACATCTGAAGCAGAACATAAACTCAATACATGAATTACTCTTTGCAGATGATCAGTGCTTACTGTACGACAATGAAAACAAATTGCAAAACCACATGAACGCGCTTGCGACTACCTGTGCTAAATACAATATGCGAATTAGTGAGAACAAAACAGAAACTATGATGATCAATAGAACTTCTGGAACACTCAAGATAAGTCTAAATGATATTGCTTTTCAACACGTCCATGAGTTTAAGTATTTGGGCAGTATTTTTTCGGCAGACGGTAGGATCGACAGGGAAATTGAGACAAGGTGTCAGAAAGCATCTGCGGGGACTTATCAGCTGTCCCCACTGCTTAGACACCCGAGCATTAGTTTGGCAACAAAGCAACAACTGATAAACAGTATATTGATGCCGATTCTGTGCTACCAGTGCCAAACTTGGCCTCTGTCAAGGGCGCGTAAGAGCAGAATTTGGACTTGTGAAATGAAGTGTTTGAGGAAAGTCACCGGTGTTACCAGAAGAGATTGAGGGAGAGAAGACATCAGAGACATATACAATAATTTACTCCGGAGGCAACACACACGACAAGGAATAATTATGGATGAGAGACAGCGAAGGCATAGACGGGTTTTGGGACAATATCACCAGTGCTCTGTTTGTTAAGTTGATCGGTAAGCCGGTTGATATCAACTTCATAAAAACATATGCGCCAACAAGGAAGGGAAAAGAAGAAGAAGTAGTAGATGCATTTTACGGAGAACTTGAAATGGTCATGTCTCAGTGCAAAAACCACGAGATGACAGCCGTTATGGGGGATCTCCATAACCACAAGAGGACATCCGTTATGGGGGATCTCAATGCAAAAGCAGGAGGTGAAAAGGAGGAAAACGTTACTGAAGGACATGCACTGGGAGAAAGGAACGAGAAGCGAGAGGTGGGGGGGGGGTGGGGGGGGGTAGACTGGTAGAATGGATAAAAATACATGAAATGAACATATAAAACACATGGTTCCAACAGCACCCTAGGGGCCTTTGGACATGGAAAAGTTCGAGAGACTTAAACTTAAACTTAACTTCTTTATACTGGTTTAGAAGGCTCAGCAGAGTCTGTATATAACCAGTTTCATTTTCATTTAGTTCCTCTAAAAGCTATGCGCATCCAATCTATTCTTAAATGCATTTTTGTCCCTGCCTCCACTACTTCATGTAGCAATGCATTCGAAGCATTCACCACTCTCTGATTAAAGGAAATATTTTCCAATATCTAATCTGGACCTTTCTTTAGTTAATTTGTAGCTATGTCCTCTTGTTCTTGTGGGTGGTTGTATTTAAAAAAAACCAACTTGTTATAGTCTTTATCCGTTCCTTTGATTATCTTTCAAATCTGTATTAAATCACCTTATATTCTTCTCACTTCTAGACAAACTTGATAGTCAAACTTAATAAAGCATTAGTTAGACCTAGATTGGAGTAATGTGTACAGGTGTGGAGTCCCTATCATAGAGGGAATATAAACATGCTGGAAAGGATACAAAAAATGTGTACAATCATATTGGTTACATATTGATACCCAGAAAATCCAGAAACGGGCTGTTTCGGGGCAGACAAGGCCAGGGGCGGACTGTAATTGCTATCACGCGCCAATAACAGCCAAAGTACGAGTAATGTTAAAGATCATAAAAGGAATATGAAGCTATAAATAGCCCTGCTCAAGTCAGAGAGAGAAATGAGAGAGAAATATAACGTTGCAATACATAATAGGTACAAATAGGAAAAAATACAGATCATTGAGGAGAATTTCTCTATTGACTTTCTAACAATATCTAGTTTTAATTTCTCTATCAGCTTTCCAACATCTAGTTTAAACTTTTTAATCCTATCGGATTTCCATCTAGTTTAAATGTCTTTATAGGCTTTCTGACATCTAGTTAAAAATTTTTAGCGACTTTCCAACATCTAGTTTCTTTCTTCTTCTTCATCGTACGCAGTCAGACATCAACTTTTATTTTTTCGAAAAAAGCAGCGGTCATCCTGAGACTGTCGACACTGCCATAGAGCTTGTCTAGTGTTGCCACTGGTGATGGCCACATCTGTTCTCTCTGATCCTCGTATGTCGGGCAGTTTTGCAGCAAATGCTCAGCGGTCATGTTCCCGGTACCACACGGGCATTCGTCAGTGCCACCTATCTTCAATTTGTTGAATAGGTGGTACCTCAGTGTATTGTGGCCAGTGCGAAGTCTGAAGACCACGACCTGCTCTCTTCTGTTCATCTGGTAATATGAATCGTTTTTTGTGTAGCCAGTATGTTCGGTTTCCCATTTGGTCATGTATCTAGCTCTAATAAGCCGTTTTGACTCTTCGTATGTCATACTAGTATCTGGTTGTGGTAGTCTTGCACCTTCTTTTGCCAGTCTGTCTGCTTCCTCGTTGCGTTGGATGTTGCAGTGGGATGGAAACCACTGTACCACTACCATTTTTGGCGCGGACTGCTGGCATAGTTGACAGAGTACTGCTCTTAAATCATTAAGTTCAGTATTTTTCTGGCTTTTTAGTGCTGTGACTACGGCCAAGGCATCTGTAAGCAGGACTATATGGCTTTCATTCCTTTTACCTGTCACCATTTCTTCCACTGCCGCCCTCAGTGCCTGCCTCCGCTCTGAAATTGCTTGTGTATTTTCCAGTAGCGAATGACAGTGTTATTTTTCTGCCATTTGGTAAGCTTAGGAATGCTCCTGCTACTCCGTTCTGTGTTGTGTTTGTTACAGAACCGTGTATGCATAGGTCCAGTCCATGCTTGGGTAGTTTTTCGTTATGTAGCTCAGGGTAGTATCTCTTCTTTCTTTTTTCAGTCTGGCAGTTTTTGTTTCCAATACCTGGTATATTTTCTACCACCTCTGGAAATATATGCTGCCTCCAGATAGGTTTTCGTACAGTAGGGATGGGCTTTGGTGTTGTTAGTGCGTTCATGGGGTCTTCGTGCATCTTTGCTTTGGCTATTTCTGCAAAGTTTCTCCGCTTTAGTTTCCCATTTCCGAAATTGTTTAGTCTCTGGTGCATTGGATGGTCAGTCAGTCTTCTGAGTTTCTCTGATTGCTGCTGGGCTCTGCAGTCTCTTCTGTCGGTCATGGATTGCAGTTTTGTAATCTTTTCAAGTTCTACAATTGGCGTTGACTTCATGCCTCCTGTTATAACTCTCATGGCTTGGTTTTGGAGTTTGCTAATTTTATCGAAGTTCGCCTTTGCTGCTGTTGTCCTTGCGGTAATGTCATACTCGAGAACTGGTCTCACTCTTCCAGTGTAGTTTCTTTAGTATACTTTCGTCTGCTCCCCAGCTTGTGCCAGCAAGTTTCCTCATGATTGCCATTCTTTCTCTGGCTCTCATTCGGTTTCTCTCGATCTGACTTTTCCATGTCATGCGCCGATCAAATGTGACTCCCATGTAGTTTGGATTGTCGTTTGGCTGCATGTATTTGCCGTTAAGACTTAATTTGGTGTTTTAGGGTTTGTTTGATAGCGAGAATATTGTACATGTCATTTTTTCCTCGTTTATTTTGACCAGCCATGAGTTGGCCCACTATTCCAGCGATGTTAGGGCCTGCTGCATCCGATTTCTTGCTATGGTGATATTCTTTTCAGAGGTCCAAATAGCCAGATCGTCTGCAAACATTGAGCTATGGACTCTTCTTGGTATATTCTCTGTTATGTTATTTATATACACCAGGAAGAGTGTGGGTGACAGTACTCCCCCTTGGGTTACTCCCTGCTCAAGTCTCACCTTTTTGCTCAACTGCCCTTGTACTTGAACTCTGGCCTTTCTGTTTTTGAGGTAGTGACTGATCCATTTGTACATTTTCCCACAAACCACTTCTTTTTAGCTTGACTCTAAGTCCCTTTTTCCAGACTTTGTCAAATGCCTTTTCTAGGTCCACCCAAACAGCTACTGTGTGTTTTTGCTCCTGGTAGGCATCTTCTATTTCCTGGGCTATGAGGATGATCTGATCCTCAGTGGATCTGTGCTGTCTAAAGCCTGCTTGCTGTGGAACTAGTATGTGTTTTTCTTCCAGATGCCACATCAGTCTGGCAACATCTAGTTTAAATTTCTCTATCGGCTTTCCAACATCTGGTTCACATTTCTTGATCAAACCTTCCATTTCATGTAATTAATAACTTCAAGAAATCAAGATACATGAACTCTTGGGTCTGCTTAAATGTTAAGTGCACCTGGTGTTGTGCTAATCTTCATAGTTTCCATCTTTGATGTTCTAAACTTCGTATTATATTTCTCACAGACTGTACCAAGTGCATTCACATCTCCTTATGATCACATCTTTAACCTTTACACATACGATTACCCAATCAACGGTCGATTTCATCACGGGAACTGGTAATATGTTGTAAAAATCAAAGATGCAGTCACAAGGTGAATGCGTCTACAGTTGCTTGGAACTCCTCTTTAGCTTCATCCAATATTGAGTCTAGTGTTGAATCGTTGGACCAGTGCATCTTCCTTATCCGACCATACAGGGGACACCCGTGTAACACGTGATCAGCAGTTTATTGGTTTAATCCGCGGTTGCACTGTCATAAAGAAGATAGCCGAAGTTTGATATGATTTTGCACAAATGCCATGTTGAAATATGATGTGTCAGGCCGGAAGAGGCAGATATTGCAGCCTCGCTGTCAAATACGACGCAATTTCACAAACTTCCTGTTCGGGACGAACGCGGAAGAAGAAAATCATCCTTCTCTTTGACATATTGGTAACGTTTGAAAATCGCTCCACAGAACTCCTTTCTGTCTACCTCATTGTGGCTGTCTTTGCATGGAGCGCATGCCTGGATTTTTGTATTTTCCCCTCTCTTTCAACTGTTTGTAGTCTGTATTAGTCTTTCACTAATGTACTCTATTTATACAACGAACTTTGCTTTCACTGGATGCACAAGAAAAGCTAGGCCCTGTTTGACTCTAACCCGTGTGTCTACACCGCTTCATACCAGTAAATCTACTCTCTATACTATATTACCGTTTCAAAGAAGTGGTAATTTAGTGGATTTCATCTTAGTGCAACATGTTTGGCAATTAGAAACTGAAATACTGGTAATGAAGGCAGTGAAGGCAAAACGCTGTCTCAACCTAATTTAGGTATACGTTTTGAGCAGGCCAAGAGGTCTGCCAGGTGCAGATTCAAGAACTAGTGGTTAGCGGAGCATCCAGGACAATAACACATGACGCTTACTACATGCTAAACAGGGCTGACCATGTGGGGATTTTCAGACTCCGCACAGGCCACACCAGGTTACGATATCCTCTATTCAACAAGCTAAAAAAAATAGAACATACCGGTGAATGTGTCTCCAGCACTGATAACATTACTGCTGAACTTCTGCTGCTGTAGTGTCCAACATATAAGCTACTGATAAGGCACGTTTGGCCATCACCCGTTCCATTCCAAGTCAAGCTCTATGGAGATACCCATGACCTCGTGCGGTCCACTGCTTTCTTTATAGACATTCATGTTGACATCTGAAAGCGCTCGATGACAAAGAAGATACGTCCATAATTTACACGGGACGTCTTGGTGTTATCTCCCTTTTTTCTTACATTTACTAGACCTTCGATTTCCATTTTCTAATGTTTTATTTTCTTCAGAAATTCTATCTGCTCCAGCTACTTTCCACCGAGTCCACAAACTGGTTTTTGTTACTTATTTAGGTGTGTGTCTTTTATATAGCCATTTAGTGTTTCCAGTCCATACTCCGTTTAAGCTCCATTAAGGTCTTTGTAGCAACATCATACTACTTGTTGGCTTGCTGGAACAGTTACATCAGTGACGTTCATGAGTACAGCCTTACTTTGTCCTGTTTCCATTTGAAATACGCTGATGTAGGGTTGGTCTTTAGGAAACAAAACAGACAAACAAACACCCCCACCCCACCCCACCCCCACACACATATATATATACATATATATAAATATGAAATGCAAAAGATAAGACCATGCAATATCTTTGACATATCACAAGACTTTCTTCTTCTGCGTCTTCTTCGTTCTCAATGTTCCACTACCGAGCCCTGAACAAGGCTTTGCAAGTAGAAAGATGTAGCTCAAAGAACGCAATGCGCTGTGTCGTTAGTTTATAGCTTGATTGCGATATTATCACCTTTTGGTCATTCTTCTTCTTCTTCTTCTTCGTACGCTGTCAAACGTCAACCTGTATTTTTCGAAAAAAGCAGCGGTCATCCTGAGGCTGTCGGCACTGCCATAGAGCTTGTCTAGTGTTGCCACTGGTGATGGCCACATGTGCTTTCTCTGGTCCTCGTATATCGGGCAGTTTTGCAGCAGATGTTCAGCGGTCATTTTCCCTGTGCCACATGTACATTCGTCAGTGCCACCTATCTTCAGTTTATTGAATAGGTGGCACCTCAGTCTGTTGTGGCCTGTGCTGAGTCTGAAGACCACGACCTGCTCTCTTCTGTTCAACTGGTAATAGCCATCATTTTTTGTGTAGCCAGTATGTTCTGTTTCCCATTTAACCATGTATCTCGCCCTAATAAGCCTTTTGGACTCTTCGTAGGTCACACTAGGGTCTGGTTGTGGTAGTCTTGCACCTTCTTTTGCCAGTCTGTCTGCCTCCTCGTTGCCTTGGATGTTACAGTGGGATGGAACCCATTGTACCACTACTCCTTTTGGTGCGGCCTGCTGGCATAGTTGACAGTACTGCTCTTAAATCATTAAGTTCAGTATTTTTCTGGCTTTTTAGTGCTGTGACTACGGCCAGGGCATCTGTAAACAGGACTATATGGTTTTCATTGCTTTCGCGTGTCTGCATTGCTTCTACCGCAGCCCTCAGTGCCTCTGCCTCCGCTCTGAAATTGCTTGAGTATTTTCCAGTTGCCACTGACAGTGTTATTTTTCTACCATTTTGTAGGCTCAGGAATACCCCTGCCCCTCCGTTCTGTGTTGTGTTTGTTACAGAACCGTCGGTATGTACATGGGTTCATTCCATGCTTGGGTACTTTTCCGTTATGTACCTCAGGGTTATGTCTCTTCTTTCTTTTTCAGTCTGGCTGTTCTTGTTTCCAATACCTGGTATATTTTCTACCACCTCCGGAATGATACGCTGCTTCCAGGTAGGTTTGCGTACAGTAGGGATGGGCTTTGGTATTGTTACGGTGTTTATAGGGTCTTCGCTCATCTTTTCTTTGGCTATTTCTGCAAAGTTTCTCCGCTTTAGTTTCCCATTTCCAAATCTATTTAGTCTCTGATGCATTGGATGGTCTGTCAGTCTTCTGAGTTTCTCTGCTTGCTGCTGGGCTCTGCAGACTCTTCTGTCGGTCATGGATTGCAGATGTGTAATCTTTTCAAGTTCTACAATCGGCGTTGACTTCGTGTCTCCTGTTATAACTCTCATGGCTTGGTTTTCAAGCTTGCTAATTTTATCAAAGTTCGCCTTTGCTGCTATTGTCCATGCCGCAATGCCATACTCGAGAACTGGTCTCACTCTTCCAGTGTACAGTTTCTTTAGTATTCTTTCGTCTGCTCCCCAGCTTGTGCCAGCAAGTTTCCTCATGATTGCCATTCTTTCTCTGGCTTTCATTCGGTTTCTCTCGATCTGACTTTTCCATGTCATGCGCCGATCAAATGTGACTCCCAAGTAGTTTGGGTTGTCGTTTGGCCGAAGGTATTTGTCGTTAAGACTTATTTTGGTGTTCTGGGGTTTATTTGAAAGCGAGAATATCGTACATGTTGTTTTTTCCTCGTTTATTTTGACCAGCCATGAGTTCGCCCACTCCTCCAACGATGTTAGGGTCTGCTGCATCCGATTGCTTGCTACGGTGAGATTTTTTTCAGAGGTCCACATTGCCAGATCGTCTGCAAACATGGAGCTGTGGACTCTCATTGGTATATTATCTGTGATGTTATTTATATACACCAGGAAAAGTGTGAGTGACAGTACCCCCCCCCCTTTTGGGGTACTCCTTGCTCCAGTGCTACCTTTTTGCTCAACTGCCCTTGTACTTTAACTCTGGCTGTTCTGTTTTTGAGGTAGTGGCTGATCCATCTGTACATTTTCCCACATACTTCACTTCTTCGTAGCTTGAATTTAAGTCCCTCTTTCCAGACCTTGTCAAACCGCTACTGTATGCTTTTTCTCTTGGTAAGCATCCTCTATTTCCTGTGCTATGATAGTGATCTGGTTCTCAGTGGATCTGTATTATCTAAATCCTGCTTGCTGTGGAATTAGTATCCGTTTTTCTTGCAGGTGCCACATCAGGCTGGTGTTTATCATACTCTCCATCAGTTTGCCTACACAGCTATGAAGACTGATTGGCCTGTATCCATTTGGATCTGTTCTATCTTTTTCTTTCTTTGGTACGGGTATAAGTACATCATCTTTCCATGCCTGCGGTACAATTCCCCTTTTCCAGCTTTGGTTCAGGACTGATAGTAACTTCCTCTTTGCTGTTTGGCCCAACCCCATCAGCATTTCGTTTGTTACCCCATCTTTTCCGGGCGATTTCTTTTTCTTTAAAGTTCTCATGGCCTCATCTATTTAATTCATTGTTAGTTTTGCCATCATGTGCTCCTCTGGTGCCATCTTGATGTTGTCGTGGCTCTTTTGTTCTTCACTAATGTCTGTATGCATGTCTGTAGGGACATCAATGTGATTTGCTCGGGCATAATGTTCTATAAAGGCGTTTGCTGCTTTTTTTTCCAGTAAGCATGTTGTCACCCTGATTGATGGTAATTTGTTTATTTGATGGTGTTTCGTCATTCATGGCTCTGACTAAATTCTATAGTTTGTTCCCTTCTTTATCTAAATTGAAGCTTTCTGTTTTTTGTTTTTCCAGCTGTCTCTTGTTATTTGGTTTAGTGTTATTTTGTATTTCGCAGTGATGGCCTTGAGGGCGATATTTGCCTCCATAGATTGCTCTCTCTCTCCTTCTGCCATGTTCCTAGCATTTGCGACTTCATCCTCCGCTTTCTGCGGTTCATCATTCCAATATGGCTTGTAGTTTTCCCTTGCCCCTCTTGGGATGGTTTCGGTGGCTGCTTGCATTATTGCTTTGCTTAGGCTTTCCACCATAGGTTTCATATTGTTATTTCGTGTGTTAATGGTTTCACACAGTCCATCTGTCAGCATTGCAAATCTGTCCCAGTCGGCTCGTTTATAGTTCCAACGTGGGAGCGGTTTTATTTCCTGTGGGCCTACTTCCATATCAATTTTTAGCCTAATTGGCCTGTGGTCGCTACCTGCCAATTGGTTAAGCACCTGGCGGTCTATTTGTGGTGAATATCCTCCGCGGAAAACGCCAAGTCTGGAGTGGCTGTGGTATGCCATGTTCTAGAATAGAAGCTAGGGCTATCCTCCGGCCTATTGATAAGATAGAGATTTGTGTCTATCTCCCAGTCTTCCACTTCATCACCTCTGTTGTCTGTGTCCGAATATCCCCATCTCTCCAAGTGGCTGTTGAAGTCTCCAACCACTAGGCAGCTGGAGTCCTTGATTTCCATACTCGAAAGCGACAGGTCTTTGTTGGGTGGGCCGTACAGGTTGAAGATGCAGATCTTCGTTTCTTGTGTCATTATGTTGACTCCTACAATTTCTGTTTGTCCAGTGTGACAACTACCGCGCTACTCGGTATGCAGTTACGTGTCAGTATCAGAATCCCTCCTTTGTGACCTTCTCTATCAAGACGGAAGGTCTAGTATCCTCTGATTGAGAATCTGTGGTTGTTGTTGAGGTGCGTTTCTTGGATACATGCCACGTCAATCTTACTTTCATGCAGGTGATGTGTTAGGGAATCCTTTTTGTTAATGACTCCCTCCGCATTCCACTGTAATATTCTGAGGGTCTTGAGTTTTCGGTCAATAGTTTTTGCCCTATCACCTTGTGCCTTGACTCCACAGCACATGGGTGGGTGACCACCAGTAGCATTGGGTGGGCCCCTTCGAGGCGTGGGGACCGGCACTCTCTCTGCCTGGCGGGACTCCACAGGATGAGCACCATACTTTTTTCTGTTAGGTTGTAACGTCATCATACAGCGATATACGTTGCCCTGTTTCGTTAAGCCTGTGGCCCAGTCCATCCGATTTCAACAGGCGTTTCTAAAAGGATGCTCTTCTTAGCCTTTGGCTGTCCCCAGCCTATCTGCAAGGCAGCAGTTGTTTGTGATCAGAGTTGTCTCTCTTAGGGAAGTTGTCTTGCAGGACTATCGAGTCTTCCCCACTCGTGTCTAAAGAATGTGATGATGATATGATATGATGGACTGTATGTACTAGTTTTTCAAGTATTCCGGAAGAGAGGCAGTCCAGTGTGTCTGCGTCCCACGAACGTAACGTCCTGCCAGAAACGTAGCATATGCATGTGAGTGGGGTATCTCCTTGCTCCCTTTATTTTCTCGGCTCCTCTGCAGTGATGGTACGCCTAGCATTCCCCGCCACCTGGGAGCTTGTCACAATAGGGCAGAGGTGCAATGTCCGCTGGCCTGCATCTCTTCTGCGTCCACTGGGATGACTGATAGAAGAAAAAGGTAAAGAACGAGGCAGGAGTGTATTTAACCAGGGGACAAGCCTGGTCATGGCACGGAGATGTTGTTCGTCTGGTGTGCGGACATATCTCATGATCAAGGACTGAGTCTCAACAGTTTGCAGTGAGGTGGCTGCTCTACTGCTTACGACATCCCGACCGAGAACTAAGTCTTCTACTAGTGGTTTCACACATCATCGCCGTATGGGGTGAATATCGAGCAGCTTCCCGCCCGCTTTGTTCGGCGGGACGGCAGAGACCTCTTTCTGCGGCTCGAACTGGTCGGACTGAGACGCAAGCCCCAGGTCCCAACCACATCGTTGCCTACCACATCGTTGCCTCCCGTGGCAGTGGTGCTAAGATTCAGGGCGGGATTCCGGCTTAGAGGCGTTCGGCCGTAATCCCTCAGATGGTAGCCTCGCACCATTAACTTATCAGCCAAGCATGTGGACCAAGTGTCTGACCTGCGATTCCTCTCGGATTGAGCAGGATTACCCTAGCAACGCCCTATCATTTATAGGGTAAAACTTACCTGTCTTCCGAGAGTCTAATACCAGCACCTGTTCCCTATTAGACCCAACGAATCAAGAGAGAGCTATTAGTCAGTCAATGGTCAAGAGTTTGAAACCTGCGATTCCTCTCGGATTGAGCAGGATTACCGTAGCAACGCCCTGTCATTTGTAGGGTAAAACTGACCTGTCTTCCGAGGGTATAATTCCAGCACCCGTTCACTATTAGACCCAACGAAAGTGCTCTCGGCATGTCAATCATTACTGTGTTGGCGTTTGAGTCAAATTAAGCCGAATGCTCCACTTCTGGCCGACAGATCCTCGTTAAAGGGTTTAAAGTGTACTCATTCCAATTACGGGACCTCGAAAGAACCCGTATTGTTATTTTTCGGTCCGACACATCCGTCTTCGGCAGCCACAACTTTCTATTTTTGAGACAGGAAACTGCGTGTCTATGCCAAATTGTCATTCTTTCATTTGATTGATATGATATTCCTGATCTTTTCTGTATACCAGCTACTGCATAGAGCCTTCTACACTTCTATTTAACCAGGAATGCGTGAAGTTAATTTTGTTCACATGTATTTATCAGTCACAACAATCTTACCCTGCAATAAGATAACATTTCACTCTAAGGCTAAATAGAATACATTGAAAGATCAGAAAAAAACTACATTTGTTTTCAATGTGGGGCTAAAACTGTAGGTATCTGATGTTATGTCTTATGGGAGGTAAGACCAGAGTGCCTGCATCCCGAGTTACCTCCATTCGTCTCGAACAATAGTCTTGCCACTGATCCAAGATAACTCGGGATAAGAGTGAGACTGATAACCAGCGCATATTCCTTCTCATTATAATCCAAATACAGCGCACATCACATTATTAAGATAAAACCGTCTGATGTAGTGGCCATCAGTGCTTTGCAATAGGCAATAACTATGTCATGTACATAACTAGGAAATGTAACCTTAATAGTAAAGGCGCACGGAAGATAAAATAACGACAAGGAAATCTCAAGAAGAAAAATGTGGCTCAGGATAGACCATACACTGAGAAATCCCCCCCTACCCCCCCCCCCCCCCCTCAGCTAGCATCACAATGCAGAAAAAAAAACACATGCAGAAAAGGCTGGTCGATACACGGAAAAAACAGAGCCGAACTGGAAAGAGATAGAGAAAAAGCACAGAACCGTTCTACATGGAAAAGATTGGTTGATGATCTATGCACATCAAGGTGATAGGGACAAAGAAGAAGAAGAAAACCATACGCTGATCTCATTTGCCGTATCAACATGGTTAAATAACTCCAAAGGCCCTACTAATAATCTACTAACTAATCAATGATATAACATCTTTCTACAGAATAAGATAAGGTTTCAATTTAAAATTATCTAATCATAAAAAATCACAAGAACAAATAGTATTGCATCAATCATAGTCATAGTTTGTCTTTGGTACAAACGTGAACAAGAGCAAAATGGTGGATTTAATCTTTTCTTAGCCAGCATTTATCGTGCAAGTTGCCGACCATGTCGGCAAGGACTTAAAAATCCCTTTTTGTATGTTGTTGAATGTTCACAATGCAAAGTATACTCGGCAGCATATGCCCCTAGGAGACGCTGCAGCTACTTCAGTGCCGAAGCCAGTACCATGAGATAAAGCAGCTGAAACCCTTATAGACCACAAGGAGCAGGCAGAAAAGCAAGTGGTTATTTTCACAGACACCCTCGCAGTGTTAATGGCGCTCAAGCACCAGCACATAAATGAACTCGGTGCGTACAGAGCCTTGAGTCGACTGCTGCCTTCGTTGAAGCCATTGAAGTTGTGGTCTGAAGATGAACGAGGAAGAATAATTCCCACAATGAGTAGGATTACTTTTTTGTGCGCCCTGAAAAGGACGTTAAGTGGTGGGTTGTCGTAGCTTTCCATTAGCGTGCTAATGAAGATGGACTTGGGTCCTCCAGGCGGTTGTGCTATGCTTGGCTTCATCTGCGTATCGATCACTACAACGAGGATCAGATCGATCTCTCACCTTGTTAGCCACGCTGCGATAAAAACAGCCCGTTTCCAGCAACGTCTACGGGAAAGTCAAGGTGTAAAGGATGCCGTTACCTTTGATGAATGTATCATTGAGTGGCACGATAGTTTTCAATGTCTGGTTGTAACATTTATGGACAGCCTGTCATATACGTACCATGTGGATTAAGCGAGGTCTGGCTACACTAACCCAATGGTAACTGCGAAACTAGAGCAAACAGCAACTGCTTTGTATTCAATAGCATACAGGTCCTGTTGGACGTTGCTTATAGAATCAGAATCCTCGTGTGTCAAAGTAAATGACTCTAATGAAAAAATTAGCAGGAACTAAATGGGGTGCAGACCATTAGATACTGAAAGTGCTGTACGCAGGAAATGTTGACCATTCTTAGAATATGGGATGCCAGCCTGGGCAACGGCATCAAAACCCAACTTTGAAAAAAAACCCAGTCAAAATTCAAAACCGAACGTAAAGAATTATTACAGGAACTATGAATTCAACACCAATAAAAGAAATGAAGAAAATAACAAAGCTACAACACTTGACTGGCAGAAGAGATTACATAGTACCACAACTAGCATACAAATTCAAACGGCTCGAGAATCATCCAATGAACAAAAAAGCTGGAAGGATATGGCTAAAGTACTCTAGAGAAATGGCGTTGCTCAAACAGCAAAAATACTAGCAAAATACTTGCACAGATAAAGGCTCTTAAAACAAACACCTTATTTACACCATGGAGGACTATACAATTTCCAGAGCTGATGAAACTAGAAGTGATGAAAAGAGATACACAAACGGAACTGGAGAGAAAACATAGAGCTTTAGAATATATTCAAGAAACATATCCAGCCATAGAATGAACCAACATGTACACAGATGGATCAACAATGAAATCCGTGAACAATGGAGGAGAAGGCGTTAACACAAAATTAAATAATGGATAGGAAATCCATGTGTCAGTTGCCACTGGAAAATTCTCAAATGTCTTCAAGGCTGAGACTGAGACACAAAAAATGGCTACAATCACCATAGTGGTAGACAAGAACCATGTCAGAGACAAGATAGTTTTCATTACAGATTCCATGTCAGAGACAAGATAGTTTTCATTACAGATTCCATGTCAGAGACAAGATAGTTTTCATTACAGATTCCATGTCAGAGACAAGATAGTTTTCATTACAGATTCCATGTCAGAGACAAGATAGTTTTCATTACAGATTCCATGTCAGTCCTAGTGGCCTTCAGAAACCATAAAAACAATGAATTTGACAGCCTATCTTACGAATACAATTCATAATTTAGAGTTTTTGTGTGTTTTTTTTTGCGTTCGCCTTATTTAACTATTCCCCAAGGCGTTGTGCGTTGTACTGTTGTTTATATTTTGCGCATATCGGCCCAGTTCATCCGACTTCAGCGTGTATTTATGTAAGGGTCTGCTTCCTCCTGCATTTTCTAAGGTTTGCTTCCCCGTGGTAACGGCTTGTGCTGTGATGGGGATCGAACCCAGCACCTTCAGATTGTGAGCCGTGTCACTTAACCACTAGCCCACGCCGTCCCCTAAATTTAAAGTGACAATGAAGTGGATTCCTGATGTACACGGTAATAAGGAGTCAAATAGACTGGCAAAGTAGGCGACGAACCCCAAACTGACACAAGAGCTACATATGAAGAAATGAAGACAATGATGCAATTTAACTTCAAAGACAAGTGACACAGAGAACACCCAAGATCCGATGTAGCGGACGTATGCTACTCTTTTTCAAAAAGAGATCAAGTGACAATATTCAAACGGCGAACAGGTCACTGCAGACTGAAAAATCATCTGTTCAACAAATTCAAAAGTGTACTCACAAACATGTGCGTCAACGAACGGGCGATGGAGCGAAGAACATTGATGATCTCAATCCGAGACCAAATCCGCAAAGCAGAGATCAGATGTCGAGCTTCTTTCTCTGACATCATAGATGTCGCGCTATTGCGAAAATAAAGATAGGACGGCCACGTGGTACGCATGTGGTATAGCAGATGGACACGTAGTGTGACGTCGTGGCGACCATACGACTTTAGCCGCCCTCGAGTGCAACCGAGGCTGAGGTGGAGAGATGGCATAATGGAGGCCCTGGACCCAACATGGTACACTAAGGTAAAAGAGCGAAATGAGTTTACTCAACATTTGACTACCTGGCATCAGACACACTTGCTTGATTGGATACTAGGATTTTGAGATTGATTTCATGTGTGGAAAACAAACTGTGGAACATGTTCTGCCAGCTCCACGAGAGAAGCATAGTGACTACATGCCCTCCACAACCCAATAGCGAGATAAACTGTATGGCGATGATAAAAGCATGTCGGGTCCGCTTGTTTATGAGGGAAATAAATAATCGCATCTATTTCCCTCATAAATACAGCGATCCCGACATGCACCTCTCATCGTCATCCGAACGAAGAAGAAGAAGAATTTGTCAAAGTCACAATATTAATGATTAGAACGTATCCAGACTAAAGAATTGTGACTCGTTCTGGTTTGCCCAAAGGATACCACCACTGTGAAGATGCGATACATTATTGGGCTTATGTCTATACAGTGCAGATGCAAACGTACTCAGGTGAGTCCACACGGAAAGAGGAACACACTGAACAAGAATACTGCAGATATCAAGGAGACACACATTAAGAGAGAGGTGCCAGGCAGTTGTAACTATTATCAAGGGAGAAAAAAGATTCACAATTAAGATGGATTGGTGCTGCACAATGAGAAATATGTAGTGTGAGAAGCCAGATCGTTATCGAGCTATCTGTGCATTCATCACAACAACAGACATCGGTAGTGTGAGAAGTCAGGTCGTGATCGAGCTGTCTGTGCATTCATCACAACAACAGACATCGGAAGAGTGAGAAGTCAGATCGTCATCGAGCTGTATGTGCAGTCACAACTTAACCACTTCTAAACCAGTATAAAGACGTTAAGTTAAGTTAAGTATAACGATAACACTAGTGTGAAAAATGATATTGAGGCGGTGACTTCAGCTCTTGTGTAACTATTTAGGGTTCTTTATCTAGAGCATTAATCTCATCGGACTAAATCCTTGCTTTGAAAGACACTGACGGACTAACTGCGACATGAGTATTTAGATACCTCAAGCCTACGAAGATTTGCGTAGATTTACTGGCATTTTCATATTGGTGTTCATGGCAATGAACAAGTTGCCGTCATCGCCTTTGAGGGCACATATAGTGGAGACTTTGAATATTTATGGCATTCGGAGGTCGGCCAATGACAATCTCTTGGATATTTAGCAGGTTTATGTGCAACTAGACGGCGACTGGAAACACCAGTTTCAATAAACACTCTTTGCCATTTGCTGAGGGAGACTGAGTACCCACGAGTTTGCCCAGTGCAGTGCCGTCGACTCTCAACAGAACAGTACATTAACAAATTAAAATCACAAATAATTTATTTGTTGTACCTAATATTTGTATTATAAATTCACAATTTGTTAAAACTAAAGTTATCAATATCAGCATTCACACTTGATGTGACGATTCGAAGTATTCCTTAACACTTTACTTGCAGTCTTACATTTCCTAATTGTGAGTTTATGTATCAATTTACAGGTCGCTAGACTGGGGGATCAGTCTATTATCCTGGTATCTTTACCGTGAGAACTTAACTTAACGACTTTATACTGGTTTATCAAACTCTTCAGAGTCTGCACACAACCAGTTTATTTTACATTCATTTGGTCTAAAAATACCTTTGCGCATTCAATATATTCCTTGAATGCATTAATTGACTCTGTCTCCGCTATTTCTTGTGGCAATGCATTCCAAACTTTCGACAATAGCTCTAACCAATCTGCTCCTTGTGTTCAACAAAAGGAGGCAAAAATCATAAAACAAATATCGAAAATGTATTTCATGTCTCCTGTTTATACTGAACACCGCCTGGGACGATTACAAAGAGCAAACACCGGAAATATTCTCGCGAAGTCTCCAAGGAATATGGGCAGTCACGAGAGTTATAATTTTGGAAGCCATTTTGTTCGCTTTGCATTTGTTCCCGCCTATGTTTACTTCTACAAACTGCAAAATTCTGTACAAATGTTGTGAAGGATAGATTATACTCAGTATTAAGGTTGGTATTTATTATTTTAAACGTAAAATAAAAATGTCTGCTTTGTTTATTGAACGTACATTGAGTCGGGGGTATGCGTAATCCTCCATCAATCTTTTTCCCCCATTGTTGACTTGCCTGTTCTGATCCAAGGCCAGTTGTAGAGTGTAGTTTTATTTACCAACTATATATGCAAACTAAGCGAAATGGTATAATTGTAGTTCGTAAGTACAACCTGATTTGAAGCGAATTATCAGAAGCGAGGTGGAAAGCTTTTTGAAGTTTTTCTTCTCTGGAAATATTTACTAGTAGGTAAAAGCTGTTTTAGTGTTGCTGTTGAGGCATATGAAAATTTCAGAAAAAAAAAGTTAAAAAAGTGAGAGTCACTCACTGACTCAGACTTGCAGTTTCTAGTTATTGAAAATCAGAAAGATTATTTATAGGTTCATTTTGTGCTTAATATGAAATCGATCACCACTCTCTATAGTCACACTGTAAGTGTAAGTCGAAAGAGAAAGAACATTTGATATAGGCTATACTATATTATATAGTATAATAGATGAATTGAATTATTGATACTGGCAACACCCCACTCACACCCAGTGGTGAGTGGCCCACTCAGTGGGGTGATTGTGATTAAAGTCTAAAGAAGTTAAGGTCTAATCCATGATAATCCCAATAATATATTTGTAACCACATTTGCCGGTTTTTTTTGTCACCTTCGCCCACGTCAGTACGTGTGATTAGTGTGAAACATAACTTATTTGTTAACTTGGTCTTGACTCTTGTCCTGTACTAAATACTAGTAATAACTGCAGCCAGTACTAACACTCAGCCACTCACTCAACTGATACCTATTCTATTATTGATACTTTCCTCTTTCCAGTTTTCTTTTACAGTTTCGCTATTATTTGAATTAGTTATTCAGTTTTGTTGTTATGAATTTGATGTTGTTAGGGCACACCTTGGAGAAACAATCATCAATTTGATTTCTCTCCCAAGACCAATTAACAGAACTTATCTATGCTGGGCTTGTCAAAACCACATGGCTCCCATTTATATAGTTAATGGGATTGAAGAAAAAAAACATGTTTATTATTCCACCTCATCAAATTGAAGTTCTTGGGATGGTAGCAGTTTATAATAATAATTTGTCCATTGTCATAAATAAAGTCTATCAACATTATTACATATCATACAACATCCTTGAGTATGTTGGTACACTTGTGACTGATAAAGTAATTGCGAGTGCATGGATAGTTCTATGATATGGCTGGTAGACATAGTCTGCAGCTGCCTCTGGTATTCCCTCTACTCTGGGCTGCTTGAACACGGCGATCCTTGCTGATTTCAATACCATTTGATTTGTGACCGCATTCTCCCAGGTTGAACGATATTGGGCCAGGTTTTCCAGGGTGTTAATGTCTATTTGACAGCACTTAAGAGACCTCTTCAGATCGGTAGCAGTTTAAGGAACAGAATATCACAAACTTTGTGGGGATGAAGATGCATCAGTGAATGAGCTGACAGCTGTCAGCAACTCATGGCTACTTGTCACGGCCAGTAAACCTTAGAGACCATATTCCTCTTCTAAGTGTTGGCCCTGGAAACAGACAGTACTAGTGTGGTCTGGCTAAAATAATAGGGTTCAAAGAGGGAAAGCAAACCCTGTTCCAAAAAGAAGCTGTGCTGAAACCTGGATGTTCCTGACCGAAAGGTCCAAATATCACAGTATCACAATTTCTTTTACTACTACTTTCTTCCGGATTTGTGTTATTGTAGCTTCATGTCAATCATCAGGTACTCTTCTTTCTTTCCATGCTCTTGTAAAGATTCTCTAAAGCCACTTTACAAGGACAACGGTTCTCTCACCCAATATCACTGCCACTATTTAGGGCACACATCCAAAACAAATATGAACAACTGTGGGAAAAGAGAACAAACAGCAAACTGAACTTCTTTATACTGGTTTCTTTTACTCTACTTGATCTAAAAATAACTGTGCATCCAATCTATTCTTGAATGCATTAACTGACCTTGCTCTCACATTTTCTTGTGGCAATGCATTTCAAGCATTCACCCTCTGACTTCTTGTGATTGCATCAGGTGAGTTTCTGCGATGAACTCGACTGTTGACTGCAGTTGCCCTTTAGCTCCACACAGCTTTGATTGTAGTGTTAATCATTTGGCCAGTGTATCCTCCTTAAGTGTACATACAGAGGACAGTACTGCAACACATGCTTGGCAGTTTGTTTGCCTGTCCCACATGTACACATTGGCAAAGCAGACAGACAAAGCATGTACATGGGGTTATTCAGTCTATTGTGCCTAGTCCTTAGGCGAAGAATGATAGTCTGAATGATAGTCTGCCCTTGCTTGTCAAGGGTGTGGGTGTGGTAGTCATTGTTGAATTGGTTCTGTTCTCTTCTAACAACCCGGACAACTCCATTTTTTCTTGAAGTATGATTTCGCTGTCTTCTTATTCACATTCTCCTCCCCTCCTTGCAAGCCCATCTGCTCTTTCATTTCCCTTCAGCTGTGTTGTCTTCATGGGTAGGTCTGCTTGGCGCCATCTTCTAAGTTTCTTTTCCTGGTGTACAAAGCTGCCTCGTTTAAGATGACCCAAAGCCAAATCTTCAAGTCTTGCCTTCATTGGATAATGTAGCATACTGTTCTACTTTTCCATCTGGATCATACGTTTTGTGTCTCTTCCATGGGACAATGTCTGAAATCCAGTAACTTTGTGCATATCTAAAATCGGCATAGTTTTCATGGCTCCTGTAATGAGCCTCAGGGCTTGGTTTTGCACCTTGTCCAATGACTTCAGATGTGTATTGGCAGCTGATGACCAACCTGTACTAAAAATATGTTTCCTAATATCTAATCTGAGCCTCTCCTTAAATGAACTATACCTATGCCCTTTGGTTCTTGTAGCCGTCTGTACTTTGAAAAACTTGTTAAAGTCCAATTATAGTCTAAAACACCCACACAATTCTATGAACCGACTGACCAGCAAATACTATGCCACAATTTTCCACCATAGAACAGGTCATTGCAGGCTAAATGCGCACATGCATAAAATGAATGCAGCTGCACGGCTCACAAGGGTGGGGGATGGCGGCAACACACACAGCAGAACACATCTTACAAATATGTTCACTGTCTCAAAGTTCCTGTGAGGACACCTGACTTGAAAGAAGCATGCAAGTAAAAACTGGGGAACCATAAAAGAACTATGACTGGTGTGTCACTTCATTGAGGTGGCCAATCTGGTGGCAGACATAAAATAAGCATACACAACCGAACACAAAGAAGAAATATCACAGTTTCTTTTACTACCATTTTTTTCTTCAGGATTAGTATAATTGTAGCTAGTTGCCAATCATCTGGTGCTCTTCTTTCTTTCTATTCTCTATAGCCGCATAACCTGTTATCTCACAACCTTGAATTGCTTCAGTTGTTCTATTGTCCATACATTGTGAATTGTTCTTGATAGTTGTCTCTGTTTCTTTAATTGTTATATTGGTTTAGGATGATCATTGTTTTTTTGGATACATACTTATTGTCCCTCAGTTGAGTCGTCTTGGAAGTGCTCTTTCCATTGTTATTGTCTTATGTGCTTGTTAAATATTGGGGATTCCATTTTATCAATATATAGCAGTGTTGCGGATGTGGTCTTGTAGTGAAAGTGACAGTTTTCTACGCTCCATCACTCATTGAGTAGCTTGGAGCCACACCATGTCACTTTTACGTAGGTTCCACACCTCACAGCCATTTACCATTGCTAGAATAACCAGACTGTTCAAGGTGTGAGCTCTCGCGTTGTTGTTTTTCATCTGTTGAAACACTGCCTTGATGCGGTTGAAGCTGAACCGAGATGTCTTTATGCATGTCGTGAAGATTTGTTATTTCTTTGCCCAAATAGACGTACGAATTCCCATTTTTGACGGAATCAATTCCAAGACGCATTTCCTCGCGGCAACCAAAACTTTTCAGCATGCATTGAGTCTTTAGTCTTTATTTTTAGACCAACTGCCTTGCTTGCATTGTTGAGCTCATTTAGGCATTGCTCACCTTTTTTGATGCTGTGGCTGATGATGACTATGTCATCCGCAAACTGGGGGGTGGTTGAGCATTTCTCCATCTATGATAATACCCCGTCATCCCAATTTAGTGCGCGGAAGACTTGCTCAAGGGCTGTCGTAAAAAGTTTAGGAGAGATTGTATCACACTGTCGTAGGCCACATTCAATTTGTATGTTGATTGGCTGGTAAAAACAAGGGTGATATTTGTAGAGCAGCCTTCGTTTATATCTATTATGTCATGTATATTGTTCCTTAATGCTATCGAAGGCTTTTTCATAGTCTACGAACACTAGGCATAGGAGTATACCTACTTCCTTTGCCTTCTCCATTAGCTGGCGGAGTGTGTGGTGGTCAATGGTAGAGTAGCCCTTCCTGAATCCCGCCTGCTCTTGTGGTTGATTCTCATCAAGTTGCTTTTCTAATCTGCTCATAGTTACTCTTGTGAAAAGCTTATACAGGGATGATAGCAAATATATCGGGCAGTAGTTTGCAGGGTCTTTTGTGTCCCCTTTTTTATGAGTTAGGGTCTTTTTGGACGGTTTCCATTGGTTGGGGATTTTACCTACACTTAGACATTTTTATTGAACAGTTTCGTCAACTTGCTTGCCAGGATTTCCCTTCCCGTCTGAATAACATCTACAGTGACTCCATCCAGTCCTGGGGCTTTTCCTGTTTTTAAATGCTTGATCGCATGTATCGTCTCTGACGTTAAGATCTCTGGACGTATAACCTGAGGTGAGTGGCCGTTCATGGGCTACTGCCTTGGATGCGAATAGGTCAGTGCATTGTTAATATGTCATCAGTTTGTGATGTTTTGGTTGTTCTTTCAGTACCATGTTTTGATATGACTTTTCTGATGTTGGAATATGGTATTTGTTTTTATTAGACGGTGCTTGGTATGCAAGTGTATGAGCTTTTCTTCATTCTGATCCGCTATAATGAGGGAGGGGTCACTGAACCTTCCTAAGCAACAATCACATGGGCATCTTTATTTCCCTGTTCTTGTTTGAATCCTAAGGACATGTCACTTGTTGTATTGCTGTGATAGTAAAGATACAATTTCATCTTGTCATATTTTCAGATAAAATGTTTTGGAAGTTCAATCTCTTGACATCTTCTCACATAGACACACTCCTTGACAAAGAGGTAAGTAGTATTGCTTTTTAACCCTTGTTCTAGACACCATTGGTGTGAGCTCATCTGTGTTACCCACGAGAAGCAAAGAATAAAGTAACTTCCTTTCAAATAGACAACTAAAGAGAATTGTGATTAGGACTCGAAACCTGAACATGTAAAACAAATGGCTGCAGCACCCACCCACCACCACAAGAGCATATAAAGATTCTTTGTGGTGTCTTTTCATAAGGAGTCTTTAGTAGTGGCATTCTTTTGCTTCTTAAAGAGCAAAACAGTGGTTTGTCAAAGCTGCAATATATTCAGAGTTACACATCTTTGCTATAGCGTCTTTGTGTGTGAAAAGTGTTTTGAATACTTGTATAAAAAATATGTTCCTTAGGTTTCGTTCTGTTTTTTTTTATCTGGGTCATTTCTTTACGCTCTGTTTGTACTGAGCTATCATATTAAAATTTGTGCACTGTATTGAGCATTTCAAACATATCTACTATTGTGTGGGTTCAAAAGGCATAATATAATCCTCAAATTTGCATTCAATACCTCGCCAGCTCTATAGTCAACATCCTCAGTATGTACAATTCTGCCATATACACTTCTTCATTGTTGATTGTTCTTTTCCAAAAACATTTGGATTTAATTTTCCTTCATTATCATTGCTCATAAATACTTCCATTATCATTATTTTGGTATCATATATCGTAATATAACTGAATATCAAATTATTGAGATTTTACATACCTCTCCTGGGAACTGAGACGCTAGTACGGTCAGGCACAACATACTGACAGGACGTCGCGTCAGGATCTGGCTCAATACGCTGACTAAGACCACAATCTCTATTTTCGTGTAGCATTCCCTGGAAACAGGCTGTTTTCGAGGAAGCCTGGCTGATGAGATGTGAATCGATGTGAGCACCATGCAGATGAAGCCAAGCATAACACAAACGCCTGGAGGACCACGGTTCACCTTCATCAGCATGATCGTGATGTGAGGAAAGCTACTTCAACTCGCCACTTAACGTTCTTTTCAGGGCTCACAAATGAGTAAACATATTCATTGTGAGCATTAAACAATATACTTCTCCATTGCTTCGAGAACTATCACAATATTGCATAAAAAGCATGGTCATTTTATCAGATATGCTTTGGTGACTGATTGTTCTATTAAATTCAGCAGAACTGGAAACTGTTGTACTTTATCCTCCATTGACATACCAGCATGTTTAAATATTTTAATGAATTTGGGACCTAAGATTTAGCTATTATGTCAAAGCATTGAGTCATATAAATTAATATACAGTTATGGAAAATAATAAAATGAAGTTTGTATAAGCTGTTCAAACTCTTCTTGAAATAGATAACCTCATATTCAATCAATAATTCAGCTCCCTGTTGGCATATGTCTTCAGGAAATATATGTTGTCAACAAATGTTGGCATGCTCGTATTTATTGAAGTTTTTGTGGTTTAAAGTTTATGCAGGATGGGGTAGCCAACCCCAAGTTGAATCCTTCTTAGTAAACACGACATGCTTGGCAGGTTGCAGTGTTACTATTCTTTGCTTCTCTTTCAGTAACACTCTGACGACACCAAGACAAAGATTGTTAGGAAACACTTCATTAATTTTATCTATCAGTCAAATCAAGAAATACAAATACTAATAAAACATGGACAAAATCAAAAGTATCAGAATTATATCGGATCCATGATTGCAGAATTCGAGGATGATACAAAACTATGCAGAAGTGTCTCATCAATGCAGAGGTGGATATATTCTGGAAGGATTTAGATAAATTTTGGGAATGATCTTAGAGCTGGCAAATGGAGTTTAATGTAGATAAATGCAGTCATCCACATGGGTAGATCCAATATGGAACATAATGACAGAATGAAAGTGAACAATATAAGAAAGATAGAAAAGAAAAGAGACCTAGCAGTTATATTAGGCCTTACAGGTAAGGTAAGTGAAAAAGACAATTGCAATGTTAGGTATGCTAAAAAGAAATATTAAACATAGCAAGGAAGTGATAGTCTAACTGTATAAAGCATTAGTTAGACCTAGATTGGAGTACTTTGTTTAGGTGTGGAGTCCTTATCATAGAGGGGATATAAATATGCAGGAAAGGATACAAAGAAGAGCAAAAAAACTGATAGTGGGAATCAAAAATTATAGTTATGAGGAAAAACTAGCTGACAGTGTCTAGAAAAGAAAAGAATTTGAGGTGATTTAATACAGGTTTATAAGATAATCAAGGGAAAGGAGAAATTAGTATATAACAAGTTTTTCAAAGTACAGCTGCCTACTAGAACAATAGGGCACAGCTACAAATTAACTAAAGAAAGGTCCAGATTAGATAGTAGAAGATAATTTTTTAGACAGTGAGTGCACGGAATGCATTGCCATAGGAAATAGTGGAGGCAGGGTCAATTAATGCATTCAAGAATAAATTGTATGCGCAAAGCTTTTTTGAAGATCAAGTGATGTAAAAGAAACTGCAGTCTTCTAATCCAGGATAACAACCATTAGCAACTCGTATTGGAAGATACAAAATAAATTATAAAATGTAAATTACAGTTTAAAAATAGAATTAATTTACATTTGATTTTGTTATCTAATTAACAGATAATAATGGAACACATAGTTGCAGTTGCTTACCTCTGTTAATTGTAAAATCACATACAATAATATGCTGTCCATGCACATATGTCTTGAGATCATGGCACAGACATGGCAGTGGTTATCAAACATTTCTCTGTTTAATATCTCTAGGGGTACATTAAGACCCACCAATGTAATTATTGTGGTGTTGTTAAAGACCAGAGTTCGTAAGTTCTTTCCTGTAAATCCTAGATCCCATCCAAAAGTCAAAGGTTACACTGAATCAGTGGTAAAAAATTTCCAAGAAAAAGAAGCCTGATGTGTTTGAACTTTAAGAATTTCATTAAAATAACTTTGGCCTTCAGCAATTAGATAGTGTTGGTCAGGTTTAGGCTAAAGAAAATGTGGAACTACCATACCTGTTGTACATTTATTTCTGGATTGCAAAAGACAGTCTAGTAAAATACTAAATCAAAATGCATGTGCAGTTGGAACCTTCTAGAATACCTAATTGTTCCTTGGCAGATACTGTTAACAGTACCATTCTAGAAAACACTAATCTTTTCTTGGTGTAGATTTTCAAGGTTTTTAAAATGTATCTTTGCTGGTGGATTTTGATATTGAATTTTAAGAAATTGTAGCACATTTGAAAGAAGTTGCTGCTTTGTGGTTGTGTGAATTTTTGTAAGTTTATTGTTTCTCCTTGTTGATATTTGTTTTGGTGTGTGTAGTGTTTAACTGTAGCAGTATCGAATACAATTCTCTCTTAGCAATATGAGATACACATGTATGTCCCGCAGACATAATGCTGTACAAAAATAATGCTAAATACACGCCATCTTAATGTGTAGACACTTGCTATGCAACTTAACTCCCACCAGGCCATTAGGATATGATCTGTGTATAATCACTGCTGATCTGTTTTCTCTTTAAGGATGTCACTCTACGAGAACTCATGGATGAAGATGACATTCTTCAAGAATGCAAAGCTCAAAACAGGAAGCTTGTGGATTTGTAAGAAATATTACATTACTCTGTTTCTTACACGTGTCTGTTTTTGTTGTAATTTTTACAAATTTAAATTATTTAAATAAAACAACAACAAAAAACCCACCATTTTTACATAAATTATCTTTGCGTATTTGATAATTGCATGCAAGGTTATATGTAGAAACCAAGAGGTATTTGTAGTGCAATAGTAATACTGATTCAGGTTTGGGTATTTGAGAAATAGTCTTAAATTTGTCTGCCTTTTTGTCCTTTTGATTGTTTGGGAGAAACATTCCTGTTCAGTTTACATATTTGTTTCTTCCCATGAACAGTCTCATTCGACCAGATAATATGGAGGAAATGGTGAAACTGATAACTGTGGACCCATCCAATGATGTTGATGAAAAAATCAGATTCAAGTAAGTTGCTTTTATCAGTGGGAGTAGATAATTAGTCACCATGTGCTGTTTACGAGAGGCAGTCATTAAGTAAAAGGAATTTATTTGTAATTTTTGTTTTTACAAAAGTACAGACCTTAAATTTTGTCTTATTTTTCAACATAGTCCCCGTGCCTGGCAACACACTATGTCCGTCTGTCCACTAGCTTATAGATGCCCGCTTGAAAAAAGGCTTTTTGGTGTGAGCTTTAACCAATTTTGCCCCGCCTTCATTACCTCGTCAACTTCCTTGGTACTTATCTGCTGAACACTTTCCTATAACTCTAGCTGGTCGATCTACCGTTTCACTGTGTTAGTTGCCACGTCTGCTGGTGTTTTGCTCTGCGATTCATCAATGGCATTTTGTCTTCTGTTTCCAAATATTTCTATCCATTCATACACATTTCCCTGACTCAAACAAATGTCTCCATATTAGACCTTCATTCTTCTGTAAATTTCAGAAGGTTTCACACCCTCTGAACACACAACACATTACCCTCGTTCCTCAACCATGTAAGTCAACAGTGTGGCGACCATGTTGTATGCTATATTGTACATACCGCTCGATTGTCACAACCCCTACATGGGGTATTGCTAAAGAACCAGTTTGTGTTCTGAAATAAGATTTCCCATTGTACATACTCTTCCATGCCCTAATTTGTTTGCTGATGTTCAATTTTGTGTGGTCCCTAAAGTCATAGTTTCACTGACTTTTCTGGCATGTGTGGTATGTCTCAAACAGGGTCATCTTAACATGTGAGAATGAAAGAGGAACAAGTGTGTTGTGTAGATTAACATTCATTTTCTTATCGTGGATATTTTTACTGGAAACCACATTTCTTATGCGCCTGCATTATTGTTTTAGGTCTCAATGTTTTTGCATTTGGTAGTAGCTGTATTTACACACATTTTTATGGTGGTTTGTCTCTTACACCGTTCTTTGTATGACACAGTGGACCTGCTCTTTAATGATAAGATTAGTGACATAAATGACAACTATGTTGATGGTACTTGGGCTGTAGTGATTTTTTTCTGAACACAGAGCTGACTCTCTAATTGAGTGGTACTGGCATTCTGATTAACTAAATTTGTGGTTAGAGTTCCCTTGAGTTTGTCGGAAATGAGTCTTGTGTTTGTTTTAGAAGGGGTTCCAAGTTATGAAATGGAAAATGTCTGTCAAGCTGGACTGAATGTCCCTGTTAAGATTTTGTTCAAGTACTAAAATGTGCTTTATGACTTAGAAACATGACACGTGTCTAAGAGTATCACACATTCAGACTGCAGGCCGTCATCAACAAAAGTCTTCATTACTGACTTCTCATTAGATGGTCAGAGATCTGTGGGAAATTACACTTTAACAACCAATAAAGCAATGATTTGAATAGAGATAATGTGGAGATGGGTAGCACAAACTCTTAGAAAGAAGCCTGACAGTATATCCAGATATATATTGGATAGAAACGTACAGGGAAAGGAACAATTAGAGAGGCCAAGATACAGATGGCAAAGAACTGTGCAGAGTATCTGTTGCAGCCCAGTGTTTCAGGAGGAACCAGATGGATAAATGCTATAGACTAGAGCAAAACAAAACTAAAGTTTGTAGGAAAGGGTAGCCGAATGGTTAGGAAAGTTTCTAAGTCTGGATAGTCTCAGATTTCTGGTTTTTAATGTGGAACAAAGTAGCAGAAGCAGTTTACTTCTTCTGTGTTCTCAATCTCCGGCTACCACACCCTGAATGGCTTTGCAAGTAGCAGTATGTAGTCCGGAGAACGGACTGCGATGTCGCTAGTTTACAGCTTGACTGCGATATTTGCACTTTTTGGTCCGACACATCCGCCTTCAACAGCATTAGTTTACTAAAACGTGGTAGTTAAAAACTAAATTCACGTTTAAGAATGCGTTCGTGCACTTGCACATGGTCTCACGTATAATTGCACTGTTCTAGGAGATAACCCGTTGATAACCAAGACACATTTGTTGCAAGTGAGGGTAAACTAACATCGGGTTACACTGTTGGAACTGTAGTAGATATAATCTTACCATATAGCCCAGGGAGGGACAAATTTATTTAATATCTAGGAGCCAGGTAAAAAATGTAGGAGCCAGGCATAGTGTTGAAGGAAACAAATACCATGGCGGTGGACATTTTTGCAGTATAAATGACACAAATGTTAGACGCCATAGTGCCCTGATGTAGCCACATAGATGGTAATTCAATTAATCAATCAAAATGTCCATTCTATTGATAGCCTCTAAATGTGAGTATTTTAATAGCTAAAATGTCATATATATGATTACACAAATTAAGAATTGATCAACCTGAATGATGTTTTGTACCTCTGAAAATGCTACAAAAAATTACGAATAATTTATTTGATATGTCCTGGTTCACTTTTCAACAGGTATCCAAACACAGCATGTGAGCTGCTGACATCAGATGTGGCCCGGATCAACGAGAAGCTTGCTGGTGATGAGGAACTAGTCAACAAACTGTATGCTTTCCTAGAAGGGGCAAAGCCTCTAAATCCTCTACTGGCTTCATTCTTTAGTAAAGTAATGGGGCTTTTGATCACAAGGAAGAGTGAAATGGTAGGTTGACAGTCACAATAAACGCATGTAGTTGATTTTCTGTTGTGTTTGATTTGTTGGAGTGAATTTTCTGTTGGTAATTATTCCTATAACCGTAAAGTGTGTTTTAATGGTACCATCTTTGATCAATGAAATTCTCAATTAATATTTCTGTTGTGTGTGTGTGTAATTAAACATTTTTCTAACCAGGTTTGTCTTCTAAATATTTGAAATGTCTTTGATAATCAGTCTGTCACTGCAAATTTCCGTTCAACTGATTAATTTTACAATTTAACAAATACATTTTGAAAGACACTATTACTTAGTTTGACTTCCTGCCTTATGGGAACTTGTTCATCTCCTGCTAGGGAGCATGTACCAAAGCATTTATGTGATTTTGCTGTGGTTTTTTTCTGCTAAACTTTATTTTACATGTCTCATTCAAAACCCTCCTTTGTCACATGCATAGTAGTGTTCTCTCCTCCTAAATAAGGGACCACAAAATTTACACATGGGACATGTATATGTTTTGTAAACTGTTCTTGAATGACTAAACCATATGTAGATTGATCTGGTGGAATTAAAACATTTTTTAAAAATCCTATTTTTTCCTGTGATTTATTCCAACAAATTATGTAAAAGCTAATACACTAACCAAACCCAGGTAGTTTAGAAACACCTATATGGTCCTTCATACTAAGTTATCTCAAGTTTACAAATGTTACTTCTGCTGGTTGTTAAATATATTTTGAAAGTTTCATTTAAAATGTGTGGCTTGTTGGTGCTTATCATACCTTTGGTTAAAATATACATGTTTTTATAATTATTGAATCTATTATAGTTAAAACACCATCATGTTTGAATTATCTTCATTGGAAAGTAGGCATACCTGTGTGAATGTAATTTTGATAGATTAACAGGTTGCACTAGCACTAGTAGACACAGAACACAATTTCAGCTTTCTAGGTTATGGGAAAGTTGGTTAAAATAGGAAAAACAAGTCCAGCAAACAGACAACGGTCATATCAAGTTAAAAAGCAAGCGTGTCAAAATGGTTATAACAATCTCCTTTCCACATTTACGCATGCCATTTTTTTTTCGCAAAAAGGCAACAGTGCTCCAATAGCAGACATGCTATTGGGAATCAAGTGTCAAAGACCTTATTTTGCTAGGTATATACTTTTGTTTGCGAGGCGAGGTAACAGATAATCAGGTGGGACTAATTTAATATATAATATCTGATAGTTCATTGACAAATTACTGAAGATAATAGGATAAAAGTATATGTAGAGGTAAGTTTTTCATTCCCAAAATAAATGTATTTAATTGGCGATGATGGATGGTGTTGGACCAAAAGGTGCAGATATCGCAGTCAAGCTGCGAATTAGCGGCACAACACATAACGTTCACCAGACTACATCTTGCTACTTCCAACGCCCTGGTCAGAGCTTAGTAGTGGGATATTGAGAACGAACGCAGAAGAAGAAATGTATTTAAAATTAAGAGTAAATTAGTTATTGTAGAAGGCAAACAAATAATATAATGACGCATTTTTAAGACGCTGTTTAGCGGTAAAAATAATTTATATGGATATAAAGTTGGAGAATTAGTGCAGCCCAGCGTCTTTAATAAGTTTCAAGTTGGTATAAAATAATATATTGTTCATTCCCCCCCCAACATACTGTTATTAAGGTATTATTTTGCTGCTTTTCAGATATTTGAGTATTTGAAAATAAAGAATGACTTTGTTGGACACTTACTTTACCACATTGGGACTTCAGCAGTTATGGATTTATTGCTTCGCTTAATCACTTGTATAGAGTCTCCTGATACTCGCAGAGCTGTTATTGAGGTAAAAGGAAAATTGTGTGCTTTTTTATATGGACAAACCTTGCCATGTCTTGCAGGTAGTTTTTATGTATCATTAACTTAAGAACAGGACATCTTTAGAAGACATTTTTTAAGATTTACATTCTTGAAAATTGGTGCTTGTTAATTTTTTGCTATAGAAATATGGTATTGATAAATTTGTATGTGTATCATTGAAAAAAATTAAATTCTGTTACTTAAAAATTGTTAATAAAACTGCCTGTTGTTTTCAAGCTTAGCCTGCAGGTGTATCAATGGCAAATAAGTAATTGTGTCTTTTACAGGAAGAATGAAACCAATGTTAGTGTTATTTGTATTTGTCATCAATCAAAGGGTAATGATAGTTTGTCGCCCCATGCCCAATCTAAGCATAATTATACACCACGCGTACACTAGAAGGATCATGCTATGTTTTTTTTCTATCTGTTGTAGGCATACATTCCTGTTTCTACCTACACGTATTTAATATTTGTTTCAGTGGCTAAATAAGGAAAAGATAGTAGAAAAGCTGGTTGACTCCATTGTGGTTTCCAAAGATGAAGATGTAAGTACAGCTGCTAATGTCAAACTGAGCTATATCTAAAGAACATGATTAGCCTAGTTTCACCTATCGATCCAAGTTGAGAGTTAGTTAAAACTTACAGTAAATGTTCTACTGTATTTAATTAGACCAAATGCAGCAGGAGAGAGGGAACCGTATACACTCCTCACCCAAAAATAGATTTAGAAAATATATCCATACAGAGTGGAACCCAAACAGTAGCAGAAGAATGTGACAGAGAGTAAGATGGTCATTCATCATTCACCCTCTTGCTTCAATGTGAAGTACAAGGAGCTTGTCATAAGTCTTTAGTCTGACTATGAAGAAGTAGGAGGAGAAAGTTGAAATTTGGCACATATGTAGCTCATTCAATTTGTACTGGACTTGAGAAGTATGAATTTACCTCAACGGGTTTACCCGGTATGGTGCATGGCACAACACACCTTATTGACCGGATCTGCCACTCTAAAGGTTTGTCAGAACAATGGAGAAGTCAGAGGCCAGAACTGGGATAAAATTCTTGATGTTGCAGGGAAAAACACCTACAGAAATACACAGGTAGATGGATCCAATGTTTGAGGAATTATGTCCTCCGTATGCTTCTGTAAAAAAACTGGTGTAGGCAGTTTAAGTGTGGCCATTCCCATGTTGCTGATTCTCCAAGATAATGAAGACCATCCTCAGAGTGCAGTGATGAAAATGCTGCAAGAGGGAAGAAAATCATTGACCAGGATGGGAAAATGACAATTGCAGAGATATCTAGGTCAGCAAAACTGAATGAAAGTACAGGTTTTAGAATTTTACACAACAGACTGAACATGAGAAAAGTGTGTGCCCGCTGGGTCCTGTGTCTGCTGACATGTGAACAGAAACAAACGAGGGTTGATTGCTGTGGCCAGTTGTTCAATATGTGGCATAGATGAGACTTGAGTTCACCATTATGACCCAGAATCAACAATTTCCAGCATGCAGTGGAAAACCCCAGGCTCACCAACACACGTAAAGACAAGAGCACAGAAATCTGCAAGAAAAGTGATGCTGACTGTTTTTTGGGACTTCATAGGTGTCATATTGAAAGATTACCTGCCTCAAGACGGTTAATGGGCAATATTATGCAGACATCCTTACCAAACTAAGAAAGACTGACCAGAAAACGAGGAATAGCGTGCACTCAAATTCAGCCTTTGCTTCAAGACATTACGCCCTCCCATAAAGCAAGGCTTGTGCTGCAAACAGTCAATGATTTGAATATTGAAATTCTTCTACGTCCACCATAATCTCCGGATTTAGCTCCAGACTTTTTTTCTTTTCCTAAAATTTTAAAAAACAGCTGAAAGGAAATAATTTTGACATTGATGAAGTCATACTGGCTTGTGATAACTGATTTAGTTCGAAAAATAAGTTACTTTATTCTGAAGGTCTTTTCAAGGTCACACTGAGATGGCAGAAATGTATAAATTCAGATGGTGGCTACATTGAAAAGGAATACTCACTGTGCCAAATTTAAACTTTCTCCTCCTACTCCTTCAAGATCAGGGTAAAGACTTATGACAAGCCCCTTGTATATGCCACGACTGTAGCTGGCCCATTTTAAAGGAAAACTGTTTCCAAGCATATGCCCATTCGCTCCAATGTGAAGCACAGATTTTAACTGCATTGGGATCCTTTTATAGGATGCCTGATGAGAGTTTTTTTGCACTAACTGCTAATTACGGCAATGTTTTTTTTCTAACATGATGATGTTGTCAGCCTGAATCAAAACCCTAGTCATCTTTTATGACATGCTTGTTGAAAAGTGACAGTGGTGTTTTTTCATCCTGGATAAGTTGGTCAGTAGAACAGGAAATGAATTGAATGAATAAGTGGGCCCCGCTTCATATAGCGAGCTAAAATAGTAACATGAAAGCTATTTTTTGCCAGGCAGGAGCCTAGTAAATAAATTACATCATTAACCTTGCTTAATTATAAAAAAACATTGGTGAACTTAGAGCTACAATAATTCCTGTCAGAAAAAGAAATAGTTTTTTGTAAGCTGCTCTTGTAAAATGTTTTAATTCTCATCTGATTTGACTTTTCCAATTCTTTCTCTGAGATGTATGTTATTATGTGTAGGAGTTCGTTGATCCACTTCTTAAGTAAAAGACGAGGAGTCTGAATAATTACATTAAACAAAATATTGAGGCACTGACATTGAGTTTCAATAGCGATTATTTTACACGATAGATAGCTGTTCACGTGCACAACATTCTTTGGTCACCTTTTATGACATGCTTGAAAGGTAACTGGTCTTATTCTTTCCATCAGGGCACCACTGTGGTGTAATTAATATAAAATTTAAAAAAATTATACACAGGCAGAGTGAGACCAGTTTTGGAATACGACATTGCAGCTTGGTCCACAGCCAGAACCACGCAGCTCACATCATAACAGGAGCTCTGGTCCACCCAAATAAAAGACCTGCGAGCTATGACTGGGCTACAGCCAATGGAAGACCACTGAGACTGCAGAATCCTTCAGCAAGCAGGAAAATTCAAAAGAATCATGGACCACCCGATGCACCACAGACTAAATGGGCTGGGACTCGGCAGGATAAAAAGGAAACGTTTTACAGTCCAGGCAAAAGAGAATATTAAAAACAATGCTGCACTTTTTAACGAGAAAAAAAAACTAGTACCAGCATGCTCCACCCGCTGCTTTTGGAAAGGAAGACCCTTCGCTGATCTTATATGCAATATCCCCAACATCAAAGGCGAAAAGTCACAAACAGATGAACAGAAAAAAACACATGGTTACAAATTACATAGCAGCATTTGCCACTGGGAGACACTGCAACTTCAGTCTTAGATGTCATCTGTACCATAAGTTCAAGATTGGCACTACAAATCTTTGTGCCTGTGGCACAGCCACCATGAAGGCAGAACATATTTTGCAGTCCTGTCTACGGTATACCGACAAAAGAAGTAGCATTTGGCAACAGCCACTGTCGTTCCACAAGAAGCTGTACGGAAGTGTACATAGCCTTGAGTCGACTGCTGCCTTCTTTAGAGTCATTGAAGTTGAGGTCTGAAGACAAACGAGGAAAAGGAAGAATAATATAAAATCAATCTAAACATTTCAGCTTCCTGTGAAGCACAGCTTTTCAGCAAATAAAGTGAAGTCCTCCTGTGCAGATCCGTCCATTCCAGCTCTGTTCGCATCTCTCCTGTTTCCTTGATCTTTTGTCTCAAGCTCTCTTCTCCATGTGTCTTTTGGTCTAACTTTACTTTTCTTGGCTTGGGTATTCCTGAAACTCCTTATAATGCTGTGTCAGCTGGTTTTATTAATGTGTCCTATGAAGCACCTGCACCTGGTGTCATGTTCCATTGATATCAAGTTTCGTATTAGTGATCTTATTATTCCATTTCAATTTCCCTATTTTGCGCAGGTACCCATTTATGAAAGTCCATAATTTTTGTTATTGTTCTCCATCATACAAAAGAACAGACTTTACATTGGAGTTGAGGATTATTATTTTTGTGTTGGACTATTTTCTTTTATTTATAAGCTCCCCAATGCATTGAAATCAAATCTCATGCAGAAATTAGAAATTGGTTGTCTTATAATTAGAGACTGCTACTGCACCAGAGTTGTTTCAGCATCGGCTCTATCAGGTCATTCTCCATCATCATTTGGTTACTGCATTTATTCTGAGATGATCAAACGATAGTTCTTGAGCCAGCGTGTCTTACAAAAGTTGGCTTGAAGTAGCTCCTGTGTTTTATTGTTTAGTCTCAGTCATTTAGTTCCTCCCAGATCAGTGCTGTGCTAATGCATTTGTTTTATTACCAAGCTTTGTATCGCTAAATGTGTTGTGTTCAGCCGGGGAGCTTGTGCTCTCCTTTACAGGGGTCACCTTAAAGAGAATGTCACTTCTCATCAGTCCCAAAGGTCTTTGGTTAGGTTAGACCAGGATACTAACATTACATTGGTTCCCCTCTACAATTATGATAGAACACTAGGTCTAGGGCGAATGCCAATAGAGGAAAAAACTTACTTGACTTGTTTGCTCTTCTTCTACTATTGGTGGTTGAACTCTTATATTTTTCTTTTGACTGATAGTTTCTAGATGATGGTGTAACTGGCCATGTGCCAAACATTTCTTAGTTGCATGTGCCTGACTGGTTGCAGTATTACTATTCTTTGTTGCCTTTTCAGTCTCTACTGGAGTCTGAAAAGGCAACAAAGAATAGGTGAAATCTACTGCCCATAATGCAGACACATTTTCAGACTTTGTCTACCTATTTGTGATTATCATAGGGGGAAGGATAGTACAGTGCTATGTCCATTACATGTCATTTTAATTATTTTTGTTTTGAAAGTCTTTCATGGTCTTTCACTTATTCACAGATTCATTGCAATGCAGCTCAGTCACTTTGTGATATTGTACGCCTAGGCCGAGAGCAGTTCATTCAGCAGCAAGACACATCAGACCCTGACCCACTTCTAGTGACAATGGAGCAGTAAGTTGTTGTTTTTAGAGTAGGAATCTTGTAACATTAATTATAACTTTTCCAGTTCTTACCAATTTTGTCGACTTGTGTGTGTTTTTCTGTCCGGCTCAAGCGCCGCAATTCCGTATGTCAAAATGTTATTCACAATAAATAAATTAATGTTTAACAAATTGAGCTCTAAACATTGTAAGACACATAGTTAAGCTATCTATGACATGATGTATTCATAATAAAAATTATATACTCATTAAGATGGAAGTGAAACTTTGAATGTAATAAAAATGTTTCTCACCACACTGGTGTGCATTTCAGCATGAATTCCATTAGCACATACCTTTCTTCTCTGCCCCAGTCAAGGTCCGAATTGGGTGTGTGTGTTGCATATTCACGAGTAATCCAGATGCATGATCATTGGTCTGATTTAAAAAAGGAAATAATTTCTCTAGTCTTGAAGTTTAACTTTATCGCTCAAAATGGGCTGACTTTGAAACGTAACAACTTTTTCAAATGTGTAACTATTGAAACAATTAAACATCAGCTGTTAATATAATGCTGTCAAAAAAATGAAATTCGATAATCTAAATGACAAAACATAACCAAATGTTTCTGAAGTCTTAATTGACCACAGTTGGCAGCAATTAACATTTTTATATTTTAGGTACCTACAAGCTGGAACATGTTAACGAAGCCTGATTTACTTCAAACTCTCTTTGCACCAAAAATGGAACTCGACGCGACATTACACATTAAGATACAGGGGTTCTAATCTTTGTACCCTAGTGAGGACCTGCTTGAGAAAGATAAACATGTAATAAGTTCCATTGAGAAATGCAATATGACATACATTAGTTTTAGTTAGATTTCTTCAATTTTAATGGACACAATATTGCGTTTCATCTAGTCCATTTATCTGAATTTTATAGCTGTAGTTTCTACGACAGCACTCTTGTTAGACTTTGAATTGGATAACCTATTTCTTCAATGACACTTAATTTTGCCGTCTGTGGGAATAGGCCAAGATGAGCAGTGCGTACATGACAATTTCAGTATACAAGTTAAGACATTGACGTTGATGTTGCTATCTGAGATCCTTTTAACAGAGACGATTATCATACATCATTGAATAGAGTGTGCTTTGAATATAGATTGGTTTGATTAGGTGCCGTTGATAAGGGATGTTGACACTGCAATAAACTAGCATTCCAAAGACTATGAATTTGAAATAAGATGTAGGACAAGGGGGATGACTGAGAGGATGGGTTTGAGCATGTACAACCAGCACACTTTTGGAACCAGTATCCTCACCCTATGATGAGGAAGACTGAGTACCCATGGAAACCATGTCCCACAATACATTAAAAAAATTCAGTCCACAGCAAAAAATCTCTTCAATTTCACTCTCAAGGAATAATTTATTTTTCTCAAAATGCTTCTCTCACCACCATACAGTGTATCCTTGATCTGAGTTGAAGAGGGCGATAATGTTATGGAGCTGACAGACTTTTGGATAATGTTATACCGTTTGTCCTATCCACATTGACATATACCCTAACTATAATTGTTGGAATGCTCAATACTGACTAGAGTGAACCTGTCAACCCACTTCTCTACTAGGTATATCAACTGTTGTTCCTGGGGTATATCATCACCTGTCACAAAAGCTAGTTGATGGTCACTTGTCTATATATAATTTAGATTGTCACTTGTCTATATATAATTTAGATTAAGTCACTTGTTTATATTTAATTTAGATTAAAAAATGAGTAATTCTAATTTTTAAAATGATTTTTGTAATAGTTTTAAGTTTACTCAGTTTTTGTTGTTTCGTACGCAGGGAAGAAACAGTATCACGGTTGTTGTCCAATATGTTTGACTCAAACAAGAATGAGTCCGTGCTTGTGAATGGTCTCTGTGTTATCCACACCTTGCTGGAAGTGCGCAGACAAGGGTAGGGTTTTCATATATTTATATCTATTGCATATAAGTGAAGGTTAAATTCAAAAGTTATCTCAAAATATTTGTTAGTGACTTGACATGGTCTGCGAGGCAGACGACGAAGAGGTCATCCAAAAAAGAGAATGGATCAATCTCCAACCAGAGGAAGCACCAGCCCCGCCCGCTGGCAGAGAAGGATGGCGTAGGGATGCCTTCGTGTGTGCCAAACAGACCTCACCGGTTATATGATGACCTTACTTGACTTAATCACTAATCTTCTACAGTGGGATGTTGTTTTTGCTAATACCTCGCATACTTGAGCAAGATACCCTTGACTACTTTTTCTGGTGGTAGGTTACAGTGGCTGTCCTCGCATCCCAAGGTGAACTTGAGAAGGTGGACCTGGTTTCTCCTGGCTGTAGTGCAATATGAGGGTCCTCAGCAAAACTCACAACTATGGGGATTACAGTGCCGATCCCCACTTCGTTGGTGAGACTGCCATTAAACTTTCTATTTCCAGGGAGAACCTCTTGGAAGAGATGTAGATGTCTTGATCAGTATGTTTCACCTGACTAACATAGTCTGCTCAGTATGTTTAGCCTGACTGGACTTCCCCACGTTGGGGTGTAGATGTCTTGATAGTTTCTACAGGATGGCCCAGTATCCAACTCTGGTTAGTTGACTCTCACAACATGGTTACAATATTACTCTCATTTCGGCTATAAAATTGTTGTTTGTATTTTCAACTACCTATTTGTGTGAGAAGATTTGTCAACATGTCAGTGATCAAAATCAAATAAAGAAAACAATATTAGAAAGATAGTTAAGGAAAGGGACCTAGGGGTTATAATAGATCATACAGGAAAGGTGAGTGAGCAAGTTAAGGTAGCAGCGAAAAATGCAAATGCAATGTTAGGTATGATAAAAAGAAATATTAAACATAGGAGCAAGGAAGTGATAGTCAAACTGTATAAAGCTTTAGTTAGACCTAGATTGGAGTACTGTGTACAGGTGTGGAGTCCTTATCATAGAGGGGACATAAACATGCTAGAAAGAATACAAAAAAGAGCGACAAAGATGATAGTGGGATTCCAGAATTACAGTTATGAGGAACGACTCAGAAAAACCGGCCTACTGTGTCTCGAAGAGAGAAGAATTCGTGGTGACTTAATACAGGTTTATAAGATGATCAGAGGAATCGATAAATTAGACTATAACAAGTTTTTTAAAATACAGCCACCTACAATAACACGAGGGCATAGCTACAAGCTGACTAAAGAGAGGTCCAGGTTAGATATTAGGAAATATTTTTTTAGTCAGAGAGTGGTGTCTGCTTGGAATGCATTTGCCAGGGGAGGTAGTGGAGGCAGGGACAGTTAATGCATTTAAGAATAAACTGGATGCGCATAGCTTTTAGAGCTAGGTGATGTAAATGTAACTGGTTGTATACAGACTCTGCAGGGTCTTCTAAACCAGTATAAAAACGTTAAGTAAAATGGATTTCAATGCATCGCATCGCCTCTCTGAAACAATGCTGTAGCCATGGTTATAAAAATATTCTAATAAATTAAGCAGCAGCAGATTTCACACACATTTTATCTGAATATATATAGAAATATTGATTGGATTTGCATTTTCTGTTTAGACACCAGAAGACAACTCGATCAGATTTTCTTTTTCACAACGATTAAGTGCGGATAAATTGATGTCTTTCATTGAGGAGTTTCAGCTGCAATCAATTGTTTGTGGACTGGCAGGAAATTTACATGGACTGGCACCGGATTGCGGACTGGTGGTTGGGAAGCACTGGTTTAGGAGATTTGTGTCCAGTACAAAGAATTCCAGAATGTGATTCATTACTCAATTGATACCTGCTCCTGTTATTTGGTTAATTTAGTAACTAACCAAATTTCATTTCTTATTTTCAGAACAGAATTGTCTGACCAGCTTCCAAATGGTGAAACAGATCGCTTCACACAGGGTATCAACAATGTCATAGCTGCCATTATTCCAAGACTGAAAGATTTCCATGACCTCTTAGTAAATCCTCCAAAGGTATGTCCACCATGGGCAAAGGGTGATATTTATTTTAGAATCAATCATGTTATTTGAAAATCGGTTACAAAATGAAGATTTAAACTTTGTTGCTGTCGCTGCCAGAATTGTTATGCTATTAATTTTACCATGTTTCATCGTGCATACACATTGGTGTTAAAGATCGTGCCTTGTCAGCCGTCAACAAATCCTCAACACCACATAGTAGTGATTCCATACTGTCTTTATTGATCAAAATTAACTTGAATTCAATTCCATGCACTTCTATATTGAGGCAAAACTATATAGGTTGAAACCAGAATTAGTTTTTAAAAATCAAGTTAAAAACATGTAAGTTTAACAAGGATACAAAAGAAGCCATTAAAGTGGCTAGATGTAGTCAACTGAAAATTCTATGGCTTTTAAAGTGGCTAGATGTATTCAGAGAGTTATAGGACACCCTCACTGCACTCTGGACGACTACCAACCCCTTTCGCTGGAGACTTTAGACAAACTCTCCTCTCTGGCCTCAGAATCCTTTGTAAAACTAGCACTTTGCATACCTAAAAAAAACAACAACTCAGAACGCAGAAACAAAAAAGACTAAGTACAAATGCCAGAGTTATCACTCCACAGGAAGAAGGTTGGTCACCTCCTGGTTAAAAACATGCCCAAGACACATCACTCACACGCACGTTGAACAAGCAATATTGAGATGTGATGCTCCTGTAGCCTCTTATGGTTATGGGAAAGACTAGATAAGAGATAATTAGTAGCTAATTATGGTTTTTATGGTAATTAACTTTGTTATACAATAATAAATAGTACTATTAGATGCGATTTATATAATTTAATTATGATTTGTTTAGTGAAATTAGGCTGTTGAAAATATATAAAGTAAGTAACAATACTAGCCTGTGTTCAATCTTAATTGAAGATTGTTTTGTTATACTTTATGAAAATAGAAATTTACAATAGTAAGCATTAGTTTAGCAGCTATATAGTTTACATTTCACTTGCTTCTATTCAATTCTACATAGTTTTGTATTATATGTACATTAATAGCTTAGTGTAGTGGAGCGTCATAGATGTACGATTTTATTTATTAGAATGTCTGCTGGGAACATAAATCAGTTGTATCTTTTTTTATTTCTTTTAAGCAATGTTACAGTAGTATGCCCACATCATTTGGGTGTTTGAATCCACCCCTCGGAAACACACGGCTACAGGTAGCAAAACTGGTCACTGCTTTGGTTGGGGCTAACATGCACCAAGTAAATGTAGAATTGACATCACTTGGGACCATACCAACTTTATTGGTAGGTTTCGTTGTACTAAATTGCCAGTTAGGGTTGTTATCTTAAGCTTAGTTTTTTTTAAGAGTGTCATCTTGTTTAAGTTTTCTGGACCAGTGCTACTAAAAATAAAAAACTGATTAAAATCCTTTATACAGATCTATAGAGTATGTTCAGAGTAGTAAGAATGTATTGATGAATTGTTTGGATACTGGTTAGGGACAGTAGTACCTCAATATAGTATATATTTTTCTATCAAAATGAAATAAATATAGTATATATTTTTCTATCAAAATGAAATAAAAGTCTAGACTGTATATTGAGTCTTCTTTTGACATTTTAATTAAATATCTATCCTTCCATAGCATGTGCCCTTGTTCCCATTAATCTTGGTGCTTGTATAATCTCTTTGTGTAGTAGGTAAATGTCTACATTCAAGGGTTGTTTTTTTGTTTCTTTGTTAGTGTGAGTTATGATATTCCTGATTTACATGTATTTAATCAATTGTGCTTATATGTCCCATTCCTCTCATCAATGCTGGTGGTGTGCCTGTATTCTTTGATTGGTGTAATATTCAGCTGCTATCTTGTTGGTATTTTCTGATGTTTTAAAGCATTTGCTTTCCTCTCTTCTCATGTGACTGAAATAAAATTATATAATTTTCCTATTTGATTTTCTACTTATTGTTTCCTATTTTTTCCAAACAGGTTCTATCTATATTCTTTACAATTGCTCGTAAATCATTTATCAAATTATCTCAAATTTTATCAACATTTGAAGACAGATATGTCAATTTTCTTGATAGTCTTCTATTTTCTGCTTTGAATTACATTATTTTCTTTGTCAGTTACATATCTATGCCATTATTCACAATGTTATACGTTATACCATTACTCATTTAGCTTAGTTTGCTATTTACATTTGTGTCCAGTCCATGATATTAGAGATTCAAACATATCCTTGCTGTTATTTAAAAAAATATAAACATATCACTGTACTTTCAGCCATTAACAGTATACATATATATTCTATGTAGTAATCCTTTTGTTTCAATTTCAGGACTTATACTTCAGATATGAATGGAATAATTTTTTACATACACAAGTAGAACAGTGCCTTCTCATTATTTTAAATAATGGACCAATAGAGATAAATGGCAGACTTCAGCATCCATTGCTAACACAGGTAATGAATTCACTTTAAACAATTTATTATAGACTAACTAAATCATGCAGAACATCTGCTCACTAGCATAAATGTACAGTATGAAAGAAATTATTTTTTAATTAAAGCATCTTTATATCGATTAACATTGGTCGTCACATAGAGGATCACTTTCTAAAAATTGGCACACAAAAAAGGAAATCATAAGAACAAAAAATGCACAGAATCCATTAAACTTTTAGCAAAGGTAGATTGGTTATTTTTGTGTGTCTTCTCACCATTTGATTTTTGTTGTTGTTGCTCATGCTCATTTTATTTGCAAACTCTATTAGACCTTCTCACAGTTCATTTTTCTATTTGTTGGTCCTGATGTTCTTGGGATTGAAGCTAAAAATAATTTGATTTAACCTTCAGCACGCCAGGAATTTTTTGAAAAAATTTGACCTAATTAATTTTCTTAATTTCTCGCCATGGTAGTCGTCTTAGAAAATTTTTATTTTTTATGTTTGTTTGTCAATAAATATGATTTTCTGGCGTGTAGACACACAATAGCATAATGAACATGTGGGTGTTATTGTTGTTGTTGTGTGTTTGATAGTTTTTGAGATTCAAAAAGATGAAGTTGAAAATTTATGAAAATCTCGGAAAAAATTTGGACTCGACCACTAGGCCTAGTCGCTTCGATAGAAAACCATGGAAACCACATCAACGTATCGATACTGTGTTTACAATATCGACACAACTGTTAGTTTCCAATTCAAACGTAGTTCTTTCATTTAAACAAACAAAATAAACAGAACAACTCGATAAAGATCTTTTCCAACAACCTACTTCCCCTTTCGCAAAAAGTCGGCTTGGTCTAAACGGCGTATACAAAATTAAAACTGTTCAGAAGCCATTTGTAATCGCACATACGATACTTTAACCGGCAAACTATCGTGTATATATGGAGTATGTATTCAGCAGTAAAAAAAATGGCTGTCGGGAGTGACTCCGTTCAAAAAATAAAAATTTTTTCCGTACACCGTTTTTGTAGGCCGAGTGTGTCAAGATGATCTGGACTGGGGCGTGCTGCAGGTTAAATAAAAAAGACCATCTACTTAGTTTGTTAAACTTTATTATTATTCATATCATTACCAAGTGATACTTAATTTAAAACAAACCACTATATCACTATGTTTATTATAATGACCATGATATCCTTTTATTTGATCTGTTGTGACCAAGCATAAACTAAATAACAACTACGACTTGGCACTCACAAATTAAATAAGTTGAATATAACTTTTAAAATTTTTTAGTCAAAGTGTACTTACTTGATAGAAAACAAAACATTTCTTTCTATGCGTCATTTATATGAAACACTTCAAGACAGAACACTGTTTTATTTGAACAGTAATGGAAAGCCGCAAAGTAAAAAAGTTTGAGGCCAGAGTGATGTCACAAATACATGACCACGAACTGTGTCACAAGTGTATTTATACACATACATTTGTTGAGAGAATTTGAGTAATTTTGCAGAATAGTCACTGATTAATTCTAGTTTTAAAAATATCGAATAATTGCCACTGTATTTCATAGTAAAAATATATACATCAGATAATTATAATGTGCCGTGGCAGTTACAAATGTGGAAGGCCAATGCCTCTAATTATACTCGTTGTTATTTTGTTGTTGTTTATCTGTTACACTTTTTATTATTAAAGATTTAAACTTAAGAGTTCTTGAATAAATTTCTGTTTACTTTTACTTTCTCTGTCTCTGTTTTTTTGCAGCTATTCTCAGACTATAACTTGATACAAAGACTACTTACTGAATGGGAGGGAAACGAACAACAACAGTAAGTTTACAAATTGCCACCTGCAGAAAAAAAAAGTCTTCACTGATATGTATTCTTTATCTTTATCCTTATCACTTTGGGGTGTATATTGGCCATCACCCAATCCTTTTCAAGCAATGTCTTTTGCTATTTTCTCATTTTTTCCAGCTTCTCCATTTAAAAAAAAAATAATTGACTTCTAGGTCTCCATGTGTTTGCCTATCTTTTCCCTGTGAGTTCCATGACAGAGAATGCCTGGTGATACTGATTTGAGGCTCTTTGCAGCGTGTGGCCTATCCAGTGCCACTTTCTAAGGTAACTTGCTCTACCGGTGCTTGACCTGTTCTCTTCCGCAAGCTTTCATTTGTAACCACAGCAGACCCAGAATCTTTCTCCGGGGTCTTGATAAAACCCTGTTAATCTATTGAGTTTGGTCATCCACCATGTTTGTGCTCCATATAGAGGAGCCGACTTCACATTGAAGCTAAAGATTCTTACCTTGGTGTGTATTTTGATCATTTTAGAATTCTATATGGTTTTCAACAGGAGAAATGCAGCTTTAACTTTTTTCATTGTTTTTTTCCCCCCGCATCCTAATCTGCACTATCTGTCTTGTTTATGCTGCTCTCCGGGTATGTGAAGCTCTCTACTTCATACAGTGCTGTTCCTCTGTTTGATTGAAGTTATGTTGTTGGTCGCATTTAATTTGACAATTTTTGTCTTCTGTCATCGACCTGCTGAAAGATTCTGTCTGTCTTCTGCATTTCGAGTTGACAGGAGGACTATATCATTTACAAAGTCCAAGTTATTTAACTGTTCAAATATAGTCCACTAGATTCAGTTTTTCTCTTGTTTTTTCAAAATGAAATCAAATCAATGGGTTATATGCTCATCCCCCTGTGGTTGGGAAAGAGCCAGAAACTTGATGAAATGATTCTGTGAGTTCTCCTTCATGCAAAACTGTACACTGCATGTCCTCATATGTATGTGTTACTCATTTTTAATTTGAAGAAACCAGCGTAGTGATTAGAGCACTTTGTTTCTCATACTGTGGCCACTCCAAGATAGTGGCATGCTACAGTCTACCGAGCTGTAAATCATCATCTTATCTGGTGATTAGTTTTAAGACCGGTTGTAAGGATGTCTAAGCATGTCTTGCCATTTAACCCTATCGTCTGTAACTTTCTTCATAGGTTTGTACTTTGTCTCAGCATGCCTAAGATGTAAAGGCGAGTCTTGATCACCCCCTTTCTCTTATCCCGTGGATCTTGCCCTCTAGTATCTTCTGTAGAAGAATTGCATGTTGTGTCCCACCAACTCAGTCTTCAATTTTGTATAATTTTTAAAATTTGTTTTTGTGTGCTTTCCTCTGCGAGGAAATTGTCGTTGAATCTTCTTTGTATCCAACTTACTCATTCTATTCTATGGCAGCGCCAAATTTCAAATGCATCCAAACTTTTTTTGCTACAGTCCATATTTCAGCCACATGCAGTGACATTTTCCTCAGTTCTGTCCTGTTATTATCGCCTTTTTATTTTTGCCTTCTATGATGGTTCGTATGCCCTAAATATGTAAACTTCTGTTTCTAAGAATTGACGTCGCTGCACTCCGGGCATACCCATAGGTGCTCAGTCTCTCTCATCAAATGGCGTACGGTATGGATGATGATGGTCCCTATAGCTCGCTGGTTGTGCACTCTCCTTCGCAGTCCTCTCATGCGCCCCACTCCACTCGAACCTCGTTTAATGTTGAAACTTTGCAGGCTGTGGATTCCTGCTTCATCTATTGTGGAGTTCTCATCCAGCAGGCAGTCATTGATTGATTTCAAAATGTCACTTCTATCCATCACTAATGTGCCCATGATTGTAGCTTGTGAAGCCATGGTGTCAGCTCTTTCATTGCCCTGAATCCCGGTATGAGCAGGACAGTAGATCCATGTCAACGCCTGGAGGTTTTAAGCCTCAACAGCTGCTTTTTACTCGTACCTAAGCCATCCCTTCTGTACTTGTTTGTATCCATTGATATTTATATTCATTTGCCTATGTTGCAAAAGTAGGTAATAGTAGATGCTCACATCAAATCATTAGGCAACTATGTAGCAAACTACCTGCTGTGAATGTTCCCATTAGAGACAAACATGGCAACATTGTGGTTTCATTAGCAGTGGTTTTACATGATGACCTTGCTAGCCTCATGCACAACCATCTTTATCTTGGTGACCATTTATAATCATCTACTTGAAAGACTACAGTGGATATATACTCTCACCTACATCCCAGATTCAATAGCAATATTGCCAATCCACGGATACAGGCAGCTTGTAAAGGGGGCATCAGTAGTTTCTTGGTGGCCATGGAGTTTAACCTTTATCTTACCAGATTAAAAAATGGTGTCTATTTCCTGCAGCTGTTTGATTTTTCAGCACGAAGGTCATGACATGGTTGTTGATTTTGAGAACCTTCTTTAATCTTTTTTTAAAAAAATATTGTGTGTATTGTAAAGATAATAGTTGTCCATCACAAGTGATGAAGACCACTCTCTTTGTTCAGCCGTGTGGACAGTCGTATCTCTTGCTGTGTCCGCTGAAATGGGTGACTTGCGCGGTGATTTGGATTAAAGTGAGGAAGAAACTGCGCCTTTTGTCAACCTCACTCACAGAGCCTAAGCTACCTTTTGCCAGTGGCAAGACATGCATCGAGACGACTGGAGATAGCATAGGATGCAGATTTTTGCCTCAGGGTTACCACCGAAGCCTTTCCGTAAACATGTAACCCGCAGGGTAGAAAGGTTGGAAGGCATCTAACGCAGTTTGTCGTGCCTTTTCGATAACCACAAGAGGTCGTATGGACAACACTCAGCGTGTGAGTGAGTCTGGCATCTCTCCCCAGCTGTATTCAGCTCATCATAGTAGCATCTAAAATTTCCACACGCCAATTCGTGAAGGTGAACCGCCAGAACTAACCCGTGAAATACGACACAGGTATAAGCGTAGTTCCATTCAGCCAGCGTCCAGACCAGGATAAACGGATGGAAGAAATCACAAAAAAAGAACGAAATAACAAGTCCCGACGGAAAACAACACCACGTTTCTGTGAACACAAGTGTAAGTCGTCGACTAGTGTGAATTCCAGGCAAATCCGTGGTCTGGCGGCATCCATAATGATCCAAAACAGTAGAGCAATGTAGACTCGCAGCCAGTTATGGCGCAATCTTTGCCAGATTTCTGTAAAGATATATATTAATAAAGAAGTTGTTGGTGTTATTGTTGCTATTGTGTGTATCTTAGTTTCTGAGATACAAGAAGATGAAGGGGATAGTGGTGAAAAATAGCACAAATATATATAAATCTGTCGAACTGGTTGTAATCTCACGCGACTAGTATGGTAAAAGTTAAAGGGCTTTTCTTTTTTCATAGGTTTATAGTTTCTACAAGGTGGCATATTCTACCCTATATGCCTCTTTCCCTTTTTTTTCCACAGGTTACAGTGTTACTAATATCTTCTCCCATTTTTGACTCCGGTAATACACAGATGAATTCCAAATGTACATCATTGCCTTTTGTTATGCCTGCCTGCTTTTAAAAATTTATTTGGCAACTTAACTCTTTGAACCTGTGACACAGATATTTTGAGGTGTGTGTTAATACCCCATTTCCAGAGGCACCCATGTGACGGGCGGATCATTATTTTAAGACAAAATTTGACTGTACCGCTTGGATGTTGGCCATATTATAGTGATACCTACACAGTACACACATTTCTGGAAATAACAAATATGGCAGCGCAAATATCGAAGCATGCCTTCCGGAAGATTTTTGTGGTGAAAAATGGTTTTGAAAATTCAGATTCCACATAATATATCCAGTAAATTTGATGATGAAAATAAATAAATTAGAGTATATAGTTTTGTTACAGTAAATATCTTTACCCAAATATCTAAATTGTGTGTATTTTCTCAGGAGCACAGTGAAGTGGGATTTTACTGACTGGGTAGCCAGGGGTCAAAGGTTTAATGCACTGCTAAACCTATACATATTTGCACTAAAGTCATTATCTTAAGATGTATGGCTTGAATGATTTCTGTTTCTTACATTTCTCTTTACCATCTTGTTGATTGAAAATATTTGAACTATGAACTATAAGCTTCTTATTTGTTTGAAGGAATGCAAAGAATGGCAAACGACGTGGATTTATGGGACATCTAACGAAAATCGCCAACTCCATATCAGGGCTTATAGAGAAAAGTGACAATATTTTGATAAAAGATCATTTCACTGGTAGGTTATATATTGGCATTGTTTGTTCAAATGTACCTAATCTATGCTCTAATTTATGAGTGTATTGATGTGGATGCTTTAGTTGTTTACTCATCATTTTTTGTTTGTTTGCTGCTCCGGAAGGAAGCTTGTGAAAGAAAATGTAGTGATTCATGGTTCCTGGAGCACTGTTTTATATGTTGAGGTTGCTAGTCCTATGCAGACTACTTTAAGTTACCTTTTATGACATGTTGACAGTGGTTAGACACCTTTTATGGCACGTTGACACAGTGGTTAGACACCTTTTATGACATGCTGACAGTGGTTAGGCACCTTTAATGGCATGTCACCAGTGGTTAGACACCTTTTATGACATGCTGACACTGGTTAGACACCTTTTATGACACATTGACACAGTGGTTAGACTCCTTTTATGACATACTGACAGTGGTAATACACACCTTTTATGACATGGGACTGTGTTCAGTCAGACAATTAAATGAATATTCTTTAGATAGATTATGTGGAAAGATGAAACTTTGACCATTTCAGCTACTATATAACACTCTGCTCAGTGCAGATTGTACATCTCTCTTAGCCTGGTGTTTTTGCTGTACTGCAAATGTTTATCGAAGTTATTTCTTAAATCTGAAAGTTTCTGTAGAATAAAACAGCTTTCCTTATTGATAATTCAGTTGTTTGTGAAAAATAGGTCATTTGCCTGGTACTGGAGTTTCACCGAACTGTAGACTTGAAGCTCACTTGTATAATAATTATAACTTTTGTGATCTTCACAGGGCTTTCAGAAGATGTCAGAGATAAATGGGGAGTTTTTGTGGCTGGACCTTTGACAGAGGTTAATAAAAAGAATATGATAGAATTGGTAAGGGAATATATGCATAAATGTTTGTGTAACCTAGTTGTAATTATACTGTCTCTAGAACAAAGATCATTATTTGAATCTTACATAAGTTCTGACAGCTACATCGAAACATGAACATGACTAGTGCCAGCCAGGCTATCGCGAGTTTTAATAACTACAGAAGCTGTCAAGAAAAGTGAAGGACTCGGGGTTCCTTATCATATTGGCTACCATAAGGCACTCACACTGCCAGAGAAGTGTGTCCAGTAGCTTATTGGAACAGTAGATTCAGTTTTATGGATTCTATCTTCTATGGCTTAATTTATGAAATTATCTCAATGTGAAAATAGACAAAATAAAATTGAATTAGGCTGTATTGTGTTTTTCAGTTATTGTGCAAAAGGATATGCAGACAGTTTAACCTTCAGCACGCCCGCAGTTTTTTGAAAAAATTTGACCTAATTAATTTTCTTAATTTCTGGCTATGGTAGTCGTCTTAGAAAATTTTTATGTTTGTTTGTCAATAAATATGATTTTCTGGCGTGTAGACACACAATAGCATAACAAACATGTGGGTGTTATTGTTGTTGTTGTGTGTTTGTTAGTTTTTGAGATTCAAAAAGATGAAGTTGAAAATGTATGAAAATCTCGGAAAAAATTTGGACTCGACCACTAGGCCTAGTCGCTTTGATGGAAACCACAACAACGTATCGATACTGTGTTTACAATATCGACACAACTGTTAGTTTCCAATTCAAACGTAGTTCTTTCATGTAAACAAACAAAATCAACAGATCTACTCGATAAAGATCTTTCCCAACAACCTACTTCCCCTTTCGCAAAAAGTCGGCTTGCTCCAAACGGCGTATACATAATTAAAACTGTTCAAAAGCCATTTGTAATCGAACATACGATACTTTAACCGGCAAAATATCGTGTATATATGGAGGGTGTATTCAGCAGTAAAAAATGGCCGTCGGGAGTGACTTTAAAAAATGTAAAAAAAATTTCCGTACACCGTTTTTGTAGGCCGAGTTGGTTAGAAGGGATCGGACAAAGCGTGCTTAAGGTTAAATATAACAGAAGAGATGCTTTTTGTTCTTGGAGCTGTCATCTGGTACAAGTTTATGCTAATTGATAAATGGTGGTGTTATTATACATACTGTGGATACTAGGCTTGCCACAGGTCATGAGGAAATAACAGTATCACCTCTTAATACAGTCAGGAGAAGCAGACTAAAGTAATGCTTATACTTGATATCAGTTTGTAATACTAACATGTAGAGAAAACCATACAGACTATCTAGTGAGGTCTGATGACACTTAAAGCAATGACAGCTGCAAAGACCTCTTGTCCTTCCATACCATAAGTTGATCCCATCTGAAGTCAGTTATTGGCTGGGGATACTCCTGATAGTATGATAAATCAGAATGGTTTAAATGTATGCATAGAACCAATGAGTGCTGTTAGTCCTGGGCTGTATTATATCTCTGTTGGGAAAATGGTGCCAATGATTAGACTTTGCTAATAACATAAAGACATACACAGGCCTGAGCTAAATTCTGTATGGAAGCAACTAAAAACAAGGTAACTCGCTCTACTACTAATATATTTTTCATTATAGAGTACACTACCTCAGTTTTTAAGCCTGTGATAACTTTGATTCAGTCCTACAATTGTCTTCATTTTTCTTGACATAAGCCCTCCCATAACTTTTTGTCTCTTTGGTGTTGGTCATACATTCTTTTTATGTCCATTTCACTCTGCGGATGTGTTATATTATATATGAGGGGGCTTTAAATGAAAACTTTAAAAGTGGGATAGAAATAAGACAAATTATGCCGTTGTATTGTAACTTGTTAACTTTTATCATACAGGCAAAAAAAAATGTTTTTTTCCTGTAACCACATTATTTTTCAGCACAGCACATCATAGTTGTTGTTTGTGTTATTGTTTTTATTGTATGTGTGTGTTAGTTTCTGAGATACAAGAAGATGAAGGTGATAGTGTTGAAAAATAGCACAAAACAAATAGGCTCACCCACTTTCGACGTCTATTGGTTGGAAAATAATTTCATAAACCGCGTGGGTATGTGGCTGGACCTGGTCATGAACTATCTGTCGCAGAAATCAAACCTTTTTGGAACTTGCTGGAGTGAAAGGCATGTATTATAGTACTGAACCTTCATTTACTGAGGAATTTCTTTAGGTTTCATCCCGCTGCTGCTAAAAAAATGGATAGCTTAAAAAAATGGATAACTGAATGCTTCTCTGCACGTCAAATGGGGGCGGTATTCTTTTAACTGCAATTATGCACATTGCTTATCTGCACTGTGATGGTGCATACAAGACATCCTTAACAACAATATTTACAAGTTACAATACAAATGCATGGTTTTTCTAATTTCTATCCCACTTTTAAGGTTTTGATGCCGCCTCGTAGATGATTATTTCAACTAACATTTTTGTCCTTTGATTGTATCAGATGCGGGGTCATCCACTAGCCTCCAGCAGTGAGGATGATGATGCAGACTTTAAAGACATTCCGTTTCCCCAAGATACAGCCATGCAGCAGGTGAGAAAGATTGTTAAAATTTGTACACAATGTTATTGTGAGAAAGACAGTTCAATGACAATACAGGACAATTACTCATAAACAATGAATGTATATGACTGACAGGTTGCAGATTTGAAAGAAATACTTTTGCTTTTTTCACTTTCATGTTTAGCAAAGTTCTTTTTATGTTTTTAAAATATAATTTTTATTGGACTAGTATTTTGTCTTAATGACTACATTTTCTGTATTTCTAATGCAGATTACTGGCATTTTATTATGTCATTTCACCGAATGCTGCTATTATGTTTTTGTTGTGTCCTGCAGCAATAGAGGATATTACAATTTATGGGTCATTATTTTTAGCACAGAGACTGAGCCATTACGACATGTGAATGTGTGTGGATTGTATATGATGTGTATAGAGAGAGAGAGAGTGATTTTTGAGAGGTAGTAATCACAGATCTTTAATGATATGTTTCAAGCTCCTTATCTTCTCGCTACGAAGATAATCTGGATTTCCTGCCTATTCATGACCAACGACCCTCTTCTCTTTACTGCAACTCCTTATACCACAATGCTTTTCTCTTATGGAATTTCAGACTTTATCTCGTATTTGAGGACATTTAATACATCTCTGCATTTGTGGCTTATTGAACCCTTCCTTATCAACAAGTATCAAGCCAGTTTGCTAGACTGTCTCATACTTGTTTATGCTATCGCCACATTTTAAGTTCCATTGCACAAGCCCTGTAATTCTATTAAATCCATCCTTAACCTATCAGTAAACCTGCCACCCTTTAATGTTGTATCTGGTATGCAGATACTGCAAGATGAGAGGCTGCTTGTCTGACTAATCCTCAGCATTTATGTAGCTATCGGCTGCCACTGTAATGTTACTCGTGATCAACAACAAACATTTATAAGAACTCTGTAATGAAATGACGTGCCTGGGTGCCCATCCTTATTTCCCCAGGCCTTCTCGGAATATCAGTTACAGCAGATGACCAGTAACTTCATTGATCAGTTTGGCTTCAATGATGAGGAGTTTGCTGAGCAGGAAGAAAAAATAGAGTGAGTAATGTTGGCATTTAGAGTTTTGAAACAGTTAAAGTACATTTAGTGTCTTTGTGCTCGTTGTTATATTAGTGAATTTGACCCTTTCCAGGATGAGAGGAGACTAACATCTGGTCAGGCAAAACATACTGATGGGACATGTTTGGTAGGGTGAGATAAAATATACTGGTCAACCTCACCACACATGTCTCCCTGGAAACGTTTTATTGCAGTCAGGCTAATGAGGTGTAGGATCACCACAATCCATGTAGTAGTGAGCGACACAGATTAAGTCAAGCATAGCATAACTGCCTGGAGAACCACGGTCCACCTTCATCAGTACACTCGTGATGTGAGAAGAGTTACTGCAACCAGTCACCTAATGCCCTTTTCAGGGCGCAAAAGAGTAACCTTACCTTCCATACTTACCAAGTGCTGAGAATTCTGTGTGTCAAAGTTTTATTCAAAATAAAATAAATTAATATTTAACAAATTGAGCTAAAATTGCAATCTAAACATTGTAAGACACATAACTAAACTATTTATGGCATGAAGTATTCATAGTAAAGATTATATATTAGTATTAAGCTTTGAATGGCATTCCTGAGGTGGAAATTAGATAGGAAAAGTGTGTGCGTACTCCCCACGCCAAATATTATCGGTCAATCCCTTTACACATACCTTTCCTATTATGTGTTTCAGTCCATGTCCGAATCGATCATCTAGTGAATATCCACACGTAATCCAGATACATGATCATTAGGCTGATCAAATAATAGATAATTTTTTGGGTCTTGAACCCCAACTTTCCTTGTGATAAATGATAAGACTTCCAAACATTACTTTCATAAATGTCTGCCTTTAGGAAATAATCTTATCTTTATACGTCAATTGCGCATGTGGGGAGTCACGATTGTGTAGAGAAAAATTGAATTTCACAAACCATTTTACAAAAAAACAAATGCATGTTTCAGTTGAAGATTTTACAGTGAGTCATCTTGACACCTACAAGCTGAAAAGGGTTGACCACATTTATTTTCAATCAATTCATTCTTAAGGCAAAATTAATTTTGACATTAAATACTAAATTTAAATCATACATCATTTTTGCTCCAACGCCACCAATGCATTCAATAGATATAATGTCAGAAATGAACATACTGGTGATGAAAGTTGACCCATATACCGTCACCATATTGTGATCACACCACCTTTTAAATATAATGCACAATTTGTTTTTCTGTTGCTTTCTCAAAATATAATATACTAAACTTGAGATTTAGAGGTGTTTTTTTCTGGGACTAAGGACAAAGTAATTCATTAATCTCATTATGCTCATTGAAACATTTATTTTTATTTTTTTTTAAATTATTAAAATACAGAGCCATCACTACAGTTGTTCCTTCTTGCAGGATGCCTGTTAAAGCAGTGGTGTTTTCTTAGTACCTTTTTTGACACATTAGCAACCTCATTATAATTTAGCACTGGCATACAGAGACGAACCTCCACACATAGTTGGGGGCATGGCTCACCAGAACAGTAATACTTAGAAATGTCTAGCAGACCAAGAAACTTTCCTACACTTCTAGTTAATATATGCAGTTTAACCTTTAGCGCGCACTGGTCAAGAATGTCTAGACTCACACTCCATACACAAAAACGGTGTTTGGAAAAACACAATTTTTTTTTTTGAACGGGGACATTCCTGACAGTCATTATTAAAATGCTTAATGCGTCATCATATATACACAATATTTTGCCGGTTAAAGTATCGTATGTTAGATTACAAATAGCTTTTGAACAGTTTTAATTTTGTATACGCCGTTAGGGGTAAGCCGACTTTTTGCGAAAGGTGAAGTAGGTCGTTGGGAAAGATCTTTATTGAGTAGACTCTGTTTATTTTGTTTGTTTAGATGAAAGAACTGCGTTTGAATTGGAAACTAACAGTTGTGTCGATATTGTAAACACAGTATCAATACGTTGTTGTTTCCATGGTTTTCAATTGTAGCAACTAGGTCTAGCGGTCAAGTCCAATTTTTTTTCAGAGATTATCATAAATTTTCAACTTCATCTTTTTGTATCCCAGAAACAAACAAACACACAACAAAAACAATAACACACACAAGAAAATCATATTTATTGACAAACAAACAGAAAAGTTACAAATTTTGAAAGTCAACTACGAAAGCGAAATGCAAATTTTTTGTAAAATATGATGTGGCATTTTAAAGGTTAACCTGCCTCATTGACTAAGCATATAAAATACAAATGTTAATCATACTATCCTTATAACCCGAGTGGTCTGCCGGGGTATTTGTGTATGACAAGGACAAGAATAGCACCACTGCCTCACAGAGAGCATGTCGTAAGAGTTCACTGTGTACTTACTTACTTTCCGTGTCCAAACACCATGTCACACAGCATCCGTCCAGCATTCAGCAACTTGAACTGCCTTGTCGTTCGCCTCCATCATGTCGTTCATGTCACATGTTTCAGGGAGGTTGGGGCAGGTCATCAGATGATCTTGGTCCTGAACTGCGCCACATTCACATGTGTCGACATCTGAGTATCCCCATTTCTTCAAGTTCACTCTGCATCTTGAGACACCAGTTCGAAGTCTGTTCATTGCCTTCCACTCAGCGTAGGGCAGGTGGTGTCCAGGCGCAGCCTCTTCCTTGAGCTCTATCCATGGATCCTGCATTGTTTCGCGCCACCTCTCGATGCGTCTACCTTCCGGACTTGTCTGAATGGTCTCTGTCGATTTTAAGTTGACTGTGTGAGATGGCATAACACCGGCCATGGTTAGGTGGTTTGTTTAGAGCAGCATAGATGGTGCCTAACAGGCTTCGGGTCTGCATTGCTCTAGTGTTTGAGGCTGTTAAGATGGACTCGCACATCGGTTAGCCACCCTCCGTAAGCGCCTGTCCCAATGCAACAGAGTATTAAGATGCTCGAGCCTAGCACACTAAGCAGGAAACCCTTCTTCTGGCTACATCCAGCTCATACCAGAGCTGGGACCTGCACAAAGAATCTGCTCTTGTAGAAGTACAGGTCAACTAAGACTATCCTTTATGGTACAATCTTTGTATTGTTCACAGACAATATATTTGTTGTGACCCATTCTAAGCAACTAGGTATGCTTGTACCTTAGGGCTCAACTCATATAGCTGGTTAGCTTCCACACCTCAGCCAATTTCTAATATAAATTTAAACAGTGTTTCATTTATTATTTTACTGGTCTGGTTACCTTTGGAAGAAAGGGCTTTAACAGATGCTTTCCATTTGTTCCCATTGTATGCCCATGTCTTGAGTTTCACCCACAAGATCCTAGCTGAACTGACTTCTTCTACCATCCTTTGCCGGGTGTTTCTTGGCCTCCCCACTCATCTCTTTCTCTGTAGGTTCCAATTCAGCTCGTGTCTGGTTGTACTGTCCAAATGAATGCAAAGATGACAAATACAGTATATTGTAAAGATGCTGGACTAAATAGCACGTTTTGCTATATATAGTGCAGAAGACAGATGTGTCGGACCGAAAGGTACAAATATCGCAGTCAAGCTGTAAACAAGTGACACAGTGCATTCTGTTCCCTGGACTACATCCTGCTACTTTTAAACCCTGTTCAAGAGTTGGTCATGGGAGATTGGGAACAAACGCAGGAGAGGAAGAACAACAGATTCAATTTCCGAAGATAAAATGATGTGCACTGCTCTATTCAGCTGACAAGTAGGTGCTGAAAACTGCAGAGGTCATATCATTATGAACACAATTTCAAACGGTTGTTTAAGCAGAACACCAAAAAAGCTGGGCTTTGCTGTAGTTGTCACTTAATACTCAAGGTAATTCTCTTTCTCCAGGGCTGCTTTCTCGGACAAAATATCAAGTATAGATGCTGAAATTCAAGCCAATGATAATGTAAGTAAAAATTAATGTTATGACAAACAAGTGATATTTGTACTTTCTGAATATAAATATCTAATCTCACAAAGAGTGTATAATCATCTCTTTAGTAAATAATGACATGGTGTCAGAAATAAGAGTCGTTCACATATGACATCACACAGTGATGGGAGAGGCGTCCAACATTTTCTGACGAGACAAGATCAATATTGCCATAAAATCAATATTATTATCATTTTCTATTTTAAAGCATTACTAATTTACCACATTATTAATTTTCTTATTTGCAATTTGCTACCAGTGTAATCTATAGCAGTTATTTGTGGGATAAGTATCCTCGCACTGTCATGGTCACTGTGAAAGGCTGAAAAATATCAAGAATGAAGGAATGTGACTGGTCCTAGGTGCACAGGGATACTCTTCTTCTTTGTACGCTGTTAGACGTCAGCTTGAATTTGTTCGAAGAAAGCAGCTGTCATCCTGAGGCTGTCGACACTGCCATAGAGCTTGTCTAGTGTCGGCACTGGTGATGGCCACATGTGCTTTCTCTGGTCCTCGTATGTCGGGCAATTTTGCAGCTGTTCAGCGGTCATTTTCCCTGTACCACAGGTGCATTCGTCAGTAGCACCTATCTTCAATTTTTTTAATAGATGGTACCTCAGTCTGTTGTGACCTGTGAGGAGTATGAAGACCATGAACAGGGATACTCTGATTGTGGAGATGTAATATGTGTTATGGGCTTGCTGGATCCACGCTGGCGATGACATGAGAGACTACATTTGAGTCATAGCAGTTAAATGACAGCTTATATTTGAGAAAAAGATTTGTGACATGATGTAAGAGGGGGAATCTGGGTTTGTGTGATGTAAAAAAAAATGTCAAATGTTTAACATGAACGATCCCTTGTGCAAATCAATAAAATGATTAAGCATATGTACATCAAAATTAGAAATGTTTTAATCTCTTCCAAGAAATGTAATCTTTCCAAGTGAATGTATTATATCTCTTCTAAATTATGCATGTCCTATTCCACTTTAAGTAGGTGTATGTTCAGTGCTAGTACATTTCATTTCCCAGGCTCAGCAAATGTATGTGAACACATGCATCTTTATAAAATTAAGATTTAGATATAGAGGGGGTTATTATTTTTCACCATGTATGTCAAATGTGAACAATTTTTGATACTTTGTAGTGGTAATTGAATTACAATATATACATTTTGGGACTTGGTTCTCTCTTACATTATCTGAATTGGTTCTCACAAACATTATTTGAGCTCGCAATACTTCAGCTTGTATTGGAACTGACTTTCTAAATAGTAGATCACCTCTTTATCTTTCATAAATGTGCTTGTATACTTGCAGCAAGCTAGTGCAACATTATTTGAACAAGTCTGCAATGAGAGAATTCAACAGTTTGATGATGACAGTGACGAGGATATCTGGGAAGAAAAACCTATCACTTTTGATAAAACAGCTCAGCATGCCCGCCTGGAGTGAGTATTCTTCTGCGTTTTATCAGTCATATGGTCACTAATATACATGAGACGAAACTCATAAAAAATTCAAAATAAAAGTTTCACTTGTAAGAAATGGAAGTCCAAAGGCTGTTTTGAGGAGGAGAGAGAATATCTATTGGTTTGGAGCTCAAACAAAAATGTCTTTAACTGCCATCACAATCCTTTCAAAGACTGATCTTAGGACAAGTGCAGTTGATGCCTAAAATAAATATAGCAGGATATCAGCTATTTCTACAGAAACATAGACTGGCATAATGCAGGGCCTTACCTTGAACAATGAACACAAATCAAATCTCTCTCTCTTTCTCATGATGTTAAGAGCCATTGTAATCTTGAATTCATCTTTGGAATTTGATTTCTTAACCCTACCAGACCTGAGGCACTGAACCTAACTGTAGCCCATACCTGGGCTCCTGAGCCTTAAAGAGAAAAAAACCATGATATAGAAAAAGGTTAGTTACATGCAAACAAGTGGTTAGAATAAGATGTAATTTGGAGACATTGTAGAAAATAGGTTTACCTTTCATCTAGCGTCAATATTCCACCTCTGTGTGCCAATCCACCCAGCAAAAGGCTAAGAATCTGTCTCGAGTCATAACATTTCGAAATCCGGGAGTAAACCCAACAAAGAGCCCTCATTTGTCCAATAATCCCGATAGCTGGGCTTTATACATGAGTATTCCATATAGATCCTCATTCCAAGAACTCTCACTGTCTGTTTCACTTGAAAAGTATTCTTGATTAAATTCTGCCTCGTCAGCGTCTGAATCAACCAAATTATTGATCACCTGTTGGACTGTCATAAGCCTAGACTTACTTTGCTTTCCTGTTGAAGTGCTTGGTTCATCAGCCGCTCGTTTCATTGTCAATTTTCCAAATTTGTTCACGTTAAACCCCACAAAATCAATTCAAACATGGGGGCAGACATTTGCAATGACTAATCATGAGGTTTGACCACGATTGGTTGGTTATTTTTAGATTCTGACGCATTTTATTCACGTATTACCCAAAGTACCGTAAATTCGGTCCAGCTGTATAGCGGCAGTTAAGGAAATTACCGGAAAAAGGGAATTAAAGTGAAAAAAAACAACATGATATAGAAAAATGTTAGTTACATGCAAACAAGTGGTTAGAATAAGATGGAACTTGGAGACATTGTAGAAAATAGGTCTACCTTTCATCTAGTGCCAATATTCCACCTTTGTGTGCCAATCCACCCAGCAGGATGAACCTTCATCACCACCTAGATCTCCCCCATCAGCTGTTTGAGGGACACGCCCCCCTTCTCTTGCTACTGATCTAGTTCTAGATCTATAAGGTTCAAGATTCTCATCACTCGAGCTCTCGTCTATGTCATTTGAACTGGAAACGTATTCTTGATGAAATTCTGACTCCTTAGAGTCTGAATCAACCAAAGTATCAATCACCTGTTGGACTGTCATAAGCCTAGACCTACTTCACTTTCCTGTTGAAGTGCTTGGTTCATCAGCCGCTCGTTTCATTGTGAATTTTTTCACGTTAAACCACACAAAGTCAATTCAAACATGGGGGCAGACATTTTCAATGGCTAACCATGAAGTTTTACCACGATTGGTTGGTTATTTTTAGATTGTGACCAAATGGGAAACAGAACATACTGGCTACACAAAGAATAATGCCTATTACCAGTTGAACAGAAGAGAGCAGGTCGTGGTCTTCAGACTCCGCACAGGCCACAATAGACTGAGGTACCACCTATTCAATAAACTGAAGATAGGTGGCACTGACGAATGCACTTGTGGTACCGGGAAAATGACCACTGAACATCTGCTGCAAAACTGCCTGACATACAAGGACCAGAGAAAGCACATGTGGCCATCACCAGTGGCAACACTAGACAAGCTATATGGCAGTGTCGACAGGCTCAGGATGGCCAGTGCTTTTAGAAAAAATACAGGTTGACGTGTGACAGCGTACGAAGAAGAAGAAGAAGATTGTGACGCATTTTCTTCACGTACTACACAAAGTACCGAAAATTAGGTCCAGCGGTATAGCGGCAGATTTGGATTTTACCGAAAAATTGGTACAACGGTCTGGTAGGGTTAACCACAGATGAGGCCTTTGATTATATTAGGACAGATTGAACAATAAAGAATAATCAACATCCAGGCTTGAGGTAAAAGTAAATTATAATTCTTGTGGCCTCTGGTTAAAGATGGACATGTTACCAGAGAAGAGTGCTGATCAGATCAGTTGTTTGAGTGAGTTTATTTAGTTTAATTTGCTGAAAACTTTGTTTTGTGCAGTTTTATCTGAGATTGTAATTTGTTAAAATTTTATTAGAAGGTTACAGGCTGCAACAGCTCGATGTAACAGTAGTGATGAAGATAGCACAGACAGTGGGGAAGAACTGGACTCTCCTGTTAAGATAGTGCAGCAGCCAGCGGAGGGAATGGACGTAGACACCTCTGAAGGTGAGTCTCCTTTGGCTAACAGTCATTTGTAGATGGTCACACACATAATAGTTCATTGTTTAACTCTTTCAAATATACCAGGTATTAATGTCACAACATTTTGACCGTCTTTGCAGATGTGAAAAACACTGAGTTAGAATATTTGGCCAGTTAAACTGTTGGAAAAACAATTATTGCGTTATAATATTTGGCCAGTTAACCTTTATCTACATACAAAATTGGCACAATTTGCCCCGCAGCAGCATTATTTTTCATGATGTCACGTCGCTTAATTATGTTTGCTACTTTGAGAGCCTGTAACATTTTTATTTGATGGTCTATTGATATGATTTGTTTGTGAGTAGAGAAACGAATAAAGAATCTGTTGGCCATTGTCTTTGTTGTCTGTGTGTTAGTTTCTGAAATAACAACAATAATTAAGGTGATAGTGTTGAAACACGGCACACACATTTACTCTCTTCTGCTTTCAGCGTGCCTTGGTTGGAAAAAAAACAAAAACCAACACCAGATTACCAATGTTTACTGTAATGGCCATCTCTGTGACTTTAGACTAAAAGTAATTATGTATCTAAATAAACAATTTAAATAGATCTACCTCAGAAACATCTGTTGCTGAAACTTGACTCCTTCATTCTCAACAATGAATGAATCTTCAAATCCAAGTGGAAAAAAATCATTTCCTGAACACCTAAAACTAATTTCAAAATCATCATTGTTGGCATCTACCCGTACATGATGAAAATTGGAACTCTCTATAATCATAAGCATAGTGTTGTTCTGACTATTTCTACGAAGCTGTTCATTCTTATATTTGATCAGAACAGCTGTCGCTACACAAGCGGCCGCTGCCTGTGCCTCCGCTGGTTGGAGATTAGTCCATTCTTTTATGTTGTCATCCCACTTCTTTGTGAGACGACCTCATCTTTGTCGTCTGCCTTGCACCTTTCCGTAGAATTCTTCAGAAACATCTTATGTCCAAGGCCTGTATCCTCCGCTGCAGGTCAGCTGTAATTAGATTAGAATATAGATTAGGAAAGTGAAGATCAACAGGACACATCTTTAGAAAGACACTTGACAGTATAACCAAATTAGCGATGGACTGGAACCTACAGGGAAATAGATGAATGAGGATGACAAAGAACAACGTGTTGAAAAACACTACAGGAGGAGGCGGAGAAGGTCAGTACTTGAGTTCTGTGGGTGTAGCTCAAAAATAGACAGCACACTGGCAGGAACAGAGGAGCATCCATAGTACCACGTCAGTTGACCGCAAATTATTGAGTAAATAGACATTTCTGAATTGTTTGCAGTTGATGAGATTTTAACCTGTAATTTTGTACAATCTTAGGTCACTGGCCTGCAGATTCCAATCCTCAATCTGAACATACTGCAATGGACACTACATATTCTCCTTGGGAAAAATCTTCATCTGCAGCACCAGCAGCTGTAACAACCACCACCACCCCTGCTATCACCACACCACCTGAGGATGGTTGGGCAGACTTCACAAAATTACCCACAGGACCTAGGCCAGAGAATGAAGAAAACTGGGCAGATTTTACATCTTTCACTGACTTCCAGTCATCGTAAGTTTCTTTAGTTCAGTAGCTCTTAAGTGTGTTGTTGGGGGTGCAAAAACTACAAGTGGGTACCAAGACTAGTTAAAATTTAGAATTGCTATATAGTTCTAAATTAATTAAACTTAATTAAGAAATTGTGGAGTAATTTAATTTACAGAGATAGTATTATTTATTTATTTTTAAAATACATGCTGTGAAAAAGTGGTACTCTGTTGGTCATTGTTGTGTTTCGTAAGCATTCAGAACCACCAAAGATTGACTGCAAATGCAAAGTTTTGCCAGATCTTACAAGTTTGACTGTTTTAACAGCTATTGTTTTATATATATAATATGCATGTCTCTGTTTATTTTATGTTTACATGATGGTTGCCTTTTTTTCCCTATTCTTTTACCATAGTAATCTTTCATTTTAATGATGGCCATGAAGTCTTGAGACATAGATGAATATACACGTAATAAATTGATTCACTATTTTGGAAAAGTCAGATCGAGAGAAACCGAATGAGAGCCAGAGAAAGAATGGCAATCATGAGGAAACTTGCTGGCACAAGCTGGGGAGCAGACGAAGGCATACTAAAGAAACTGTACACTGGAAGAGTGAGACCAGTTCTCGAGTATGGCATTGCGGCATGGACAACAGCAGCAAAGGCGAACTTCAAAACCAAGCCATGAGAGTTATAACAGGAGGCATGAAGTCAACGCCAATTGTAGAACTTGAAAAGATTACAAAACTGCAATCTATGACCGATAGAAGAGACTGCAGAGCCCAGCTGCAGTCAGAGAAACTCCGAAGACTGACTGACCATCCAATGCACCAGAGACTAAACAATTTGGGAAATGGGAAACTAAAGCGGAGAAACTTTGCAGAAATAGCCAAAGCAAAGATGCACGAAGATCCCATAAATGCACTAACAACACCAAAACCCATCACTACTGTACGAAAACCTACCTGGAGGCAGGATATATTTCCAGAGGTGGTAGAAAATATACCAGGTATTGGAAACAAAAACTACCAAACTGAAAAAGAAAGAGATACTACCCTAAGCTTCATATCGAAAAGCTACCCATGCATGGACTGGACTCATGCATACACCGACGGTTCTGTAACAAACACTACACAGAACGGAGGGGCAGGAGCATTCCTGAACCTACCAAATGGAAGACAAATAACACTGTCATTCGCTACTGGTAAGTACACAAGCAATTTCAGAGCAGAGGCACTGAGGGCGGCAGTGGAAGAAATGGTGACACACAATGAAAATGAAAGCCATATAGTCCTGCTAACAGATGCTCTCGCCGTAGTCACAGCGCTAAAAAGCCAGAAAAACACTGAGCTTAATGACTTAAGAGCAGCACTCTGCAAACTGTGCCAGCAGTCCGCACCAAAAAGGGTAGTGGTACAGTGGGTCCCATCACACTGCAACATCCAAGGCAACGAGGAGGCAGACAGACTGGCAAAAGAAGGTGCAAGACTACCACAAACAGATACTAGTATGACGTACGAAGAGTCAAAACGGCTTATCAAAGCCAGATACATGACCAAATGGGAAACCGAACATACTGGTTACACCAAAAACGATGCCTATTACCAGTTGAACCGAAGAGAGCAGGTCGTTGTCTTCAGACTTCGCACTGGCCACAATAGACTGAGGTACCACCTATTCAACAAATTGAAGATAGGGTGTACCGACGAATGCCCGTGCGGTACTGGTAAAATGACCGCTGAACATCTGCTGCAGAACTGCCCGACATACGAGGATCAGAGAGAGCAGATGTGGCCATCACCAGTGGAACTGCAAGACAAGCTGTATGGCAGTGGCGACAGCCTCAGGATGACCGCCGCTTTTTTCGAAAAAATAATGGTTACTGTCTGACTGCGTACGAAGAAGAAGAAGATTCACTATTTTGTTTCTCGTGAAGCATATGGCCATCACTATAGCCTGTATCCTAGCATTTGCAGTGATAGTGTCATAGCCAAGGTTTTGCATGATGAGATAGCTAGCTCCATGCACAACTCTCTTTAGTCGTCTTGTACGGAACGTTGGATTTGGTCCTATTCTATTCATCTGTACCATACTGGCGAAACATAGTAAATAGTTTATTGATATTACACTACAATACATATGTTCAGTGAGATTTCTTGATATGTTTATGGTAATGTTGCCACTGCATAGTTAAATGCACTTAATTGTGCTGAATACGGTACATAAATGTATTTCCAACAATCCCTGCACATACATCTGTAATATGTTGCCTCAGATGATTTGTACCTCTGAAAGTGGAAAAAGAAAACTAATTTTAGCGTATCCCAGAAATAATCAAGGGGGTTTAGATTTGGGGAGTGTAGTCAACCTCCCACACGACCGCTTTGTCCAATACAGTGATGAAATTATCATCCAACTTATCCCTCATCATGCCCGTTTGGAATCCGGGATGCAAAGAATTGGATATGTGCTACTTTCCAAGCATGTTATTATTGTTGTGCAAGTCATAATGAGTTAATTCAACCCTTAACAACATTTCTGTGGTGGCAGGTTACAGTGATTTTTATTACATCCTGAGGTGTGCTTGAAATGGTGGGCCTGGGCCCTTATGGCTGAAGTGTAGTGCAATGCGAGATTCCTTATTAAGCTCACTACTAGGGAGGGTTACAGTGCTGATCCGCACCTTGTTGTCTGGACTGCCGTGATGCAATGGTTTCCAGGAGCAATGACAAGGCCGTGGTATATGTAAAATGACCTTGATGTTTGTCTTGGCTCCCTCAACGCATATTGTAAATGGGAAGTAAAGAAATGTTGTTCATGGGGATAGCAACCTTATCACATCAAACAATGATACATAACCTACCTTTGAAAGAACATACAAAAGTGCTTTGTTGCAGGCTTGGGTACAAGGCTAACTGCAATGCTTTATGACAAGTGAAATGGATACAAATGCCTCACCACTGCAGGGTTATGCATCACCTTGTTTGAACAACTCCAGGTGACATTTTCCTAGCCCATCAAGCTCGGGCTTGAATAGGTTCCTTAACATGGTCTCAACATCTCACCAAAGGCACTACGTCAAAGAAAAGTGGTCACAAGACTTGTGCTTTCCACATCATCACTTTTGTAAACTCACAACTCCTAGGCCACTGAATCTCTGACTGTTAATAAACTGTTTTCATGCACAACATATTTTCCTTTCGTTGTTTATTTCAGTGCTATTCGGGGTCCAAGGAGTAGTTCTCCAGTAGAGATGGACACTACAGAGAACATAAGAGGAAATCCATATGGTAAGTAGAACACATATTAAACATTTTAATGTACAGAAGTAATTTGTTTTTGGTATATATGTCTTTTACTTTATCTCGTATTACATCTTAAATCAAGTAGGTTCGTTTGTTTTCATAGGTAGAGTATATAAACTTAACATCTTTATACTGGTTTAGAAGACTCTGCAGAGTCTATATGCAACCAGTTCCATTTACATTTCCTTGCTCTAAAAGTTAGGTGCATACAATCTATTCTTAAATGCGTTAACTGTCTGTGTCTCCACTACTTACTGTGGCAACACATGCCAAGCATTCACTACTCTCCGGCTCAAAATATATTTCCTAATATTCTAATCTCTTGTCTCTTCCTTAAGATTTTGAAAAATATAAAATGTAAATCACGAACCAAAGGTAGGGTGTATTACAAAGGATGACCCCAGGCCTAGCAAAGTGTTGCCAGGGTGCAGAAAGTCATGGAGTCGGCTATTAATTAAGGTATACAATGACATCAAAGAAAGATGCTCAATAGTTGTTTGATGTACTGCAAGAATGAATACAGAGTCTCTAGATTACCAATGCTTAAGGATCTTTGTCATTACAGCATTCAGTGCCTAAGAAAGGTTTTCCATTTGTTCATTTGCAGTTGTGTCATCAAACAGGGATAATCAGGAACGAGAAGATTCACCAACGACCTTGTCTGTCACTTTAACATTGCCAGGTAATGACCGATGTAATAATGTATATTGAGGCATTGCTATGGTCATGTGGTTAAGCTTTATTGCATTGCTTGACCATCATCGCCATGAAAGTATCACACAGAAAATTAGTGTAGGCTTTACAGCAGTTGTGCTGTTCTTTTATTGAAATATTTATGTAGACATTCAGTATATAGACTCACTTATCAAGCTTGTCATAGTTGACACTTTGTGCAAATTACTCACAATTGTTATGTTTTTGTGCAAATTACTCACGATTGTTATGTTTTTGTGCAAATTACTCACGATTGTTATGTTTTTGTGCAAATTACTCACGATTGTTATGTTTTTGTGCAAATTACTCACGATTGTTATGTTTTTGTGCAAATTACTCACGATTGTTATGTTTTTGTGCAAATTACTCACGATTGTTATGTTTTTGTGCAAATTACTCACGATTGTTATGTTTTTGTGCAAATTACTCACGATTGTTATGTTTTTGTGCAAATTACTCACGATTGTTATGTTTTTGTGCAAATTACTCACGATTGTTATGTTTTTGTGCAAATTACTCACGATTGTTATGTTTTTGTGCAAATTACTCACGATTGTTGTTTTCTCATTTTCTTCCCTGTACAGCTGCACACAATTTTGTACCAAGTTTTTTTGTGTTAAAAGTTACGTAAATAATATATTTGGGCCCAAATTTTAAAAATGCAGAATACAGTGTCACCTACATACAAAAATCAATCCAAAATGTGCTTTCTGGTTATCTATTTCTTACAGTGATTGAAAATAGGTAGCAGTAGTTTGTCATTGACTAGGCCATAAAACTGCCACACGATATCATTGACTTGTTTATCTTCAATAATGGTTCATTAACATGTCACGTTATATTCTTAAATATCCACAATTGAATGACAAATAGTATGGAATAAAGAGATCTTATATGCGGGATGCAAATTTGTGTCGGTCGACAACAACTGAGGTTCAAAGATGTGTGTAAGTGTGACATGAAGGCACTGGACCTCAATCTGATATCCTGGTAAGACAAAGCTGCAGATTGATACAAATGTAGATATACCCTGAAGAGCCACCTCATGCTAGGTGAAGAGAAGTTTTTGCAACGTTGAGAAGTGGAACAACACTGCAAGGAGAAAGAAAACCTAAAACTCAGAGAGTTATCACTCCAATGTTGCATCATCCTATGGTCAGTCATGACTGAAAAGGGGCCACTACTAGGTTAGTGTAAAAGAGATTAACAGGTTTTTGTTAGCAAAATTCCACATGTAAAGCTCTATGATTCATGAAAAAATTCAGTTATTTCTGTAGTCATTTATCATTGTCTGCCTAACATAGCCTGGTCTAAAGATGTAGTTATGCAACCGTTCCATTCATCTCGTAAATGTAGCCACTAATTTCAGTTTGTATGCCAGGTGCAAGTGATATCCATGTGACACACTTAGAGGAGAAGGACACCTCCAGCCTTCAACCAGACTCGACGTCATCAAGCCATCCTCTGTCTCAGACGTTGGCCTCCTCAGATTCTACATTTATAGTTAATGGCAATCGACCAGCTCCAGATTCACCACAACTTCTGTCTCACCCCACTTCTGATGCACATCTAGTGGAGTCATCGACTACAGATTCTCAAGTTTCAAGGTAGGTTTTTAAACATTTGAAAAAGAAAAAAAACTTTCACTGCCACATTTTCTCATTGCGAGGGTTCCACCTAGGCTATTCGTAGTCTTGTCTCATCTGTACCGTAACCTAGGTGGTCATATGGACATCACCACTCCGTGCATCATTACCTGCTCATTGCCAGTGTACTCTATCTATTTCGTGTATTGCAGTTTCAATTAATGTCATGCCTGTCCAAATACAGGTTGACGTTTGACAGCATACGAAGAAGAAGAAGAATGTCAGATGGTATTACGTACATTATATGTAGAGATGTTGAATAAAGGCTGTTTTCTCCAGTAGTCAACACAGTATGTGCAAGCTATATTTTTACCTCACTATATTAGAAAATCCTAGAGTTTGAAACTGCATCTACCTAAGAGACAGGTATCTCAACAGCTCCTCATAAAATAACTGTTTAGTATTAACCCTTTACAGCCCAGTCTAATTTACTAGATGTGTATTACAGTCCATACGTCAAATATTTTTTCAAAAATTAAATTCAGCTAAAATTATGATTGTTTTTGTTTTATCCACTTGTGTCGTGGGGAGCAGTAGTTTCTGTCCAGGGCCAGACGTGTCACTGAAGTAGTCGTAATCCAATGACGATTTAGTATATCTGCAACATTTCCTATCCATCTAGTTCTCAGTCTGCCATGATTGCAAAAACCAGAACGTGGTGCGTTATATGCGTACAGGGGTAGTTGGTCAGGTTGCATTCTCATTAGGTGGCTAAACCACTTGATTCTTTAACCAATATATTCAGTGCAGAATTTTGCTTCAACTATTTTTCTCACATTTTTATTGCACATTCTGTATTATGAGTAATAGATTTAAAGACTTAATTAAATGAGATTAAGTATTCAACAATTTTAAAAATTTGAATGGTAGGCAGTCGTTCAAGAGACAGACAATGTTATAAGTGGGTGGATAACACCAGAAGATATATTGACTCACCACCTATATTTGAATTTTTGTGTTATCCCATCAATGGCATTACCACATTTATTTTATTGTTTTCATCAAAGTTTACATCAGACTTGAATTGGATATTAACATGTAATAAAGATGCATGATCATTGACCTGATCAAGTAATGCCACTCTGTTGTACACGATGAAATTGGGAGTGAAGATCATCACCAAGATCAGATGAAACATACTGATCAAGAACCCACTTCTTCCTTGCAGGACTCCTGGAAACAGGCAGTGTCACAGCAGTCTATAGGGGGACGACGTGGGCTAGTGGTTAACCTTTAGCACTCCACATTTTATTTGACCTAATTAATTTCTGACTATGGTAGTCGACTTTCAAAATTTGTTACTTTTCTGTTTGTTTGTCAATAAATATGATTTTCTTGTGTGTAGACACAATTGAATAATGAACATGTGGGTGTTATTGTTTTTGTTGTGTGTTTGTTAGTTTCTGAGATACAAAAAGATGAAGTTGAAAATTATGAAAATCTTGGGGAAAAATTTGGACTTGACCACTAGGCCTAGTCGCTTTGATAGAAAACCATGGAAACCACAACAACTTATTGATACTGTGTTTACAATATCAACACAGCTGTTAGTTTCCAATTTAAACGTAGTTCTTTCATCTAAACAAACAAAATAAACAGATCTACTAGATAAAGATCTTTCCCAACAACCTACTTCACCTTTCGCAAAAAAGTCGGCTTGCTCCAAACGGTGTATACAAAATTAAAACTGTTCAAAAGCCATTTGTAATCTAACATATAATACTTTAACCGACAAAATGCCGTGTTATTATGGTGACGTATTCACCATTTTAAAAAATGTCGGGAGTGGCTCCGTTTAAAAAAAAACAATTTTCTGCACACCGTTTTTGTAGGCTAAGTTGGTCGCTAGTGTGTTACAAGGGCGCGCTAAAGGTTAAGTGATACGGCTCACAACCCCAAGCTGCTCAGTTCGCTCACCAATCACAGCACTGGCTGTTACCCCAGGGAAGCAAACTCTTAGAAAATGCAGAAGGAATCAGACTCTTACATAAAATTCATGACGAAGTCGGATGCACTGGGCCGACAGGCGCAAAATAAAAAACATAGTGCAATGTACACCGTCTTGGAAAACAAATAAATAGGGCGAACACAAAAAAAAACAACAGTAGTCTGGCCAACGAGGTGAAGGTTGACACTAATCTTAAAAATAGGGAGCTTACTGAGAAGCCTTGCATTGCTCTACAGCCAGAAAGCGCTCCTGCCCTCCTCCATATATATACCTCAGGATATAAGAAGAACCACTGGGACCCACCACCAAAGGAATGGCAAGAGTTAAAATAACTTAGTGTGAGTGACTGACAACAACATGATGAGGTTGCCAGCCAGATGCACAGCCATTCTCGGGCACCTTTTTTGGCCTGCAAAATAGGATGCAGTGGGCCTATTTTGTTGTCCCCAATAAACAACTGCCAGAATCCAGGCATTTTCCTGGTGCAGTGTTATTGCTTTGTGTTGTTTTTGAATTTTAGACTTATCTTAAAAGATCAGGGTGGCAGAGAGGTTAGTGTACATATTATCTAGTTTGAAGGATGTAGGCTCAAACCCTGGTATGGGATAAAGGTTTTTTTTAAATATCGAGGTGAAATACAAAACTAGCCTGCTCACTGCACTGGCAACAGTCTGATTAAGCGACCTATATTTTTCAGCCATAAAAATCTAGCACAAGAATGTAATATACCATATGATAGTTTAAAAATATTGAAATATATTGTAACAAGAATGTTTGATCAGATTGTGTTATATTGCATCATTTACAGTACATCTGAGTCTGTGGTAGTCAGCTCAGCAAGTGATGGTAAGCTGCAGTCTGTCAGCTCTGCAGTCATTCATTCATCTTCATCCGATCCGTTGGTGACTCATATCAAGGAAGATGTAGCAAGTTATGCCAGTGTCGTTGCATCGGGTGCTCCTGCTGCTTCCAGTACTACTGCTAGCTGTGGAGTGTCATCATCACCTCAACCAATAGTCGCAAGCAGCAGCCAAGGCAGTCAAAGGTAGTTACTTGTCTCGATGATAATTTCTTGTTCAAAAAGCCTTTTGCTGATTTTCATGACCAGTAAGGACAGTTGCAATGTTGAGTAGCGGTTTATATATATCATCTAAGGTCAGGCGCAACATGCTAACTAATACCTCACTTCACACCTTCGCTGTGAACCAGGAAACAGGTTGTGTTATAGCAAACAGGGTGGGGAGGATCGGCACTATGATCCCCGTAATGGTGATCCTGCTGAGAAGTTTTGTATTGCATTACAGCGAGGAGGGCCCAGGTATGCGCCAATGTGTGAAAAGGGCCTCTGCCAGAGAAAATTTGTCAAGAGTGAAAAACTCTGTATGAGCTACCTGTAATGATAGAGCATGTACACATGAAGTCATAGTTTTATATTTGCCTCAAGCTGGTTTAATGATAAGACACTGGTTTGGCAATGAGAAGGTTGTGAGCTCAATCCAAAGTCTGGCATGGACGAAATTGAGACCAACAAGAGGATGGCACTTAGGAGTCAGCCCACCCCATTTAGCATATCAAAAGTTGAAGGGCTGAAACACTTGCTTGACGGGAGACCACTTCTGATGATCAGGTTTCCCCTTATTGTATTACTCCTCATCATTTAGTTTCCTATCATCATTGATTACCTTCATCTAAAATGGAACAAGGAGTTCCGCAAGGTGGAATACTCTCACCCATACTGTTCCTCATATACATCAATGATATAATCACAGAAATCCCTGAAAGAGTACACAGTGCACTCTATGCAGATGACTTGGCACTATTGACATCCGAAGAGTCTACACCTGTAGTTAGAAACCAAATGCAAGAGTCCCTAAATAAAATACAGACAAAAAAAGGGCAAATCGATATAAACAAAACTAAAACCACATACACAATCTTCTCCCTATTTCCCAAGCTCAAGAAGTGATCCTGAAAGTAAATGGCCAGACTATTCCCTTTGACATTAGTTCAACTTATCTGAAAATATCAATGGACTCAAAGGTTGACATAGAAAAACCAGATAACAAAAACCACCAACAAAGTTAATATCAGAATGGCCATAATGAGAAAGATATCAGGCTCAACATGGGGAGCTGACATGGGCACCCTAAAGAAACTGTACACAGGTTATGTGAGACAGTGCTAGAATACGGGATTGCAGCATGGTCCACAGCAACAAAGAATAACTTTCAAAAAATCAATACAACCCTAAACCAAGGTATACGTATCATCACTGGAGCTATATGAACAACACCAATAAATGCAATGTGAACATCACATGAATCAAAAGTATGGAGACCAAAAAACACTCCAGGAGGGGGAGAAGTTTAAATGAATGCCTCGCACCCAATATATGACAGGATAAATCACACGGGAAGAGGGAGATTAAAGAGAAATCACTTCATATCAAAAACAAAAGAACTTGCAAGAGCAGACCAAATCATAAGCCAGGCAGTGGTTAGATATCTAAAACAAACATCCCAAATTACGCTTTGAAAAAAGCCAAATCCCCTGAGATGGTAGAAACCATAGAGGGAAAAAGGAAACAGACACATTCAGAAAGGAAATTTATCACAGAAGAATGTCTTAGGAGAGTATACCACCCAGAAGCATGGCTCATCTAACAAAGCCACATCCAATAGAGGTTGATGGGTCTATTACAGACTAAGGAATGGAGAAGAAAAAACTTGAGTATTAACAACGGGAACATACTCCCAATAACTTCCAAACAACGGTGTTCTTTGTAAGAGAAACCAGGGCCTTGATCTAAGGATGTACGAAGAAGAAGATTATTACCTTCATCTAACCTAAGTCATCTCTTGGGGATCGTAGTGTAATGAAGGTAAGGTGTAACTTCACCTCAGTCCTCTTTCGTGCTCCTGGGAACAAGCTGTGCTACAGCAGTCTGGCCAACGAGATGGAGATCTACACTGTAATTCCAATAGTGTTGAGCTTGTCCAGAAGGACCACAGTCCACCTTCTCAGGATGTAAGCCGGAACATGTCACCAAAGAAACTCAACTTGGTATGAGTAGCTTGGAACAACTACAGTGTTAACTGTTTTTCTTATCATTCTGTTCAGAATTCTAGTATTGTATCTTTTTGCTATCTCCTTCTCTTTGTTTGTTAGTTTAAAATATTATAGCTTTCTTTTTCCGTGAAACTCTTCTGCTATAAAACCACATACTTAACTTAATTTAATGTCTTTATACTGGTTTCGAAAACTCGACAGTCTGTATACAACCAAGTTTCTTGGAGGGTGGTTAAATGATGTGCGAGTCCATCTTAATAGACTCAAGCACTAGAGCTAAGTAGACCCAAGTTAGTTTAGGTGCTATCTATAGCTACTTTCCATCTATAGGAAGGGTACAAATAACTTGCGTAGATTTTTAACTTGAATTTTGTCAGTACAGCGGCCCTTAAGCTTACTCTTTTTGATTTCCAACTGCCAAGGAATTTTTAACGTGCTCGACGCTGAACACTGGAGTCCGATCTCACTACCCAGAGATCATGGGAATTTTTATCAGAAGATCCACATGGAAAAAAAATTCCAATCTCCACTGTTAGCTTGCAACTTCAGGCACCCGAAGCGGATCTCGAATTCACTGCGTCCTCCATTGATCTTCTTATGGGTTGTTCATTGCATTTGTTCACATGTGTACCACATGAGGCACACAGTAGGAAAGAGCATATCATTTGGATATCAGTCTAATGCAGGTGCTCAAAATGTCGGCCATCAACCAACCACCAGTGATCCATGATCTTCCAACAGGTGGTTCATTCGTATGCAAATTTGCCGCATTTTTAAGTCAATACAAATATTTTAAACTTTTTTCACAATCACATGACTTTTATTATTTGGCATCACTCTCAATGATTTGAATATTATAATGTGGGAAGGCAAACCTGGTACCCAGAAAAAACAGCCGAAACCGGATGTGTCGAACCAAAACGCACATATATTGTAGCCTCACGTCGAAGAAGAATATTGGGTACTTGTGCGTTAATTCACCCACGGATTATAATAGGTCAAATTTAGTAGAATGTAGCCACACGAAGCACTATACTTTTCAATTCGCGCGTCTTCAATTTGCGCGGTAAACCTATGTCCATGTCATTCTCAGATCTAACACCGTACGTGGAAGATGGATTTCTTGTAGCTGTCACATTTGACACGCTAGAAAATAAATTGTGAGCAGTTTTTGCGGGAAAGACGAATTGTACACACCGTCCGACTGTGTGCTAAAAATCATGTTATGACTTTGTTTCTCACAGTTTGCCAAGATCGTTAGAGATGTTGCACATGTCAGCAGGACAGTCTTGTTCGCTCTGGCACATGGTTAGAGGGCACACGTCTGTCCTATAGGGAGGTTATTCTCTTCATTTACTGTTTGAGTAAATAGATGATTAGCATTGCTTTATGTAAATCAGAGCTAGGAATTGCCAATAATGCTGCCATAAAATGAAACAGTAACCTCCGTGAGGTTTGTGCAAATTCATTAATTGCTAATCCCGCTGTAATTGGCGGTCCAAATACGATGGTTGAGATTGATGAAAGTGTGCTCACACGCAAGAAAAATAACGTCGGTCGTACATTTCCACAGCAGTGGGTATTCTGTGGCATTTGTCGTGAAACAAGTGAGTGTTTGATGGTTCCAGTGCCGGACTGCTCATCGGCAACACTAATGCACATTATCGTAGCCAACATTCGTCCTTGTTACGACAGTTGTGTCTGATCAATGGCGTGCATACAGTATCATTTAGAATGTGCCTGGTTTAAGTCACGAAACGGTGAATCATTCTGCACATTTTGTCGACCCTATCACAGGAGCAAACACACAACGGATAGAGAGGATGTGGAAAGCTGCCAAAGAGCGCAACAAACGTCAAAACGGAACACACAGACACATGATAGATTCCTACATGTGCGAGTTTCTGTGGCGACATCAAAATAAAGTCCATCAGTTAGACCCGTTCGACAATATTCTGCAGGACATCACAGAATGTTGGCCTCCTCTTTAAATTGTGCCGCTACGAACGAACAACATGTGTATGTCCTGATATGTGCATAGCTTCAGCAATCCTTGGTAATCTGTTACCCTGACGGCCCTTTTCAGGGCCCACAAACCAGTATCAATGTCCTTTTTAGGGCCACAAAAAATCCTTGGTAATCTGTTCCCTTCACGGCCCTTTTCAGGGCCCACAAAACCCACAAACAAGCATCAAGGTCCTTTTTAGGCCCACAAAAAAACAACAAAACTGCACCCTGATAGCTAGACACTTATAATAATTTTTGTACGGAAACCCGTGTGACCATTGAATGGCATAAAATTTAAGAATGGGTGAATTAACGCACAAGAACCGAATATTGTTATAATAATTGTTTTAAAAAAACACTACGTTTTATTAGTGTTACTGATGTAATTAATTAGTGTTACTGATGTTATCTTAGAGCTAGGATTCAACCCATGTTGGCTCACTCTAGCTGTAAAAGGGTACCTGCTTACTGGTGGGGAAGGAAGGAAGGAACTGGCAACACACTTCATAAAAAGCTGATAGCACAATACAGTCTCCAACAGCGTCTGCTATGGGACTACCTGTACCTTCTTTAACTCACTTATGATCTTCTTCATTCTCAATCTCCCACTACCAAGCACTGAACAGGGCTTTGCAAGTAGCCTGGGAACGGAATGCGTTATTGCTAGTTTACAGTTTGACTGCGATATTTGCACCTTTCGGTCCGACACATCCGTCTTCGGCAGACTCACTGATGTAATAATTGAAATAATAATATTATTTATAAAGTTTGTAAGTGCTATTAGAGTACTGGAACATGAGACTAACCTATATATCAGAGCTGGTGTTTTGATTTTCAGTTCAGTTGTAGAAGACTAAATCAGTTCAGTTGAGATTTCATAGGCGGAACTCAAAAGGATGAGAACAGAATAGGAACATATACAGAGCATCTTTTTACAGCTTTTTGTTACAAGGGAATGAGATTAATAAATTATGAATAGACTTGAAAGTAAGGACTTGAAGAGAAAAATAATTCTACATACAGCATTAATATTTTAAAAATCGAATATAAAAAAGGATATTTAAATTTCAGTTTGAAAGATGTTACTTAACTTGAAAGCCTCGCAGTAATAAGTTTGGGTGCTTGTCTTACACAGCAAAGGGACCAGGTTCATTGCCCTGACATCAGCAGTATGCTCGAATACTCTGTTGAAAATTTGAACACTCACTAGTAATTTGGAGAGGCAAGGGAATCGTGTCACCCACCTCAAAAGCTGAGACCTTGTACGATGAAGTCTCCAACACTCCATCTCGTACAGCAGCTTCTGCTGTGAGACTACTGCCTGTACATTTAATGTACTTCTGCTGCGTTCTGCTGTACTTCTCAATCTCCCGCTACCAAACCTGAACAGGGCTTTGCAAGTAGAGCTTGACTGCAATATTTGCACCTTTCGGTCCGACACATCCGTCTTCGGCCGTATTTAATGTACTATAAAAGTATGTATTTATTACTTTAGCTGTAGCCATGCCTTCTGACCAGCCAAATTCATTTATCGTATATCTCTATTCACTACCATCACACATTATGCGAACAATAGGAGAGGTAAGCGTATTCAAGAAGTTGGCACTTGTGATCTAGGGGCTAATTTCAAGTAAGTAATAACAGCGGTTGAACCTACCTTCAGTGTGCTGCTTCGTTTCCTGTTATAATCTGGCATATACTCCCTGGTTGGAAAAATCTTGTGTAGGGAACAAATATCCACAACATAATTGTAAGTGTGGAACAAAGCTCTAGTTAATAGCTTGATTGGAACTACAGGATCAAAAGACACCATTAGTTTATGTCTTTCAAAAATAAGTAATGAGGTTAAGTAAAACATATTGCACTCTTTCAGGGAACAGGGTTGGGGAAAAATGTAACATGTTTTACCTAGTACAGTATCTGTATATTATATGTAATTACATCTACAATATTAGGTTGTACTGTGGTTATGAGCAGAGTTCGAGCTTATCACAGCTTAGGTTTAGTCTCATATATCGATACTATCTAGTTGACCCAGCTGTAAATAGGTATCTGGCTTACATCTAAGGAAGTACAGTCAGCAAGAAAGGAGACTGGCAACCCCACCTCATAAACAAACCATAGCCTCATGCAATGAAGTCTCTAGCACTTCATCCCTGACAGCAGTGTCTGCTGTGTTACTACATTTATTTTGCTGTGGCTATAAAATGCAAAGCCCCAGTAATAAACTTATTTAATAGTTATTCAAACGCATGTAATAGTTGTTTTGTCATGAATTTCATGTATTTAGAGCATTTAAAGATCTATTTAGTCAGGACATTAAAAACTATACCTTCAGCCAAATTTGTTTTGCCGCTCAGTGGTAAATTGTGCTGTTGCTTGACCAGACCTTATTGTCTCATTGTATGTCATTTTGTTATGCCAATATTCCTTGCTTCGTGTGATCACCATGATGTAACAGGCCATTGAAAGCTGCAAACACACTGCATGATGATGCACTTGCTCAAAAAAATAAATAAATGGTATTCGTGTAATTGCCACAGATTTGATAAATATTATTTATACATGGCTATTATAGGAAGCACATATTTAAGGAGGGAATAAAGCAGATGGTAAACAAAACGTAAGTAGGAAATATATTTGAAGAACAAAAATAGATTTTGGGGGGGGGGTGTTGTTGTTATAGGAATACTCCACAATTTTACACATCCAGTGGTCCTAGAGAATGTTCAAAATGCGAAGGTGTACTTAACGTATCATTTCCTTATTTTTCACGTGTACTTCACTTACCTTTAATGTAGGCCAAACCGGCCTATTTGCAGTTCACTCTCTATCGATGCTATTATAAATACAATACAGACATTAACAGCCTTTCATCTTACTTGAATCTTGGTATCCAATCAGGCAAGGATGCCAGGTAGCCAAAAGCTGCTTGAATCTGCGCCTGTTTCTAAGAATCAACGTCACTGCACTCTGGGCATACCCATAGGGGCTCGGTTTCTCTCAGCAAATGACGCAGGGTCTGGTTGCTGATGGTCTCTGTAAGTTGCTGGTTGTACACTCTCTCTTTCCATTCTCTCATGCGCCCTACTCCGCTCGAACCTTGTTAAATTATCGAAACTTTGTAGCCTGTGGATTGCTGCTTCATCTATTACGGTGTCCTTATCTAACAGGTGGTCATTGATTGATTTCCAAATGAATGTCACTTCTATCCATCACTAATGTACCCACTAATGTGATGGTAGCTTTGCTTTTTTTTTTCTTTTTTTGCCTTATTTTCTCTAATCCCTAAGGCGGTGTGCGTTGCACTGTGGTTTTTATTTTGCGCCTGTTGGCCCAGTGCATCCGACTTCAGCATGTATTATATTTAAGGGTCTGCTTCCTCCTACATTTTCTAAGGGTTTGCTTCCCCGAGGCAATGGCTAGTGCTGTGATATGGATCGAATCCAGCACCTTCGAGTTATGAGCCGTGTCACTTAACCACTAGCCCACACCGTCCCCGATGGGAGCTTGTGAGACCAAGATGTCAGCTCTTTCATTGCCCTGAACTTCAGCATGACCAGGGCAGTAGATCCATGTCAACTTCTTGAGGTTTAAGGCTTCAACAACTGCTATCCACTCGTACCTAAGCTATCCCTGCTATACCTTCTGAAGTACGGCTTGCACATCTGTCACGATGACTGCCCTTGTTATATAAGTCTCAGATATCCATCTCAGTGCTGATGTCACTGCTTACATCTCCATTCTCAAACTGAAGGTAGACTAACTGTTGTGGTGTACCTGAGTGGTACTCGGTGAAAAGAATAGGCTCACTGTCACCTTCCAACCATGTCATAAAAGGTGATTTAAGAGAGTCTTGTAAATGGCAACGTCCTCATGTAAATAAACATAGCCAAAAAGATTGGATACATGCTTTCTGTAAAAGTATCAGCTGTAGTTAGAACTTCTACTTTACTTTAAAGGCGAATAATTTCAAGTGCTCGAAAACTTCTTTTAAAAGGGGCCAGCTGCAGTGGTGGCCTATACCTCACATTGAAGCCAACAGCTGAACGAACTGCTTCTGTGGTCAATACTGCTATTGTAGGGAAAAGGGAAGAGTTAATAGAATACCATTAATAGATGTTTCTTCTATAAATAATTGAAACACCTGGAAAAAAAATAATGAAAATGGAAGACAAATTAACTGGCCCTCTGTGGATGATGTTTGTAGGATACCATGAGTAGTTTCTGACACTTAACAGTTAACATGAACATGGCCAGTAGCAGACCGGAAACACCTGACCAAATAACAATGGAAAATTAAGCCAAACTGGCCCTCGGTGGATGACGTTATTAGGATACCATGAGTAGTTTTTTACAGTATACAGTTAAACGTCTCCAATAACAGACCTGAAACACCTGACAAAGAACAATGTAAGTTGAAGACAAATTAACTGGCCCTCTGTGGATGACGTTATTAGGATACGATGAGTAGTTTTTTACAGTATACAGCTAAACGTCTCCAATAACAGACCTGAAACACCTGACAAAGAACAATGTAAGTTGAAGACAAATTAACTGGCCCTCTGTGGATGATGTTTGTAGGATACCATGAGTAGTTTTTTTACAGTATACAGTTAAACGTCTCCAATAACAGACCTGAAACACCTGACAAAGAACAATGTAAGTTGAAGCCAAAATAACTGGCCCTCTGTGGATGATGTTTGTAGGATACAGTTAAACGTCTCCAATAACAGACCTGAAGCACCTGACAAAGAACAATGTAAGTTGAAGACAAATTAACTGGCCCTCTGTGGATGATGTTTGTAGGATACCATGAGTAGTTTTTTACAGTATACAGTTAAACGTCTGACAAAGAACAATGTAAGTTTAAGCCAAAATAACTGGCCCTCGGTGGATGACGTTATTAGGATACCATGAGTAGTTTTTTACAGTATACAGTTAAACGTCTCCAATAACAGACCTGAAACACCTGACAAAGAACTATGTAAGTTGAAGCCAAAATAACTGGCCCTTGGTGGCAAGTTTTAGTTGCATCCATTTGCTTCACAAGGAATATAAGGGGATATAAGCAACAAATGGAAGCACCACTGAAATTACATCTGCTAAACTAAAAAAAACAAACACATGGACATGTGCCAGTATGTGAAGGAGAAAATAACAGTACAGCAAATTGTCCAAGTCTGACAGCTCCATGATAGCAGCTGTGTATCAACCCAATTGAGGAATATGATAGGAACTGTGTTACAACATATCCCTCTCCAACCTAATTCAGGGATATGATAAGAACTGTGTTACAACATAGCTCTCGCCAACCCAATTGAGGAATATGATAGGAACTGTGTTACAACATAGCTCTCGCCAACCCAATTGAGGAATATGATAGGAACTGTGTTACAACATATCCCTCTCCAACCTAATTGAGGAATATGATAAGAACTGTGTTACAACATAGCCCTCTCCAACCTAATTGAGGAATATGATAGGAACTGTGTTACAACATAGCCCTCTCCAACCTAATTGAGGAATATGATAGGAACTGTGTTACAACATATCCCTATCCAACCTAATTGAGGAATATGATAGGAACTGTGTTACAACATATCCCTATCCAACCTAATTGAGGAATATGATAGGAACTGTGTTACAACATATCCCTCTCCAACCTAATTGAGGAATATGATAAGAACTGTGTTACAACATAGCCCTCTCCAACCTAATTGAGGAATATGATAGGAACTGTGTTACAACATATCCCTATCCAACCTAATTGAGGAATGTGATAAGAACTGTGTTACAACATAGCCCTCTCCAACCTAATTGAGGAATATGATAGGAACTGTGTTACAACATATCCCTATCCAACCTAATTGAGGAATATGATAAGAACTGTGTTACAACATAGCCCTCTCCAACCTAATTGAGGAATATGATAGGAACTGTGTTACAACATATCCCTATCCAACCTAATTGAGGAATATGATAAGAACTGTGTTACAACATAGCCCTCTCCAACCTAATTGAGGAATATGATAGGAACTGTGTTACAACATATCCCTATCCAACCTAATTGAGGAATATGATAGGAACTGTGTTACAACATATCCCTATCCAACCTAATTGAGGAATATGATAAGAACTGTGTTACAACATAGCCCTCTCCAACCTAATTGAGGAATATGATAGGAACTGTGTTACAACATAGCCCTCTCCAACCTAATTGAGGAATATGATAGGAACTGTGTTACAACATATCCCTATCCAACCTAATTGAGGAATATGATAGGAACTGTGTTACAACATATCCCTATCCAACCTAATTGAGGAATATGATAGGAACTGTGTTACAACATATCCCTCTCCAACCTAATTGAGGAATATGATAAGAACTGTGTTACAACATAGCCCTCTCCAACCTAATTGAGGAATATGATAGGAACTGTGTTACAACATATCCCTATCCAACCTAATTGAGGAATATGATAAGAACTGTGTTACAACATAGCCCTCTCCAACCTAATTGAGGAATATGATAGGAACTGTGTTACAACATATCCCTATCCAACCTAATTGAGGAATATGATAAGAACTGTGTTACAACATAGCCCTCTCCAACCTAATTGAGGAATATGATAGGAACTGTGTTACAACATATCCCTATCCAACCTAATTGAGGAATATGATAAGAACTGTGTTACAACATAGCCCTCTCCAACCTAATTGAGGAATATGATAGGAACTGTGTTACAACATATCCCTATCCAACCTAATTGAGGAATATGATAGGAACTGTGTTACAACATATCCCTATCCAACCTAATTGAGGAATATGATAGGAACTGTGTTACAACATATCCCTATCCAACCTAATTGAGGAATAAACTGTATAGTCATAAGAAAAGCCTGAGACAGACTGCCAAATCTGTGAGGGGTAATAGATGTTATTATTTGAGAACAAACTGAAGAAGAACAAGTGGAAATACCAGCAGGCTGCAACTCTATGATGACAAGAAATCACATTGCATGGCAGGTAGGTAGCCCGCTTTGGCGACAAAAATTGTGCCAACTGTCAATGAGCACGATGAGTGACTGTGTCCCAGACTGCATGCAATGTGGATGATGTCTTTCCGATATGACCTAACTAGGTGGTGCATGGACAGCTGTGAGGGTGGGACAATTGTAAAGAGGATTGTTTCCTATTCTTGATGGTCATGGCCTGCTTCAAGAGCTGGTTGATGGGGACATCCTGGTGCACATGGTGGGGGCAAAACAGTGACCATTTAGCATGGTGCGTGCGTGTGTTTTCAAGGCATGTCTGTCTGGTGACTTCATTATTTGAGACTCAGTCATACTAGTGAATCACAAGAAAACAGCCCTGGCTGCATATGTGAAAGGCTTCAATGAGCTTTTTGATCGCTGAGTAGAATAGTCTAGATTTTTAGTCCAACAGCAGAATGGGGGACAACACAGGTTGTGTATGATAACCTCTGAATTGGAAAATAATAGAGCATAACTAGATCAATTGTTTTACTATTGTTATCTTTAGTCTATTTGATTTACCTCATTGCAAATGAAAGATTTTTTATGCTTGTTTCATGTGAATGTGTATAACTTCTTTTCCACTTTGACTTTCACGAGTATTTGAGGAATTTAGTGGTTTTCTAGGCTAGACTGCATGCAGTTTCAGTCTTATAAAGTAGTTAAAAACAAATTTGTTCTAAACATTTCCTTTTATGGTGGCTTCTATTTGATCGGCTCCTTTATTATTAGTCCTTCTCTACTTAGCATTTGTTATCCATGCTTGAATTCTATGGCTTTGGGTTGGTACATCTATTATATATTGTATTCATTGTTTGCTGCTGGGATGACATACATCTGATCGAGCGTAGGAGCTGCAGCGGTCAGCAACCCATAGCTGACTGCTAGCATCAGGGCCAGCAAATTAGAGCTGCCAAGACCCTTCTACACCTCCACGCGGTGATCCTGGGTAACAGTCTGCAACAGAGCAGACTGGCTAAGAAGAAGGGATCCAAGAGGGAATGCTAACTCGGTACTCAAAAAAATGCTTGCTTAAGTCGAATGTGTTGGACGGAAAGGTGCAAATATCGCAGTCAAACTGTAAACTACGACACATTCTGTTTTCTGAACTACATTCTGCTAATTAGACCCCTTTCAGGGTTGGTAGCGGGAGATTGAGAACAAACGAAGCCAAGCCATACATCTGATCAACGAGCCATCATTGGTTTAATATTGTTAATTAATCATGTTTTATTTCTCCATCATGTTGTCACTTTTGGTGTGTGCCTCACTGTGCTTTGTATTTGAGCTGATGCTGTTTCCAGGCTCCTACATGCTTTAGATGTGTCAGCTGTACACAGCACATGATGTATTATAAACATCTTTTCTTTAGTCCTCATATAATAATATAATTTACCAGATTAGTCATGATGAGCATTATTTTGTTGAATTCAAACTACTGTTTTGACCTTGCAAATAATATAACCCTTTAATTTATATGCTGTCTAACATGAAAATAAGTGGTCTAGGATATAATAAGGACCAACATTGTGACAATAATCATATTTAGCTATTAAAGGCCAAAAGAACGCTGTCAGCATTTTTCCGGGCGTCCGCTTGATGCCAGAAAAACGCTCATATCATTAACAGCACATTGAACGAAATTTGTTACTTTTTTCAGTGTTTCTAATTTCAATTTCATTGTAGGGAAGTAACTATTATATTTGCTTTTCAAATGTGAAAGTTCCGACATTCATTGTGTGGACATTCAAAGTTGGAAAATATTTGTCATCTTTCATGTCAGTTTATCACAAAAATGTGTAGTGAACCTGGTACTAATAGGTTGTTTTTATCTATAGAAATGTCTAGGGAGTTGTGTACTCTTGATGAATTTAGTAATGAGGATTCACATTTTTCTGATGTTGAATCGGAGTTAGACATAGAATATAACCTACTCAGCCTACTGAATCTGATGCTGAAGATGAGGGGGTGTTGTCCCAGCCAGGACCTAGTGCTGCTAAAAGGGAAAAACATTTGACTGCACCATCAACAGAAAAATGAAGATGCAATATTTCTAAAGCAAATTCTAGAGAAAATGATAGCGAATGGGTTTCAGTACCAAATTTCATCACCGCTACTGACTGACTGAGACCCAGAACGCATTTAGATTACTGCCAAAATGTGGTCGACCATGTGGAGTTAATGGAGACATGCAACTCAGTGACACATGAACTCCATTTGGCTGCTACAGAAAATTATTTTATTGAAGATATTATTCATATGTGGATCACTGTTATTCTGAAGTACACTAAACCAATCTGCATTATGTTTAAGTGGTTATTTATGAATTAGTGACGTTTTTGTGTGTAAAAAATAGTTTTTATTACCAAATAAATGACAATATAATTATTAACAATTACTTGTAATGTTTTATGAAATTCGACAAGACCTTCATATTCTTGCTGCATATTCATTTTCCTTTAATTTGATATATAACATGTTTGTCTTACTTGTGAAATAATTAGGAAAGGCAAGTTTTATGAAGAGACTGCTTTTATAGAAAAAATTCTGGAAAAACTAGTAAAAAATGATGGCCTTTGAGAGTTAAAGCTTATCGACTTTGACCATGTTTTAAAAAAAAAAAATTGATTCACAGCCTCATCCTAGGGTGTGCATGATATAAAAACGACATTGTAAACAATCTACCGGTTTTCTCCCACAGGGAAAAATATTATCCTGCTACTGTTAGTGCATTTTTCATGATGGTTTAAGGAAAAAACACTTTTCAATATATTTCTTGAGGGAATTATGAGTGAGACACTTGGAGATCATGTTGGTATTGTCAAGATAGGGGACCAAGCTATTACCAACCGTTGCACTGCAGATGACATTGATTGGTTGGCAAGAACAAAGACGGAATTGGTCGGAAGGCTTGACGAAACAGCTCTTGACTATGGTATGGAATTAATGGTGGAAAGACAAAATTAATGACCAACAACGTCAAGGGTTTCAACCGTAGGATAAAAGCTAATGGCCAGGAACTTGAAGTGGTCCATTGTTTTAAATGTCTGGGTTTGATTGTCAGTAATGAGGGAACAAAATGTGAAGTGTTCACCAGAACAGCACAGACAATAGTTGCGCTTGCTTGGCTTAACAAAGTCTGGCAAGATAAACAGTTAGCCATATGCACGAAAGTCAGATCAATGTGTACATTGGTTCTGTCAATATTCCTCTATGCTTGTGAGACATGGACAACTATAGCTCACCTACTGTAGAGGATACAGGCCCTGGAGATGGGATGTTTCAGAAGACTTCTAAATATCATGTACAAAGACCGAGTTACAAATGAGGAAATACAAGAAAGAATTACAACAGCAATACAGGCTTTGAAGGCCTCTTGGCAATGGTCAAATGAAAACTCAATTGGTACGGCCACATATTGAGATAAAATGGTCTTGCAAATAAGATTCTGCATGGCAGGGTGCAGTGCGGACAATGAAGAGGTCGTCCCAAAAAAGAGTGGGAGGACAACATAAAAGAATGCACCAATCTCCTACTATAGGAGGCACAGTCAACGACCACTGACAGAGAGGGGTTACAGGGGTATCTTCACGTGTGACCCAATGACATCACTGGTTACAGGATGACCTGATTTCAAAGCAGGTGGGAGAAAAATGGTATTCCTATAGAAACAGAAGTTTTTTTTTATTCTACAATCCAAGACAGAGGTTTCTGACTGAAGTGTCGCTTCATGGGGGCATAAAACGAGCATATGAAACCGAACGCAAAGAAGAAGAGAAGAAACAAAGTATTTTATATGTATAATTACATCTTGAGGCACAAATGTACTTCTTGCCATAGTTTTTCCATTCCTGCTGTGAACATATTATTTCTCCTATAAAACAAGATTGAAATTCATCAAGTGATTTTGTAGGACAGATATATCTGCTTAGAAAACAGATTGATCTCATGAAATTCATCTAAATAGCTGAAGATAGCAGGAGTCATTAAACACTGATTGATTAATGAACAGTAAAGAGACACCACTTGTGCATGGATTCTTCTTCTTCTTCTTCTTCGTACGCTGTCAGACGTCAACCTGAATTTTTTCGAAAAAAGCAGCGGTCATCCTGAGGCTGTCGACACTGCCATAGGGCTTGTCTTGTGTTGGCACTGGTGATGGCTACATCTGCTTTCTCTGATCCTCGTATGTCGGGCAGTTTTGCAGCAAATGTTCAGCAGTCATTTTCCTGGTGCCACACGAGCATTCGTCAGTGCCACCTATCTTCAATTTGCTGAATAGGTGGTACCTCAGTCTATTGTGGCCAGTGCAAAGTCTGAAAACCACGATCTGCTCTCCTCTGTTCAACTGGTAATAGGCATCGTTTTTTGTGTAGCCAGTATGTTCTATTTCCCATTTCGTCTTGTATCTAGCTCTAATAAGCCTTTTTGACTCTTCGTATGTCACACTAGTATCTGGTTGTGGTAGTCTTGCGCTTTCTTTTGCCAGTCTGTCTGCCTCCTCGTTGCCTTGGATGTTACAGTGGGATGGAACCCACTGTATCACTATTCTTTTTGGTGCGGACTGCTGGCATAGTTGACAGAGTACTGCTCTTAAATAATTGAGTTCAGTATTTTTCTGGCTTTTTAGTGCTGTGCATGGATTGAAAACAGCTGTGGTCACACAAATGGTACACAAAACATGTTTGCTCCTCCCCATAATATACGTGAACAGATGTAATTAAATGATAAATGAACTGTCCAATTGAGTTATGAAATGTTTCTTTTCTGTCGTAACAGTTTCCTAGCAGGTTCAGGATTGATAAAGACAGCCAGTCCTGTGTCAGAAGCTGACTCCAGTGATCGGCTCCTATCAGAGACACAAGGTAATGGGCCAGTTACTGTGCCGGACTCACCAGCCACAGCTACTGTGCCCCCGCCATCACTGCTGATGGCAGATGGTGACTCGAGCAGTCAGGAACCAGACACAGCTCAAGGCATGCTGAGCCCAGCCCAAAAAATTGAACAAGCCAGGTAAGGTTGGGGATATATTACATACAATTTTTATAATTCCATTTGTTCTGTATAGGGTGTTTAAAAGAAAAAACTTAGGAAAATATTCAGAACAAATCATAACAGTGGAGAACGATTAGTGTGATCTTTTATAGAAAGAATACTTGTTAACCACATGATACACTTTATTTAAAATAAAAATTAAGTAGGGTAGAAGTTGAAATAGCTTACTTTATGTAGTTTAACAACAAAAATCGAATTTGTTCTACGTACAGCTCAATAAGTTATTGAAAATATAAACATTTTTTTATAGTTAGAACAAATCAGGACAGTAAAATGATGATGAGGATTTTAAACAATAAATTGTCAAATTATGAACCGATTCATTAAAATTGGGGACTCGTGTGTGTTATTTCCTCCCCATTTATATTGAGTATATCATGTAGAAATATGGACAATGTGCAAAGTAGTTTTTACACATATATTTTTAAATCTCAAAATCTCCGCCATGTTTTCAACTGTCTGCTGAGGAAACTATGAGTTGGAGGATAATGAAATTTTGCAAAATTTACTGTTGGTATGTGCTATTTACACCAGAAGTGACATCATCATGCACATCGTACGTATGTTCACTTGTTGCAGTTTGGTCTGGTTTCATTTGAACACGCCTTGTATAACCAGTTAGCTATAAGGTGCATATTTCTAAGTTTTTCTGTGTTCACAATCTACAATAATTTTAGTTACTTCAAAACCCATTTTGAAAAGAACTAAACACATTTACTGATACATTTCAGAGCTCAAGCCAAGGAAGCCCAGGACATGTTTGATGCAGCCATGACTGTTTTGCATAACGGTCCAGTCTGATAATTACATTAAACACAGTATCCATCTGTTTACTCTTCCTTTCCTTTCATTCTGTAAACATAGTGTTGTACATATGTAAACATGTTTAGTCTCATTCTCACATAGAAGAACATCCTTGGTCTGTTTGTCTTGTTTGGATGTAGGCACTAAGGAACGGTATTTCCGACTATTAGGGTGTAGGCACAAAGTAAAGTTATTTCAAACTGTTTCGGTGTAGTCACAAAGTAAAGTTATTTCAAACTGTTTGGGTGTAGGCACAAAGTAAAGTTATTTCAAACTGTTTCGGTGTAGGCACTAAGTGAAGTTATTTCCATCTGTTTTTGTGTAGGCACTAAGTGAAGTTATTTCCAACTGTTTTTGTGTAGGCACTAAGTGAAGTTATTTCCAACTGTTTTTGTGTAGGCACTAAGTGAAGTTATTTCCATCTGTTTTTGTGTAGGCACTTAGGGATGTTATTTCCAATTGTTTTTGTGTAGGCACTTAGGGATGTTATTTCCAATTGTTTTTGTGTAGGCACTTAGGGATGTTATTTCCAATTGTTTTTGTGTAGGCACTTAGGGATGTTATTTCCAATTGTTTTTGTGTAGGCACTTAGGGACATTATTTCCAACTGTTTTTGTGTAGGCATTAAGGGACGTTATTTCCAACTGTTTTTGTGTAGGCATTAAGGGACGTTATTTCCAACTGTTTGGGAGTAGGCACTAAGGAAAGTATTTCCAATTGTTTGGGAGTAGGCACTAATTGAAATTAATTTCCAACTGTTTTTGTGTAGGCACTAAGTGAAGTTGTTTCCAACTGTTTGGGTGTCATCACTTAAGGAAGTTATTTCCAACCGTTTGGATGTAGGCACTGTGAGATGCTATTTCCAACTATTTGAGCGTAGGCACTTTGAGATAAGATTTCCACCTGTTTGGGTGTAGGATCTATTGCATGTCATTTCCAACTGTTTGAACGTAATCACTTTGGCACACTCCCAACTATTAAGGTGTACACACTTTGGTACACTTCCAACTGTTAAGGTGTACACACTTTGGTACACTTCCAACTATTAAGGTGTACACACTTTGGTACACTTCCAACGGTTAAGGTGTACACAATTTGGTACACTTCCAACTGTTAAGGTGTACACACTTTGGTACACTTCCAACTATTAAGGTGTACACACTTTGGTACACTTCCAACTGTTAAGGTGTACACACTTTGGTACACTTCCAACTGTTAAGGTGTACACACTTTGGTACACTTCCAACTGTTATTATATAACCACATGGGACAATATTTCCAACTGTTTGTGGGTAGCCACATGGGACAATATTTCTCCCACTTCCTTTTCTCCTCCTCCAAATGTCCTTGTTTAATTAAAGTTAAACAGGATTGTAGAACAAAGGAAACAGATCAAAGGTGTTCAGGTGTTGACATAGAGTGTGAACTAATATGTACTGTTTTGATATTGATTTGTTATGTATACAGAATGCTCCAACAGTAATTATTGACCAAGAAAATTGCTCTGTGTTGTTTGTGCATGCTGTTCTGTATTTTATTTAATGTCTGATGTTGCTGAAGTGACACCAATAGGATTAACTGTGAAAGAAACAGTATGGTAAATTAATCTGTATGTATTGCTATCTAAATCAGCGGAACTCAAACACATGACAAGCCATATCCTGTGACATGAGAAACGAGAAGAGAGAAAACACACTTACAAAATGTAACATTAAGTTAGGACTAAATTGACAAATTCAAAGATAACTATGATATATAAATAAGTTTTACATACGTAATAGAGAAGCTGTTACTTTAATCAAAAGGTCTTTTAACAACTAAGATTGACAGATTCTTTTGTGTTGTGACTCTTGGGTCATCAAAGCAGTCTTTGTGCAACTGATCTAAAGTAACAGAAGCCATTTATTTAAATGCAAAAGTGATTATCAGCTACAGAGACAAAGTTTTTTTTGTGGTGCATCTCTTGGGCCATCAAAAAAAACTTTATGCAGCTGGCCTATGGTCAACTAACTTGACTTTAAGCAAGCACAAAACAAAAAAAATACCATGAGTTCATAAGGCATGTCTCAATCGAAACTAGTAGAGAAAAGACAGTGACTGGCCCTTTGGGTTGAGTATCGGTCCCTTTGTGTAATATATTGGAGTACAGCAAAATGTTTTGTTTTTGCACTGATTTCCATAATGACTGGTAGATACTACAAGAAAGCCATGCTATTTGTGCCATGGTTTGCACTTGATGGGCCTAGCCCTTTGTTCTATCAGTTGCCTCACATTATTCCTGTCATGTTATAATTGGGTGGAAAATGAATGATTTACAGCTCTGATCATGTTTCATTATTTCCATTATATTAGCTCTAGCTTAAAAGCGTAATGATGACTTCTTGTTTCATTGTCCTGAAAACTTCTGATCTCTCAGGGGAACATACATTCATGATAACCACACAAAAAAGTTTATTTCATATAAAAATGCAGAAGAAAGTCTTAAGAAGGGAATCTATCGCCATACTGTAGACCACAGAGGGAAGACAAAAGAGAGGTTGATAACTTGGCCCAAAACAGAAGCCAAAATTGCGATCAGTAACCAAAGCTGGTGGATCGTATGAAAGAATGCCACGATCAAGGTGAACATGAGGGATTTTGTTGCTGCCCTTAAGACACCATTAGGTGTGATGGCCACTGATCACTTTGTTAGTTCTGATGAAGACGGATATGTTGGACCAAAAGGTGCTGACGTTTGACAGCGTACGAAGAAGAACAAGAAGGACCAAAAGGTGCAAATATCGCAGTCAATCTGTAAACTAGCGACACAGCGCATTCTGTTCTCGGACTACATCCTGCTACTTACAAAGCCTTGTTCAGGGATTGGTAGTGGGAGATTGAGAACGAAGGAAAAGAAAAAGACTCAGTCTTTGACCAAGGATTTTTTTTTTAAATAAAGAAAATAAAGAGCCATTTTGATATTGCTATTAACTCTTTACAGTTTGCCAAAATTTAGTACATGGCATACTTTGCGGTCAAAGGCAAGTACCGCGACGCCATAAATCAAAGAAGTTTTTTTTCAAAACAAAATCAATCATTATTAACGCTTTTGTCCTGGATAATTTGGTCGATTTCTGTCATTCCATCAGGCCAAGTGCCGGAATTCTGTACGTCAAAGTTTTATTCAAAATATAATTAATTAATATTGAACAAATTGAGCAAGTGGATCAACCACTACCTCAAACAAAGAACGGCCAGAGTCCAAGTACAAGGGCAGATGAGCAAAAAGGTGACACTCGAGCAGGGAGTACCCCAAGGGGGAGTACTGTCACCCACACTCTTCCTGGTATATATAAACGATATTACAGAGAATATACCAAGAAGAGTCCATAGCTCAATGTTTGCAGACGATCTGGCTATGTGGACCTCTGAAAAGAATCTCACCATAGCAAGAAATCGGATGCAAACGGCCCTAACATCGCTGGAAGAGTGGGCGAACTCATGGCTGGTCAAAATAAACGAGGAGAAAACCACGTGCACAATATTCTCGCTCTCATTAAAACCCCAAAGTACCAAATTAAGCCTAAATGGCAAAATCCTGCAGCCAAACGACAACCCAACCTATCTGGGAGTCACATTTGATCGGCGCATGACATGGAAAAGTCAGATTGAGAGAAACCGAATGAAAGCCAGAGAAAGAATGGCGATCATGAGGAAACTTGCTGGCACAAGCTGGGGAGCAGACGAAGGCATACTAAAGAAACTGTACACTGGAAGAGTGAGACCAGTTCTCGAGTATGGCATCGCGGCATGGACAACAGCAGCGAAGGCGAACTTCGATAAAGTTAACAAACTTCAAAACCAAGCTATGAGAATCATAACTGGTGGAATGAAGTCAACGCCAATTGTAGAACTTGAAAAGATTACAAAACTGCAATCCATGACCGACAGAAGAGACTGCAGAGCCCAGCTGCAGTCAGAGAAACTCCGAAGACTGACGGACCATCCAATGTACCAGAGGCTAAACAATTTGGGAACTGGGAAACTAAAGCGGAGAAACTTTGCAGAAATAGCCAAAGCAAAGATGCACGAAGATCCCATAAACGCACTAACAACACCAAAACCCATCACTACTGTACGAAAACCTACTTGGAGGCAGGATATATTTCCAGAGGTGGTAGAAAATATACCAGGTATTGCAAACAAAAACTGCCAGACCGAAAAAGAAAGGAGAGACACTACCTTAAGCTTCATAACGAAAAGCTACCCAAGCATGGACTGGACCCATGCATACACCGACGGTTCTGTAACAAACACTACACAGAACGGAGGGGCTGGAGCATTCCTGAACCTACCAAATGGCAGAAAAATAACACTGTCATTCGCTACTGGTAAGTACACGAGCAATTTCAGAGCAGAGGCAGAGGCACTGAGGGCGGCAGTGGAAGAAATGGTAACACACAGTGAAAATGAGAGCCATATAGTCCTGCTGACAGATGCTCTCGAAGTAGTCACAGCGCTAAAAAGCCAGAAAAACACTGAGCTTAATGACTTAAGAGCAGCACTCTGCAAACTGTGCCAACAGTCCGCACCAAAAAGGGTAGTGGTACAGTGGGTTCCGTCACACTGCAACATCCAAGGCAACGAGGAAGCAGACAGACTGGCAAAAGAAGGTGCAAGGCTACCACAAATAGATACCAGAATGACGTACGAAGAGTCAAAACGGCTTATCAAAGCCAGGTACATGTCCAAATGGGAAACCGAACATACTGGTTACACCAAAAACGATGCCTATTACCAGTTGAACCGAAGAGAGCAGGTCGTTGTCTTCAGACTTCGCACTGGCCACAACAGACTGAGGTACCACCTCTTCAACAAATTGAAGATAGGGTGTACCGACGAATGCCCGTGCGGTACTGGTAAAATGACCACTGAACATCTGCTGCAGAACTGCCCGACATACGAGGATCAGAGAGAGCAGATGTGGCCATTGCCAGTGGAACTGCAAGACAAGCTCTATGGTAGTGGCGAGAGTCTCAGGATGACCGCCGCTTTTTTCGAGAAAATAATGGTTACTGTCTGACTGTGTACGCAGAAGAAGAAGAAGAAGAACAAATTGAGCTAAAATTAAAATCTGACCTTTCTTATATGTCCCAGTCTGAACTGGACATTTCTTAAAAATATCCACAAGTAATCATTGTTCTGATCAAATAATAAATCCTTTCTCTCTTATTGAAGCCCAAAATTTCTCACTATAAAATGTCAACTTTGAAACATAGCAACTTTATCAGATGTCTACATGTTTAAACATCAGTTGCACAGACGTTGGCATCTTGAAATGCCATTTCTAAAACAAAATTAAATTTCACAAACTAAATCACAAAACTCAAATGCATGTTTCAGAAGTCTGAATTGGTCATATATTGGTTTCACTGCTGCTAATGATGACGACTACGAGCTAGAAAGAGTTCAACAAATTGAGCTAATATTTAATTAGAAGATCTAGAGAGACATTTTAAAATTAACTGTAACATGAAGAATTCATTATCAATAGAATTAGCACATTCACTTTCTTCTGTGTCCAAAATTTAAATCCTACTTGTATTGAATATCCATATGTTATCAACATACACGATCATTGGCCTGATCAAATGTAATTTCTCTCTCCTAATTTCATCGCGACAAAAACCACAAGTTATAAAATTTATCCTAATCATAATTATAGACACACCTGCAAGAACTCTTCATTAAATGAAAGCTGCATATGTGCCGGAAATTCTGCCATAAGTTATTTCAGTCTAAATACATAAATGTCGCAGCTAAGTAAAAGGACACAGGTGTTATATGTTGATTTTGGTTGATGTATTGCACACCGTTAAACCATATCATATGGAACTGCAAAGAGTTAATATTACAAAACTAGCATTTGTACCAGTCTGGACTAACCATTCATTTTTTACAAATAATCACATAATTTTTTATCCTTGCAGAAATTTTAGCAGACTCATATAAAGGAAAGGTATTAGAGATTATAATAACAGCTACGCGATACTTCTTTGCAGATTTAGATAATAATGCTTGATCTGCTAAAAGCTCATTTCTAATTGGCATTCACACCACATTTTAAAGTCTTTTTAGTCACTGCTCTTCTACTTTGGGGTGTAAAGGTTAGATAAGAGAATGCTGGACTGTTCAATCTACTGTGGTGTCGCATCACTCCCAGTGGACTTGGGTGTCTCTTGCGGTCGGCATGACTATTATGGTAGTCGTCTTTCTTTCATTCTGCGGACATCACCAAACTAATATAATTGTGATTGTTCCACTCAAGTATGCAAGGACTTAGTTTTGATGTAACACACCACACAAACTAATGATAGCTGTAGTTCAAGTGGTTTTCCAGGGTACATATGGTTTAAGCTCTTGAATAATAATGAGAAAAAAAGGACGTTTGAGTATACAGAAATATGTCTTGTGTTTATGCTTTTTCGTATCACATGTTCCCAAGCCCCCTGAATGTTTGTTCATTGTTAGAGTAAGTTTATCAAATGTAGTAAAGTGATGTCTGTCCTGTTATTATTTGCTCTTTGTGCTTATTTTTTTTAGAAGTGATAGAATATAAGTAACGATGTAAGTGGACAGATAAGATCAGATCAAATTGAGTGTTTTATGAGATGTAAATTAGAGATATCTTGGAATATATGTTTATCGTGGCAACCACATATACAACGATAGACTCTCAGATAGGTAGTCAGTATTAGAAACTGCCATGTCCTTTATAATGACGCAAAATTTATGGGAAAAACTATTCTCCTGTGGTTGACATTAAAATTGAGTAAGTCTTCCTTTTTTTTAAAGAAAAGGCATGTTTGCTGTGTCTTCTTCTTCTCACCATTTATTTGGCTCCTCATAGCCACTGCTGCAGCCTGTGTCAGACGTTGTATTTTACTGCAGTAGTTTCTGTAGCAATATATGTTAATAGATGAGGTTCATAGCACTCTTTAGTTACCTTTTCGAACGTGCCTAGATGGCTGAAGTGGACCTATTCTGTGCTCCTTGTGACCCACACAGTTCCTTAAAATTATGGATTGTACATGCGGTAAATGCATAGAGTAAATGGTAGAAGCAATCACTCCTTGGTGCATATGCCATTTACTACATTTTGCCAGCATATATCCTGGGCTACTCTTTCCAGGTGTAACCATTTAGTCATAGTTTCCTCTCACATTCTCTTCTCAATATATTTTTAGGTCTGCCTCTCTCTCTTCCCTTAAGGATTCTATGTTAGCGCCTGTCTGGCTATGTTGGGTGGTGCCTTCCTCAGCATATGGCCTATTCAGCCGCATTTTTAATCTCTTAATTTGTTGTTCCAGTGGTTGCTGTTGGCTCCTTTCCCATGGGTCTTCATATCTCACAATGTCTTGCCGCTTTATATCCATTATCCTTTCCTAGCCTGCCGAAGACGGATATGTCAGACCAAAAGGTGCAAATATCGCAGTTAAACTGTAAACTAGCGACACAATGCATTCCGTTCTCCTGACTACATCCTGCTACTTGTAAAGTTCTGTTCAGGACTTGGTAGCGGAAGATTGAGAACGAATGCAGAAGAAGAAGATCCTTTCCTAGACATATAATAACAAAGGACTGGAGTCTGTTGTGTTGCCTTGGTGGAAGCAGTAACTTCGGTAAAATATTAGAAGATAATTGTCAAAATAATCTCATAGCAAATACTGTCAGTAGTGATCAAGTGTTCAGAAATGGCACTGTATGAGGTCTGAGCTTTTGTGAAGGGGCGCTATATGTTCTCAACCTCAATATCTTGCCTTCTCAAACAGCAAGTTTCCCATTTACAGCTGGTTAGACTGGAGTAAGGCACAACGTTATGTTAAAGTAAAGGTAGCCCTCCATAGCAGACATGACTGTCGGCAATGAAACGTTGGAGGTTCATTGAACGAGACCACAGCTTGTTTATGAGGTAGGGTGACCAGTTCCCTTCCCTGCTGCTTTTCCTTCCCCAACAGTAAGCCAAATACCCATTTACTTATGGGCTAACTTGAATGTGTTGGTAATGGAAGTTGAACCCTGCATTTTTGTTGTGAAAAACGAGGGATTTAACACTTTGCTAATCAGGTTATGTACCTGGTCAGTTTTGACATGAGCTGAAACTCTATAACCACTGAACTACACTGAAGTTTAGAATCAGGATGTGAATAATAAAAAGCATGATCAAGGGCAATATAAACATACTAATGCATGTAATGTCCTTTGTGGAATGTTAAAATGGTAGAACTGTGTGAGAACAGCAAGAATTATCAATTATGTTTTCAACTAAATATCCCTCCTTTGTCAAGGATTGGACAACTGAAATCAGCGAATTAAGTTTTATGAATATAGTATTATTGATAAAACAAATCATAATAGAATCCACAAATTTGTGTCGGCAAATATAAAGTATCTCAGCCATTGGTTGGCATGGAATAATGAAGAGAGTATAAAAAGTTAAAGCTCAAGATATATTATGTAAAAAAGAAACTGGAAATCTGTGCTGTTCTCATTTGTACAGTCCTTGAAAGAGTTGTTTGCTGCCATTATTTTACTATCAGGAAGTGTAGACACACTGTCTTTATACTGGTTTAGAAGACTGCAGCGTATGCATTAATTGACCCTTCTTCCACTACTGTAGCAATGCATTCCAGGAATTCACCGCTCTTCGGCCAAAAAAAATAGTTCCTAATATCAAATCTGGATCTTTCTTTAACTAATTTGCATGTATCCTCTTGTTCTTGTAGGCGGCTGTATTCCGAAAAACTTTATAGTCTAATTTGTCCTTTCCGTTTATTATCTTATAAACAAGTAGTAAGTCACCTTGAATTCTAAATTCTAGATACTATCAGCCGATTTTTCCTCATAACTGGAATCCCACTATCAGTTTTGTTGCTCTTCTTTGTGCTGCCTATCTTTGTATATCAGAAAATTAATATAATAATGTTTACAAGTATTTCTATGTGGTTTTCTTTTCTCAGTCGACTGGATATGCAGAGTCATGTTCCTTCACCATATGTTTAGGTTGAATCAGCCGTACACATCTATTACTGTTTGAGTGTAAAACTACATTTTAGACTTGTTTGTATTTCAGTTATTGCCGGTACTGGGCCCAGCTCATGTGATCTGTACCAGTTGTAGGCACTTTTCTCCAGATAAACCAAACTGTTGACAGATCACTGATTTGATAAGCATGATTCGAAGCTGGAATCAACCTGGTATACAAATCACCACCAAAAAAATGAATCAGATATTTTCCAATAGAATTCTCTATTCCGTCCTTTATAACTCCAGTAGAACATAGACAATAGCACTAGTTTACCTTTCTGGATCCTTGTCAGATAATGGATAAAACAATCAGGAAATGTCAAGCATGTTGGTATCTTTCAAGGCAGACACTAACTCCCTCCAGTTTGTTCAGCCTGTTACTATTCTTTGAATGGTACATCAGCTCTGGTTCATGATTTTCATTTCAGCTTCTATAGTTCTTTGTCAGGTTGTCATGTCGCTCCCTCTATTTTTTAACCGTTCCTCTGGGGTATATATTCTGGTGATGGTATGAGGGTCTCGTCTGAGGAAGTAGTGGATACATTTTCACCATCAACAGGTGCAGTGTGCAGCATAACCTATTTGTTGCTCCAGTTTTAATGCTTTCAGGAAGTTTGCATTTATGTACCCTTGCTGTGATGGTTGTGCACTTTGTTGTACTTGATGAGATTATCAGTCTCACACACAAACTTCTGTAATATCCATTGTTTTTTAGCCACAGTGTCCCTTCTTCTTCTTCTGTGTTCATTCTCAATCTCTGCCTACCAAGTCCTGAACAGGGCCTTGCAAGTAACATGATGTAGTCCAGAGAACGAAATACACTGTCGCTAGTTTACAGCTTAACTGTGATATTTGCACCTTTTCGGTCTGACACATCCGTCTTCTGCAACACAGTGTACCTATTCTTATCTTTCCAAGAAAGGCCCTCCTGGACCCACATTGGCAAGAATTACAATCTGCTGCTACATTATTGCATGGAATGTTACTAGGGAAAATGTAGATCAGTTTAATGTCTTGGCATATAACAAAAAGTGTTTTGGTTGTTCACAAAAAGGCACCGTGCTATATAGATGCCTATTATAGACCACAGTATAATTTTGAGGAGACTGATTTATATTTAAAATATGTGTACATTTTATATATGTTCATTAATTATGTGGCCATCTGATTGACTGTTCTGTAGTGTATTAGTTTCTGTAAAGGAGAAATGGTCGTTTATTCTGTAAATATTATTTTCCAGTATTTTGAAGTTTTGGCAACCAACATCTTTTCCTCCTCAAATTTTTACAGCGGTCTTAGCATGTCAACATTTTTACTTAGTCAAATTGTTTGATGTTGTTGTTTTCTGTCAAGCATAGTCATATGGTCATATATACATATTTATATATATTAGAGGGCTCCATACTACTCAGACACGATTGTGCTATGGTTATTCTTCATCTTATGATCCTCAGGAAAACCAACTATTCACTCTTCTATTCGCTGTATTTTAAATGGGGTATTGTTTCTTGAGCTTTGTTTCAAACCAATATGGTTACTCCACAGTTAGCAAGCTTTTAGCCTGCAAGTGTGTAAAGTCAAGAGGTGGATATTTACATACCCTAGAGGAAAATATTGTGTGTTGTAAAAAGCATATAATTGAAGTTCTCATACTCAAATAATCACATGTATTTCTTTCATAAAAATGGTCATGCGTCTTCACGCATCTCTCATTGCAATACGGTTTGTCCCTCAAATGGGCTGGAGAAGGCCATGTTGTCACTATTCTCTGTGTGTAGAACAGAGAGACTTTGTCCTAATCATTTCTGCAAATGTAGTCCTGCCAAAAGAGCTGACACTGTCTAATTATAGGCTGGATGCACTTTGCTAAGGTGCATTAATAAAGTAGAAGAAAATCAAGATCACCTAACATATTTCAATGAAACCAAAGCACACGCACATAAAATAGACATAACTTGTAATATAAAAAGAAAGGATCAAAGCAACTGTAATGTTGCCTTCATTGATCTTTGCTTCAAAGTGATAAAGACAGGGAGGGAAATATAATGATTATCATCCTGGATAGGTCTTTAAGTCTTGTTTTATTTGGGTCTGAAAGTGGTGGAGGCTTATAAATCAGTTTATTTTTTATTTGTGTCTATTTTTGGAGTGATTGTAATCCATTGTGAACTTCAGATCAAAATCTAGAGACACTGTAATTTAGTGTCGCTTCCAAAATAGAGATTTCTCTATTGCATATTTCGTTGTATCAGATAGCGAATAAAGCAAACATAGATGTGTGAAGATATCAAACTGCAAACAATACAGCTGGAATTATGTGAGAGAGACTGCAGATACAAAAAGACAAAACTCCCAGGAACAAATCTAGCAGTATGAGAATACATAGAACATCTAGGGAAGAGCAAACACTAAAACAGAACTTGTTTTAAAAACATATAGCAGAGAACAGTGGAGGAGAAAATCAGAGCATCTCGGTTGGGCTAAAGATGGCGTCACAGAATATCAACTGCTGTAGTGCTATGTTCCACAGGTAAAAGTAAATAATGAGGGAGAGAAAAGGGTTTCAGGACAAACTTTCTTCTTATCTCTATTTAACTACTTACGAAGCGAAGGGCTGCTACTATAGTTTTACATAATGAGATTGCAAGCCCATGCACAGTCAATTTTAATGATCTTTTTCAATATAATTGGAAGGTTGCAGTTGTTTTATTCGTTGCTCCCCAAGATCCAGGATGACATCAATTTCACTTCCTGATTTGTAAGATCAGAAACTATCTGCACACCAGCAAGTCTTATGCTCAGATTATTACTAGTACTGGATCTTTATTTTTTCCCAGTATTTCATTTTGTTTGAGTCACTACAGCAGCTAGATGGAGTATCTGATGTATGAAGCTTTTAGCTATTTTTGTAGCATATTGACTAAACACATAAATAAATTTGGAATACTAAAAGAATTGTTTGTGGTGTATTTTGTGTACTTAAATATTTTCTGACAAATTTAGTTGATCTTAGCAATAAAGGAAAGTTGTGAAAAATGACTTTGAAATTCTGAATAATTATGTGAATAAAATTCTAGATTTTTACAAATTCAAACAATAAATAAAATAAATGAAATTGTTTACTATTAATTTCTCATTCACTTGAAACATACTTTTGAGAATCAGTGAAAGATCACTTCTGAACCTTTTTCTAAATGTATGATTATTTTTGTTGGTAGATTCATTTTCATGGAATTCTTTGTTGATTCTGAGTATATGACTGCCTTTTGTGTGCTGTGTGACAGTTTTGTTACATAATATAACTGAACAATTATGTGCTGAACTTGTTTTCTCCTGTGGGGTTCTATTAAGGTTATGATGAATAAATATTTTTGTATGGCCTTCTCATCAAATAGTATGCAAGTGTAAAATATTTGTTGTGATTTAGTTTGTTCATTTCAGCTCCCTCGTGTACTTAAGGATGCAAGTTGTTGTTTAATGCCCATGATGAGTAAGTTTACTCTTTTGTGCACTCTGAAAAGGATGTTAAGTGGCGAGTTTTAGTAGCTTTCTTCACATCCCGAGTGTTCTGATGAAGGCGGACCTCGGTCCTCCAGGTGGTTGTGCTATGCTTGGCTTCATCTGTGTGACACTCACCAGACTGCCTTGAAAACAGCTTGTTTCCAGGGAACACTAAATGGAAGAAAGATAATGGTCTTGGTCAGTATATTGTCCCTGACATGATGTCCTGGTCAGTATGTTGTGCCTGACCGGACTAGTGTGTTCCCCAAGGATGCAAGTAATTTCATTATATTATTTTTACCACCTGATTCTATCTTTGGATTTTCTCGTTTGATGTGTAAAGAACTTTCTCTAGGTATTCCTCCCAAAAGACATAAACTGTATTGAATACTGCATGCATTGTATTGATCATCAGAGAATAATTGTACAACCCACAAGAATTCAAAAAGCATTAATGTATTTGTACTACCAGTTGCATTCTTAGATCTTTACTAATTTTGTTTGTTTATGTTCAGCTGTGACTGGTGAGTCCTACAGTAATGGTACTTATTAGAAAGGGAGGTTCAAATGCAGATTATCATAACATTAATGTGAACATTTCAGCCTATATAGTGGCGTTTATAAAGGTGCTGGATAAAAGAAAATGTTGTTTTTTTAAAAGTGATCTAAGCTAAGCAAATAAACGGCATTGAAAAATGCCACCGGTAAATAATGATGAAACAAATAGTTACAATAAAATTAATGTAAAACTGAATATATGTGATGGACTGTAGTAAGCCTTAATTTTATAATCGCTTGTACTGACGTTCTTCACATATTTAAAGTCTTACGATAAAGCAATTATATCTGTTTGTTGTCACTAATACAAGGTGTTGTCTTTGAGTATGGTTACAGTAATGCCATCATTATTGTTTGGACATTTATTTGAGGTTTTGTTAACAACTGGATTCTTCGGTATACAATGTCACCAAGGACCACATTTATTTATATTCAGTTTGGTTCCTTATTTTAATCACGCATGAGGACATCCATATCACAAGGGGGAGTCAGGAGACTCATTTATTCTAAAAGCTAAAGTTCAAAGTTCCTCTCTACTATAGTAACTCATCTCTTTGAGGTTTGCCTCACCCTTATTGTTCAAATGTTCATAACAGCCTGGCCCTTATATTGAAAAGCTCATATCAAAATTTCAATAACAATACCTATGATGGCTTGCCCTTCCCATATGGAAGGCATCACATATAACAAATTATTTTGTGCACATGTAGTATGTTTAATAGTTTGCTGTGACTCCTCTTCCTCCTTCACTTGTTACATTTCATTGAATGACTTTGGAAGCTAGCTTCAGCTTGTCCACACACAAGAAATAACATTTACTTCATTGAATGCTTCCTGACATGTTGTTGATTGGTTTGATGTTTGTATGATCCAAGCCAAACATTCTAGATATTGATGTATAACCTTGTTGCTAGTATATAAATGTGAGTAAAATACCAACAGCTCGTGGTGTCTTTAACATTGCACATTTGTCATAAGATGTTGTGTTTGAATACCTAGTGCCATGGTCTATATTCATATGCTGGAGGTTGATTTATCCATTTTAACCATTGAGGTGCTACAGAAATTGGGATTGTTTTAAATATTCAGTATTTTCAATAATAGATGGATAGATTAACTGACAGACTGTTGACACAAATAATTTCTTATTGCAATTTTGTTTTCATTTACTAAATGATAAAACTTAGCGTTTCTCACTGTGAAAGAATTTGAAAAATTTCTATACAAAGTATGTTTTTTAAATGACCAATGAAAATAAAACAACTCACAGCTTTGACCATTTTTAAAATTCTAAAGTACCGCAGCTACAACTTAGTGTTCATTCTGACATTGATTTAATGAAGAGAAACTATATGCTACACTTTCTGTTTGGGCATGAGTTTAAATAAGTGTGACACAAGTTTGAGAAACGCTGGTGTAACTGGCACTACCCAAAGAAGTCTACAACATAAAGTATGCATTATTGCATTTTGGGAATTCTGGTTTTTCTAGATAGGGTTTAGTAAGTGTTCTATTTGTCTTTGTTTGCCCACATCCACACAAACGACAAGAACATACAGCGACCAAAACTATTCTCACCTGTAATTTTCGCAGGCAGTGTCACAAGATAAAGTAAGAATTAGAGATATAGTTTGAAACTAGGTCTGCTGAATAGTTTGATGTTTGACGGTCAATGTTAAGTTGAGAAATCTTCAAGTGTTTCATGGTCAATGAGTGGATCTTGACTTGACTTTGTTCGTTTTCAATGTCCTACTCCAGAGTCCTGAAAGGGCTTAAGTAGCAGAATATAGTCCAGAAAATGAAATGAGTTGTGTCGTAGTTTACAGCTTGACTGCGATATTTGCACCTTTCGATCCGACTTCAGCGGGCATTTTTCTAGTACCGGGCTAGCCTTCCCTTATTTAATCTTCTCCCTAGCCAGTCTGCTCTGTTGCAGTCTGTTATCTAGGATCACCATGTGAAGGTGTAGAAGAGTCTTGGCAGCTCTGGTTCCCTGGCCCTGACTAATAGTCAGCTATGCGTCGCTGACCGCTGGAGCTCATGCTGGCCAGGATCTTGATCCAAATGAGTGGATCTGTATGTCATTGTTGGAGGCCCATCAATAGCTTTCTTGTTTCTGGGTAGAGTCCTGTGGCAGTTATGTTGAACAAGAGATGACATACTAGAACACTAGTATTAATCAGGGGTATCATTGTCTGTTGTCAGGTAACCAACATCCACCTGGTTGACCTTTAGTAGATGCCATCTCATATCTTCGTTGGTTTGTCTTTCAAACTCATATTTTGCTATTAGTAGTAAGTTTTCAAGTTTTCCTTTTTGCTGCTAACTAGACCTGGACAAGGAGCAGGTCTAGGCTGTTATACTTCAGACTTGACATGTAGCCTACTCAAATCAGTATAGGGCCTGCACTCTGCCTTTGACAATCCTGGTAACTGTAAGGTTATCATTATGTGAGATCCTGTTATTGAACGTTTCCAACCACCACATCTAATCATCAATGACATAAGAGATGAAGGTGGATAAAACAAAAAAGAGAGAGAGAATATAGACTGATTGCTCATGACAAAACAGCGAAGAAATTTCTTGTTAAAGGTCTACTTGGAAATGCTCAACTCTGTTCCAGAGATCTCATTCTCGACCTATAGCCATGTGATTTTTCTGTGTAAATATGTATTTGTGTGTGTGATGCCCATTTATCACCAGTACAAGATATTTTACTAGTATCTTGATATAACATTGCATCTTACTGTCTGTTTTTACTCTGTATGTCTTGTCTGTCATCAGTGATTTTGCCTTTATTAAGGCTTTATTCATCCATTTAAATCTATTTTCTGTCCATCTGATCATAGATCCTCATCGCTCCCATGATTGTTTCCCTTGAGTAATTTTTGGGCATCTTGGAGAAGTATAGAGTAGAGTGAATGTTAATATTTACAAGTAAAACTGCAGCAAGTAGACAGCACATTTCCAAAAAAACTCCTTCAGTTATAAACTACAAGCAGGTGAATTAAACAGATTGGATACTGGTGTGCCAGTCATAGAAGATTTGTTAGAGACTAGATCTCATGAGTATCAAGCATTCTTATATTGATATCACAAAATTAACTTACAACAATCACATACATTTACTTTTACTAGCATTATTCCAGGCTTAGAAGCAGATGGTTGAACAGTTTGGATGTCCGCCTTTAGCCATTAGTTCAAATCTTCCGTAAGACATTATTTGTTTGTATTGCAGGTAAAATAAAAACCTGGTCTGTACAGTGCGTGGTGACTGCTTGTTCAAGTGGTCTTTATTCCTCATTCCTATAAATCTGCCGGTGCACATCAGCAATTAGAAAAAATACTATAGTGATAGATCTGATCTGTTGAGACATTGGTCTTCTAGTCTGGGAGATATGGGCTCAGAATCTGGTAAAGCTTAGGCTTTTTCTATTGAAGTGAAATGTAAACAGAGCCTGCCCACTACACATCAACTACTTCTTAGCCAAATGCTATTATTCTTAGCCCAGTGAGTCGCTTTCTGGGATTACCAGCAATGGGGATCGCACTATCATGATTATTATAGTTGAATAAGTTTGTCAGGTAGATGTCAATCAAATGAAGAAAAATGAAGATCTCAATGAAACCGTTGGCTTAACTCTCATTGGCTCTTTCCGTCTTGTCAGACGATAGTAATTGTGCTTTGAAATAAATGGATGTAACTACAGTCCATGACGATAGCGAATGTGACTTGTAAGACCAATCAGAGCAAATTTCCACGGTGTGTACAAGGAAAGTCAGGACCGTTTGCGGCATCATATGGTGTGACATGTCTTTTCAAACGTTGAGTCTTTAGCCTATCAGTTTCTCCTTTGTCTGTATTCCATGTTTAATCATGCCCCTCCATGTAGCACAATCCACGGCATCCTGTTTCCATGATTTCAAATCAATGCCTGCATCATGCATATCCCACTTGCTTACATCCTTGTACCGAAATAGTTGCCAACCCTCTTCCCCAACTGTAGTTCACCATAAACAAGATATTTTGGCTTAACTAAATACAATGAAATAACCCAGTGTGAAGGGACATTTAAAATACTCAAAGTGGACACTTGGTTTGACAGATACTCCTCTGCCACCATGGGGTATAGATGTCTTCTTGTCTTTTTCTTGTGGTTCATAATTTCTACAGAATGGGGTTGTCTGGCTTATGTCCAACTCTCTTATGTCACCTAGTCTCTTATGACAAACCTGACAGGTCATAGTGTTACTATTCATTGCTTCCATGTCAGGTACTCATAGTAGACAACAGCAGGGAAATGAACATATTGACTAAGAGGTCACGTGTTCGAATCATGGTGGAGACCGGGATTTTATTTCACGTGGATCTTTTGGAAAAATTCCCCTGATCTCTGGGTTTTGAGATTGGACTCCCATGTTCATTGCCGAGGACGATAAAAATTCCTTGGTTGTTGGACATCAGAAAGAGTAGGCTTAATGACTGCTGTCCTGACAAAATTAAAAATCTACCCAATTTATGTGTACCTTCCCCCAAGGTGATTTGTTAAGAGCAGCTATAAATGGTGCCTAACTGGCTGTAGGTCTACTTAGCTCTAGTTGAGTCTATTAAGATGGACTTGCACATCAGTAAAAACCACACTCCAAGAAATTGGTTGTATACAGATTCTGTGTAGTCTTCTAAACCAGTATAAATCCTTAGAGTTTATTGAGCTTGGTATGGTAGTTTGTACCTATTATATATCTTGTACAGAATTGATTTTATTACACTCTTTGGCAGATCCATAGGTGCTCAATTTCTTATGGTAAATTGTGCAAATACTGATAACTCACTTGACAGATCAGCTGACTTTCATTGTCTAATAATATTCTGTGCCTGGTAAATAATGTTCACTATAAAATAAGGAAAACTAAAGTTAGTGTGTAAACACAGTTGTCACAAAGGTATATTATATATGAAACATAAGACAAGAAAACAAATTAATAGGTACTCCAGAATTGAGCACAGACCTTCAGGAAAAAACAGTAAAACAAAAATATGAGACAACGAATTCCTCTACGTAAAGACCCCTTATTTTTCTAATTAAAGAAATTGGAAGCTAGGGTGATCGAGCTTCATTGCTGTAGTCTTTCTAGAATGACCTAATAAAACCAATTTAAAAAAATGTAATGTTACCTGGTGAACTAGTCAAATTGTCAGGCATGGATGCGTGTACGGACAGACTGCATACAGTGTATTTAAGCAGAGCGAATCAGCTCTGATACATTGTCAGCCTGCTTGTTGTGTAAGTAAAGATGAGTAAAGGGGGTGCCATAGTAGAAACTGCTGTCTGGAATAAAGAGTTCGAGATTTCATTGTAATAAGTCTCACCATTCAATGCCTTACTTCCCCTAAGCCGGATACTCATTTACAGCTGGGTAGCTTGGATCATTTCCAATGTAGGTTCCGGGTAGTAAAGAATAGGTCCACTGAAAATAAATTCTTCCTTCACCTTTGTCTGGTCGTAACCTACCTGCAAGGCAGCAGTAATTTGATGTATTTTCTAGTAAAACTTACTAAATTATGAAGCCTTTCTTACCCAATATAAAAACCATCTCTGTAAGGCACACAAAATGCTTATGTACATTCTTCAGTAAGAGGCCAAACACAGTTATGGTTCTGTGTTTCATGGGGAGACAATACTTGGATCATGTTGAGACTGAAAAACAAACCTAATTTCTTTGCCATGTGAGACAAGCGCCATAATCACTCTTCCACTTAAATTTCTTGTGCGAAGCCGTAAAATAATAATGATGCATGTTAATTCAAGTTTAATAATCTTTGCCAAGAAGTTTGTGTCTCAAGTCTCCACACCAAGTAGCAGACAGTTCATATGTCAGTCCATCTTCTCATCAAGTACTAAACAGTTCATATGTCTGTCTTCTCATCAAGTAGCAGACAGTTTATATGTCAGTCTGTCTTCTCATCAAGTAGCAGACAGTTCATATGTCAGTCTGTCTTCTCATCAAGTAGCAGACAGTTTGTATGTCAGTCTGTCTTCTCATCAAGTAGCAGACAGTTCATATGTCAGTCTGTCTTCTCATCAAGTAGCAGACAGTTCATATGTCAGTCTGTCTTCTCATCAAGTAGCAGAAAGTTTGTATGTCTGTCTTCTCATCAAGTAGCAGACAGTTTATATGTCAGTCTGTCTTCTGATCAAGTAGCAGACAGTTTATATGTCAGTCTGTCTTCTCATCAAGTAGCAGACAGTTCCTATGTCAGTCTGTCTTCTCATCAAGTAGCAGACAGTTCATATGTCAGTCTGTCTTCTCATCAAGTAGCAGACAGTTTATATGTCAGTCTGTCTTCTCATCAAGTAGCAGACAGTTCATATGTCAGTCTGTCTTCTCATCAAGTAGCAGACAGTTCATATGTCATTCTGTCTTCTCATCAAGTAGCAGAAAGTTTGTATGTCTGTCTTCTCATCAAGTAGCAGACAGTTTATATGTCAGTCTGTCTTCTCATCAAGTAGCAGACAGTTCATATGTCAGTCTGTCTTCTCATCAAGTAGCAGACAGTTCATATGTCAGTCTGTCTTCTCATCAAGTAGCAGAAAGTTTGTATGTCTGTCTTCTCATCAAGTAGCAGACAGTTTATATGTCAGTCTGTCTTCTCATCAAGTAGCAGACAGTTTATATGTCAGTCTGTCTTCTCATCAAGTAGCAGACAGTTCCTATGTCAGTCTGTCTTCTCATCAAGTAGCAGACAGTTCATATGTCAGTCTGTCTTCTCATCAAGTAGCAGAAAGTTTGTATGTCTGTCTTCTCATCAAGTAGCAGACAGTTTATATGTCAGTCTGTCTTCTCATCAAGTAGCAGACAGTTTATATGTCAGTCTGTCTTCTCATCAAGTAGCAGACAGTTCCTATGTCAGTCTGTCTTCTCATCAAGTAGCAGACAGTTCATATGTCAGTCTGTCTTCTCATCAAGTAGCAGACAGTTTATATGTCAGTCTGTCTTCTCATCAAGTAGTAGACAGTTCATATGTCAGTCTGTCTTATCATCAAGTAGCAGACAGTTTATATGTCAGTCTGTCTTCTCATCAAGTAGCAGACAGTTCATATGTCAGTCTGTCTTCTCATCAAGTGTCCATCAGACAAGACAGCTTATGCACTAGTATATCTTCTCATCAAGTGCACATCAAAGACCAGACATATCATACGTATGTCATCTCATCAAATGTACACATGAAAGGGAAAACAGCTTGAATACCAGCCTCTCATCCTTAAAAAACATAACAGCTCATGTCTTCACATCAAATGTGCACACCAAAATCAAAGCAGTTCATACACCCGTCTCACTTTACATCAAAGACAAGACAACTCATACACCAGTCTCACTTTACATCAAAGACAAGACAACTCATACACCCGTCTCACTTTACATCAAAAAGTGTGTGTATATTTAAGGTAGCAATTTGTTTTGCATGATAAGATTGCTAGAGTCATGAACAACCCTCTTTAGTTATCTTTTACAATACTCATGTAGGTACAATGGTGGGTATCTTCTTTTCTCCTTAGTAAGAGAACCCTGTTTCCACACAGGGAATACACCAATCTACAGTTGTGGTATTTCATTTCTGATTGGAGCAAGCTAGTTCCATAATCTGACATTGACTGCAAACAGCTCAGACAGTCAAATAGTATCAGGTATTAGGACATCCTGCATATTTCATATAGCAAATGTATTCAACTATAAAGTTGATGATGATAAATCACCTTTATGCTCCAGTTGAGGCTTGAAGCAAATAGCCACACCTTTTTACAGGAAACCTTTAATTCCAGCATTTTCAGTGGCGATTTCATAGCGTGGTTTTTACATGATGAGGTTGCTAGCCATATACACAACTCTCAATTATCTTCTACAACATGCTTGTGAGGTTACATCCTGGACACCAACGTGGTGAGCTATAAAGTAAATATGACTTAAGTACAAATCATAGGCCAGAGACTGCAGCTGGACCTTCTGCGTTCGCTCTCTTTGAAAGTAGCGGGATGTAATCCGGAGAACGGCATGCGCTGTGTTGCTAGCTTACAGCATGACTGCAATATTTGCACCTTTCGGTCTACACATCATCTTTGGCAGGCAGCTGAACCATTTACAGAAAGTCTCTATCAAAGGCCATACATGCACTTTGTTACAGTGATGTCTTCTATAGTGATTTGTTATAAAATAAGGAGGTTGCTAGTACCAATTCACATCCCTAAACTTGTGCAACATGCTTGGAAGGTTGCGGTAGACCATTCTTTGCTTCCTGACATCCACACAGTCCTGTTGTACTTTACTGAATGTGTCACAGAGCTGTGGGAACACCAGCACAACTGCTGGTTGTGGAGCACTTATTTACCAATGTCTTCAATATCTTCTTTTTCTCAAACATGAATTCTACTTAAATCAGTCTCTCAGTTGTGGTGACTCGCTTCTGATTTCTTTTTTCTTGGAGGTTCTTAATTGAAGACGCTCTTAATGATGAATTCTGCGGAATTATTCATTGTATGTCCCTATCTACATCCCGTTTTCACTGAGTAACCAGGGTTTTATTACGGCATGGGAACAGTTGAATATCTGAATGGCAGAACAGTTAAAGATCTTGTCTCACAGCGAAGGGACTGGGTTCAATCCTCTGTCTCACCTTGCTCTGGTCTATGAAAGCTGTAAATGGAACGGAACTCTGACCCTGCCTAAAAGTTTACCCTAAGTGCCATCAAGAACTGTAAAACTTTCCCTGACAGCAGTGTCTGCTGTTGGAACAACCTTTCCTTTTTTTTACTTTTATTTATTTGTTTTTTCTCTCAAGTTTTATGTTGTTGATACTGCTCTACTGCTCCAAATCTTCTGTTCGTGTAGTGTTTTGTTTCCCACTGTTTGTATCTTTATGTTTATTAACCCAACTAATGGGGACATTTTTATATCCTGCAGGTAAGGTGGCTGATAATAGCAAAGAGGTCATGCTTAACCCTTTACAGTCCAGCCTAATTGAGTAGATTTGTTTCTTCAGACACGGATATTGTGAGTTAGTCCTGACTGTAAAAGAGTAAGAGACAGATCTAATCAGTTTGGCAGGACTAAAGGGTTAAGACAAATTTAATCAGTTTGGCAGGACTGTAAAGGGTTAAGACATCTAATCAGTTTGGCAGGACTGTAAAGGGTTAAGACAAATCTAATCCGTTTGGCAGGACTGTAAAGGGTTAGGACACAAATCTAATCAGTTTGGCAGGACTGTAAAGGGTTAAGAGACAAATCTAATCAGTTTGGCAGGACTGTAAAGGGTTAAGATATGAATCTAATTAATTAGGCCAGACTCACGGCCAAAGACTGATGTGTCAGACCGAAAGGTACAAATATCGCAGTCAAGCTGTAAACTAGTGACACAGCTGATTTTGTTCTCCAGACTACATCCTGCTACTTGCAAAACCCTGTTCAGGGCTTAGTAGCTATAGATTGAGAACGAACGAAGAAGGCCAGACTGTAAAGCGTTAAAGGACAAAATTCTGGCATTTTTTTTAACCTTCTCTTCTATGTTGACTTCTGTCCACTTTTGATTGATCTCTTTCCCAATGGACATCCACTTCACATGACCTTGTCAAACATATAAGCTTAAATGTTATAATCATCTATCCATACTGTAAGATATAGTTTAGTTCTCAGCAAAGGAAATAGAAGCTAAAATAGCACTTTAAAAAAAAATTAAATCAGAACAGCTGTGATGGTCCTTCCCAGAGTAGAGAGTTATTATACTTGTATGGAAAGCGCCAAAACTGAATGAGAATTTCATAAGATACACTAGCTAAATATAAATTAGGTCACAACACATCCCATTCCCAAACTCAACTCATCTAAACTTCTTTCAAATTCATAACTTTCTTACTTTCCCAGCTACATCATTTCATAATAATCCAGCGTAGGGCCTCTTGTTGTAATACCTCATATATATATATTTTTGACATCTTCAATGACTCTATTTTTGTAAGATTAAGATTAGTTGTGCTGCAGTTTACAATTGATCTGCGATATCTTAGTTTCATGTTGTTGTTGTCCCCATACTACCTGCAAATCAGTAGAGGGGGGATCTTCTTCTCTGGCATTCATACTGAAAAGGATGTTGTGACATTGAGTCGTAGTTTACAGTGAGGCTGCAATATCTGTGCCTTTCAGCCCAACACATGCGATTTCAGCTGGCTTTATTTTGGGACCAGGTTTGTCTTCCCCACTGCGGTCTCTATTCTCTTAACCAGACAACACTAGTGCAGCTTGTTTATATGGTATTGGTCAGCTCTGGCTCACTGCCCCTCCCCCCAATTAGCAGTCAATTATGAAACCTGGCTGCTGTCAGCTAATTTACTGTGCTACATCTTTGTCCCCAGTAGGGGGTTTCAAGTTATGCATCTCCTAGATGTATTATCAACTATGGATTACGTGCTTTATCTACCCAGAACGTTCAGGTTTTAGAATGTTAACAAATTAGTACCTTGTCCCTTCTCCTGTTAGTGGTGAGAATCCTGCCGCTGAAATGTCAGGAGATGGGACATGCTGTCAGAATCTATGTGTTCATATATGAATTTGAAGCATTTAGTTAGCATTAAGAGCTGAACATAACTTCCATGCCCAGCTATGACAGTGTTTGGGACCAGATTTGAGCAAATTCACCAGCTACTTTGGCACATTATTTTTTCCATTTTTGTTGTTGCTGGGGACATCAGAAAATTTGAAAAAAATGTAAAATGGCTCATAGAACCAACTTCATAACACCTTGGCACTCCCATATGTATGTTCTTAGTATCTTTTATTGCTGAAAGTGTCAACACCACAGTATAAACTCCGTAGCTCCTGCCTTGGCTCTCTGTTTCCTCTGAGGTACCCATTTACAGCTGGAAGAAGTGGTCATACTATGAAAAACACCCCGACATGCCCGGTCTGTCCAAACTGATTCTAACCTGGTATGTTGGGATTGTAAACCAAGCTCACAAACCTTAGGCCACTGAGTCTATATTTGGCTTAGCTTCATTTGTTCCTAATCTCCTGCTACAAATCCCTGAAAAGGGCTTTGCAAGTAGCAGAATGTAGTCCAGAGAAAGGAATGCGTTGTGTTGTAGTTTACAGCTTGACTGCGATATTTGCACTTTTCGGTCCAACACATCCAACTTCAGCAGAGAATATATATTTGAGCATAGCATTAACTCATAATCTGTCATTGAGACATCTCGGGATATACGTGCAACTGAAGGTAGACTGGTTCTGTTTACTATGTCCAGTATAGGTAAAGGACACTGCTGTCAGTGATAAAGTGTTATTGCACTATGCCTTTACTTTTAATGAGGTTTATACCCTTTCTGTCTGCTATTCCTTCCCTAATAGTAAGCCACGTTTCCATTTACAACTGAGTCGACTGAAATATGTCAATGGCAGAGATGGAACCTAAGACCTCTGCCATGAGAAACTTGCTCTGTTCCACTCTGCTACTCAGGCACTCACTGTAGATAGTATATATTACTAGCAGATTATCTGCCCATCAGTTGGAACTGCAATGTGAAAGAAACAGCAGCTTAACAGTTCATTGTTCTCCCCCTTCTCGCAGCCCTCTCCCACATCACCATTGCACCCTCCAACACACCCATCTCTCAACCCTCCCTCACATCACCATTGCACCCTCCAACTCACCCATCTCTCAACCCTCTCTCACATCACCATTGCACCCTCCAACTCACCCATCTCTCAACCCTCCCTCACATCACCATTGCACCCTCCAACTCACCCATCTCTCAACCCTCCCTCACATCACCATTGCACCCTCCAACTCACCCATCTCTCAACCCTCCCTCACATCACCATTGCACCCTCCAACTCACCCATCTCTCAACCCTCCCTCACATCACCATTGCACCCTCCAACTCGCCCATCTCTCAACCCTCCCTCACATCACCATTGCACCCTCCAACTCGCCCATCTCTCAACCCTCCAACTCGCCCATCTCTCAACCCTCCCTCACATCACCATTGCACCCTCCAACTCGCCCATCTCTTCCCTCTCTTCCAAACCAAATCTCAACCTGTCTGTACTTATTTCAGGTTCAGAACTTTTAAGACTTTCTTGGCTTCGCTCATTCTCAATCTCCCGCTACCAAACACTGAAAGGGCTTAAGTAGCAGAATGTAGTCCAGAGAACGGAATGCGTTGTGTCGTAGTTTACAGCTTGACTGCAATATTTGCACCTTTTGGTCTAACACATCCGACTTCAGCAAGCATTTTTTGAGTACCGGGTTAGCATTCCCTCTTCGATCTCTTCTTCTTAGCCAGTCTGCGCTGCTGCAGCCTGTTATCCAGGATCACCGCGTGGAGGTGTAGAAGGGTCTTGGCAGCTTTGGTTCGCTGGCCCTGACGCTTGCAGTCAGCTATGAGTCGCTGACCACTGCAGCTCATGCGCTGCTCAGCATCTTGATCCCAAAACTTTCTTAATTATTCCATGCAGCTCCCCATACTGTAGTGTCTGATGCCTAGTTTCATCCTTCAAACTCAACTCATCTAAACTTTTTTCAAATTCAAAACTTTCTTACTTTCTCAGCGACATTATGTTGTAGTACCTCACGCCAAGTGCCATTGACCCACTTATGATGACATCACTGATTCAATCAGTCAGTCAAATTCGCTCAAATTCGCCCCACAAATGGTGGAAATACAGAATCCCATTTCAGAATAAATTATGATGATAAGTGTTTCTCAGGGGTAGCAATTGTGCTCCTAGTTTTTTGTGCTGTTTGTCAATGTTTTTTTAAATTTTAGTGTCGGCTTTTTCAACTGCAGACAGTCTTTTTAGTTATATGAGACAGTACAAACAATAACAAAATAATGGATATCTTGATCTAAACTATCATGACCTGGCTGTTGGGACAATATATATATCAGAGAAATGGCATACCAGTCAAAATCTGTGACTGCACTCTTAGCACGTGTGCCTACAGAGTCATCTCTGGACAGACAGACTCTTCTTCTTTGTGTATCTCAGGATTCTATTTTGGTAGTAAGTTATTTGAACCAGGAAATATTCTTGTCTGTTACACAATTACTTCCTGTTTCCTATAATTATCGTATGTTTTTGACATTACTTCATGTTTCATAAGTAATAACGACATTTGTTTTCCTTTCTCCGTATTTTTATTTCATCTATTTTTATTTTCACAGCATTTTTGATTTCATTTTTCACATTACAACCAAAATAATAAACCTACTATGTAACCTTCCGGACATTAATTTACATTTGTAACCATTTCACCACTATATTCTCTATTTCACATTTCTGTTTTGACACTTTAGCACACTTTTATTTCACATTATTTATTATATCTCATGTCACCACTTTGTTCCTCTTTCACAATTTTATTTCCCACTACACAATATTATTTCCTGTTCCACAAATGTAATTCCCACTTCATCACTTTATATTACATAACAGTATATTTATCTTCCATTAAAATACAATGATATTGAATTAAACATTTGAATATCTGAAAGATTACAGCTCTTGCCACTTACTGACTGGGTACCATAACCAAGTCACTTCACACTCCAGTCTACCTTGGTGCAAATTGGTACATAACTGTTTAGAGATAAAGGCAGCAAGCTCAGACCTCATACAGTGGTCTCTTACACTTCGTCCCCAACGGCAAGATCTAGTATGGGACTACCCTTACCCTGTTTCTACCCTTGTACTATTTCAGCGGACAAATGGACAGCTCATCAAACACAAAATTATGCACATCAGTATAGCTCTAGTGCTGTTGTGGAAGGAATGTTGAATATGGTTTTATATTGGCTTATCATGATAAAATTATTGCAATAATATGTGTAGAATATTATATGGGCCCAAACGGGGAGGAATGTTTAGTAACACTGTAGCCTGCTGGGCAAGACGTAAGAGGCGGCAAGAAAGCGATAAACGGGGGTTGGATATCCCATCATGTAGGAATTATAAGCCACATGGAAAATAAAAGCATTTTCTACAACTTATGGTAGAAGAAAAGACAGTCAAATCAAAGATGTTATATGTTAGGTATATCCAGCCAGTAGATAGAGTTGTTGCTGAGTGTGGCGGATCAGCTGGGTGGCTAACATGTGTGTTTTAAAGAAGGAAATGGTGAGGTTTCTTTCTGTATGTTGAATATGTTGAGGGAGCTTGTAATATGTGTGAGCTTGTTCATGCGTACAGTTTATTCACAGTAGCCGAGATTATGTATATAAGTAAGATACAAAATAATCATGAAATTAAAAAAATTATGAATTGATGCTTTCGTTGTTTTTTTTACTTCCTGTTAAATTGTGTGGAGCTGAAAGTTTTCTCACTTAGACCAAGTGTGTTAGTTGTTGTAAACTTGTGAGGAGCTGAAGTTTTCTCACTTGGGCCAAGTGTGTTAGTTGTTGTAAGCTTGTGAGGAACTGAAGTTTTCTCACTTGGACCAAGTGTGTTAGTTGTTGTAAGCTTGTGAGGAACTGAAGTTTTCTCACTTGGACCAAGTGTGTTAGTTGTTGTGAGGAGCTGAAGTTTTCTCACTTGGACCAAGTGTGTTGGTCGTTGTGAGGAGCTGAAGTTTTCTCACTTGGACCAAGTGTGTTGGTTGTTGTGAGGATCTGAAGTTTTCTCACTTGGACCAAGTGTGTTAGTTGTTGTGAGGAGCTGAAGTTTTCTCACTTGGACCAAGTGTGTTGGTTGTTGTAAGCTTGTGAGAAACTAAAGTTTTCTCACTTGGACCAAGTGTGTTGGTTGTTGTAAGCTTGTGAGGATCTGAAGTTTTCTCACTTGGTCCAAGTGTGTTGGTTGTTGTGAGGAGCTGAAGTTTTCTCACTTGGACCAAGTGTGTTAGTTGTTGTAAGCTTGTGAGGAACTGAAGTTTTCTCACTTGGACCAAGTGTGTTGGTTGTTGTAAGCTTGTGAGGAGCTGAAGTTTTCTCACTTGGACCAAGTGTGTTGGTTGTTGTAAGCTTGTGAGGAGCTGAAGTTTTCTCACTTGGACCAAGTGTGTTGGTTGTTGTAAGCTTGTGAGAAACTAAAGTTTTCTCACTTGGACCAAGTGTGTTGGTTGTTGTAAGCTTGTGAGGAGCTGAAGTTTTCTCACTTGGACCAAGTGTGTTGGTTGTTGTAAGCTTGTGAGGAGCTGAAGTTTTCTCACTTGGACCAAGTGTGTTGGTTGTTGTAAGCTTGTGAGGAGCTGAAGTTTTCTCACTTGGACCAAGTGTGTTGGTTGTTGTGAGGAGCTGAAGTTTTCTCACTTGGACCAAGTGTGTTAGTTGTTGTAAGCTTGTGAGGAACTGAAGTTTTCTCACTTGGACCAAGTGTGTTGGTTGTTGTAAACTTGTGAGGAGGTGAAGTTTTCTCACTTGGACCAAGTGTGTTGGTTGTTGTAAGCTTGTGAGGAGCTGAAGTTTTCTCACTTGGACCAAGTGTGTTGGTTGTTGCGAGGAGCTGAAGTTTTCTCACTTGGACCAAGTGTGTTGGTTGTTGTGAGGAGCTGAAGTTTTCTCACTTGGACCAAGTGTGTTAGTTGTTGTAAGCTTGTGAGGAACTGAAGTTTTCTCACTTGGACCAAGTGTGTTGGTTGTTGTAAACTTGTGAGGAGGTGAAGTTTTCTCACTTGGACCAAGTGTGTTGGTTGTTGTAAGCTTGTGAGGAGCTGAAGTTTTCTCACTTGGACCAAGTGTGTTGGTTGTTGCGAGGAGCTGAAGTTTTCTCACTTGGACCAAGTGTGTTAGTTGTTGTAAGCTTGTGAGGAACTGAAGTTTTCTCACTTGGACCAAGTGTGTTGGTTGTTGTAAACTTGTGAGGAGGTGAAGTTATCTCTTGGAGGTTTTGGGCAGATCAACAGGTGCTCTGGGTATTGTGTTGCTCCAGTGACATGTCTCATCATACCTGTCTCTCTATATTCTTCTTGCATTGTTATAAACTAGTTCAGAGTCTATTTGCCCTCTTTACGGTTGAGAGTGATTAACGGGTGGAGGTTGGGATGGAAGGTGTTTAGAAAATATGCGTGTTGTAGTGAGGATATTGGTGTGGAGTAAGCAAGTTATGGGAAGAAATGGATGTTAGGTTGAGAGGCGGGTTGATGAGGGAAGAGTTTGAGGGTGAGAAAAGATGGGCCGGGGATGTGGTGATTTGGTGATTGATAGATAGACTAACAGAGCATGAACAAGCCAGCATAAGAACAACACGAAGACAAGAACATTTACTTATTGAGGCTGCTTTAGAAGAATGGACCAATCTCCGACCAGAAGAGTCACAGGCAGCGGCCAATAACAGAGAAGGATGGCGTGGTGTTGTGAGGATGTCTTCATGTGTGCCATAACGACCTCACCGGTTATGGGATGACCTGACCCTGAGAAGGTTCTGTAGAGTCTGCAGACAAACCAGTTTTCGAGTCTGCCTACAACCAGTTTCAACCCCATAACAAAACCAAAAATAAACAAGTGTTTAGTCTTAGCCGACCTGTCTCTTAGTCTACAGGAGCGGATGACCCTGTGCAGGTCCCAGCTCTGTCATGATCTGTGTTGTAGCCGGAAAGAGGATTTTATGTTTAGTGGGATAGGCTTGAGCAGCTTATTACTCCTATGCGTTGGAACAAGTGCCATGGAGGGTGGTTAACCGGTGTCCGAGTCCATCTAAATAGACTCAAACACTATAGCAGAATAGACCTCCAGCCTGTTAGGTGCCATCTATGCTGCCCTTAACAAACCACTTAACCATGGCCGGTATTATGCCATATCACACAGTCACCTCTTACGACATGCTCTCTGTGGGGCAGTGGTGCTATTCTTGCCCTTGTAGGCCACTCAGGCAAACAACCACCTTCGAGGAAAAGGAGACCCCAATCTAAGTCATCTGGGAACTGGAACAAACTTGAGACAACTATCACTACTGGCTACTTTAGTCGAGCGGAACAGATGATCCTGTAGGGCACAAAAATATGACATGACAGATTGAATAGCCCCGTCCACAGGCTATCAAATGGCTCTATCATCAATCTGAACTAGAGTGCTGTGACCTAAGTGTGGTAAGAGTGAGAGGTTGTAAGTGTGGCTAGAGTGACGGGTTCTGAGTGTGGCTATAGTGAGGGGTTTCAAATGTGGCTAGAGTGAGGGGTTCTTAGGGTGGTTAGAGGGAGAGATTCTAAGTGTGGTTAGAGTGAGGGTTCTAAGTTGGGTTAGAGTAAGGGGCTCTAAGTGTGGTTAGAGTTAGGGGTTCTTAGTGTGGTTAGAGTGAGGGTTTCTAAGTGTGGTTAGAGTTAGGGGTTCTAAGTGTGGTTAGAGTTAGGGGTTCTAGGTGTGGCTAGAATGAGGGGTTCTTAGTTTGGCTAGAGTGAGGGGTTCTAAGTGTGGCTGGAGTGAGGGTTCTAAGTGTGGTTAGAGTAAGCGGTTCTAAGTGTGATTAGAGGGAGGGATTCTAAGTGTGGCTAGAGGGAAGAGTTTTAAGTGTGGCTAGAGTTAGGGGTTCTAAGTGTGACAAGAGTGAGGGGTTCTAAGTGTGGATAGAGTTAGGGCGTTGCTCAAGTATGTAGCTTTATATGTGGGTAGTCTGTAGCCCTACAAGTGATACATGTAGCCCAAACAGTGACTAGAGTATGTGGTCCTAACAATAGCTAAAGTGTGTAGCCCTAACAGTAGCTAAAGTATGTTGCCACAGCAGTAGCTAAACTATGTAGCCCTAACAGTGTCTAGAGTTTGTAGCCCTAACAGTATCTAAAGTTTGTAGCCATAACAGAAGCTAAAGTATGTAGCCCTAACAATAGCTAAAATATGTAGCCCCAACAGTAGCTAGAGTATGTAGCTCTAACATAATCTAGAGTATGTAGTCTTAACAGTAGCTAAAGTGTATATCCCTAACAGTATCTAAAGTCTGTAGCCCTGACAGTAGCTAAAGTATGAAGCCCTAACAGTATCTAGAGTCTGTAGCCCTAACAGTGACTAGAGTATGTAGCCCTGACAGTGGCTATAGTTTGTCACCCTAAAGGAGTAGATAGTCCCAACTCCGACAGTGTGACTGTGGCTCAAGTATTAGAGACTTCACATTGCTATGTTTCTGCGTGTTTGTAGGATGAATGACCAGCTCCATCTCCCCTGCCTTGTTTTCTTCACATTGCTATGTTTCTGCGTGTTTGTAGGATGAATGACCAGCTCCATCTTCCTTGCCTTGTTTTCTTCCCATTGCTATGTTTCTGTGTGTTTGTAGGATGAATGACCAGCTCCATCTTCCTTGCCTTGTTTTCTTCCCATTGCTATGTTTCTGTGTGTTTGTATGATGAATGACCAGCTCCATCTTCTTTGCCTTGTTTTCTTCACGTTGCTATGTTTCTGCGTGTTTGTAGGATGAATGACCAGCTCTATCTTCCTTGCCTTGTTTTCTTCCCATTGCTATGTTTCTGTGTGTTTGTATGATGAATGACCAGCTCCATCTTCTTTGCCTTGTTTTCTTCACATTGCTATGTTTCTGCGTGTTTGTAGGATGAATGACCAGCTCCATCTTCTTTGCCTTGTTTTCTTCACGTTGCTATGTTTCTGCGTGTTTGTAGGATGAATGACCAGCTCTATCTTCCTTGCCTTGTTTTCTTCACGTTGCTATGTTTCTGCGTGTTTGTAGGATGAATGACCAGCTCCATCTTCTTTGCCTTGTTTTCTTCACATTGCTATGTTTCTGCGTGTTTGTAGGATGAATGACCAGCTCCATCTTCCTTGCCTTGTTTTCTTCCCATTGCTATGTTTCTGTGTGTTTGTAGGATGAATGACCAGCTCCATCTTCCTTGCCTTGTTTTCTTCCCATTGCTATGTTTCTGTGTGTTTGTATGATGAATGACCAGCTCCATCTTCTTTGCCTTGTTTTCTTCACGTTGCTATGTTTCTGCGTGTTTGTAGGATGAATGACCAGCTCTATCTTCCTTGCCTTGTTTTCTTCCCATTGCTATGTTTCTGTGTGTTTGTATGATGAATGACCAGCTCCATCTTCTTTGCCTTGTTTTCTTCACATTGCTATGTTTCTGCGTGTTTGTAGGATGAATGACCAGCTCCATCTTCTTTGCCTTGTTTTCTTCACGTTGCTATGTTTCTGCGTGTTTGTAGGATGAATGACCAGCTCTATCTTCCTTGCCTTGTTTTCTTCACGTTGCTATGTTTCTGCGTGTTTGTAGGATGAATGACCAGCTCTATCTTCCTTGCCTTGTTTTCTTCCCATTGCTATGTTTCTGCGTGTTTGTAGGATGAATGACCAGCTCCATCTTCTTTGCCTTGTTTTCTTCACGTTGCTATGTTTCTGCGTGTTTGTAGGATGAATGACCAGCTCTATCTTCCTTGCCTTCATTTCCCGACCAACCCATCAGGTACCTATTTACAGCTACCCAAAAATTAGAAGCACAACAGTAAACAACTGTGTTGACCCATTTTTATGGCTGTGTCTTTCAGCTGTTGTGACGTGTGTGTGGCGAAATCACGTCAACTTGCAACCAAATGCAGCCACGACACACACACACTGGCATATATTTTCACACATGTTTAATTTGATATGCGTTAATTGACCGCCGAATGTCACTCGTGAAAGTCATTGAAGGGCGAAATGTGCAGTGTTGTATTACTGGATAGCTGCACTGAAAGAGGAGGAAAACATAGCAGCCGTTTGGTGACTAATCATGATCAAGTGGCACAGACTATCATGATTTTCCTCAAATTTATACAGCTAGTGTTGTTTGTCCGTACTGTTATGTCCATGTTTTTTGCCTTAATGTTTAACTGTCCAGAAACATCCATGTGTCTTCCTGTATATACTTCAATAACTTGTCAGCAAAACAACAAAACAAAAACACTGTTTTTCTGTTCTTCTCATACTTCCACCCCCACCCCCCACCCAAAAAAAACAAAAAAATCAACAAAACAAAAAACAACCATAATGTCTGCCCTTCCATCGATTTTGGTATGTGTTACACCAATGTGCACAGCTTTCCGTTCGTTATGGGTCCTAAAATAATTGTATTGCTAATTTTCGTCTGTGCTCTGATGTAGATCTCCTACTGTTTCGTTTTATTCCCCCAGGAATAAATATCTTTTGTCATGGTGTGTTGTAAACCCTTAGATCTCACAACTAAGCAAAAGACATTATTCTTCCCTTCCGTGTCATATCCTTTAGAATGCATTAACTTCAAACAGAAAAGTCTCTGTTTTCTTTTAACGACCATTCGTTTTCTTGACATTATTCTGTATACACATTTCTATGTTATATTATCAGGTGATATTCAGTGGTCAGCGACCCATAGCTGACTGCTAGCACCAGGGCCAGCGTACTATAGCTGCCAAGACCCTTCTACACCTCCAAGTGGTGATCCTGGATAACAGGCTGCAGCAGGGCAGACTGGCTAAGGAGAAGGGATCGAAGAGGGAATGCTAACCCGGTACTCAAAAAATGCTTGCTGAAGTCGGATGTGTTGGACCGAAAGGTGCAAATATCGCAGCCAAGCTGTAAACTACGATACAACGCATTCCGTTCTCTGGACTACATTCTGCTACTTAAGCCCTTTCAGGGTTTGGTAGCGGGAGATTGAGAACGAACGAAGAAGAAGAAGAAAGTGGTATTCTTTATATATTGAATACCACTGGATCGCTTACACTTAGCATAATCGTACAACACTGGTTAACCTTATTTCATTTTTAAAAAAACAACATTAACCAGTGTTGTAAAATCCTGCCTCACCCCCCCCCCCCCCCAAACTATCTCCCTCCTCAGACCGCCTCAAAATTAACACATTTAATTGTGTCTTAAATATACAATCAAACAAACACCTACATTGAAGATACCATTTTTTAAAAACTTACTTTTTAATGTCAATGTTCAATGGATAACTGTTCAATGAAAGAAGCTATGTTTACGTTTTGAGGCTCAAATAATGCTGGATTCGCTAATAATTAACGGTCAAAATGAAAACAGTTAGGCAGACTGAAAGTGACGTGTCAATATCACATCGAGACTACGCATTACTTACTACACGACGTCAATACTATGTTGACAATTTGTGAAAGTTAGTTTTGAAAGTAATCCACAATACTGAAACTGGATGTTTCTGATCGGATGTTTCGCAGCCTCGTTGTAAACTACGACACAAGGTCAAAGTGTGCTTGTTTAGACGAACGACAGAAAGAAAGAGAGAGAGGGGGAGGAGGCAGGAGAGAGAGAGAGAGAGAGCGAGAGGGAGAGAGAGAGAGAGAGAGAGAGAGAGAGAGAGAGAATACATCCTTCTCTTGAAACGCCGCTTGTGACTAGACATGCAGCAATCTCAACTACAGAGTTTGGCCAATCCTTGCTCTTGTTACAGATGACCAGAATGAAAGACGACTGGTCATTGTGATAATCACGGAAAGCCAAAAACCAGGACGACCCACTGTTCACTATGCAGACATAATAGTCTATGAGAGAGCGCGAGAACTAAACTGGAACAAAGCACCAAGATGAGGACAGCAAACAGAACAACATGACCTTCTCTCTGGCAAACCTTTACATCACAGATTAAATTGTTGACGCGACATATATCTGGCTGGTTGGCTAGGGTTAAAAGTAGTATCAATTTGTAGACGAAATTTTCATATGGCTGGTTGCGTCTAATGTTCATGTCAAATAATAGACTTAATATTTACATATCTGGCTGGTTAGGTTTATGGTCATGTCTAATTGTAGATTTAATATTCACCTGGGTAGACTTCTTCTTCTTCTTCTTCTTCTTCTTCTTCTTCTTCTTCTTATTCTGCGTTCGCCCCGAAAAAGGACTCGGTGTTGTAGTTTACAGAAGGATGTGATATCTACGCCTTTCACCAGGTATGGCTTTTCTTCTTCGAAATCTATTCTCTTAGCTTTATTGCACGGTTGCAGTATGCTTCCATGCTACCACATTGAAGCAGAACAGTCTTGGTTAGCTATGCGTCACAGACCCAAATGCAAGCAGCTCTGCTGACTGCTGTCAACTCAATCACTGATGCATCTTCGGTCCCGTTGCATAGGTTTAATCTAATCTTAGTTCTTAATCGAACTGTACTTCTACAGGGGAAAATGCCCATGTGCAGGTCCCAGCTCTAGTATGAGCAGGATGTAGTCGGACGAAGGGTTTACTTTTTGCGGGCTGGACTCGAGCAGCTTAATACTCTGCTGCGTTGGGACAATCACTTACGGAGTTCATCTTAATAGACTCAAACACTAGAGCAAACTATACCCGCAGTCTGTTAGGCGCCATCCATGCTGCTCTAAGTAAACCACCTAACCATGACCGGTGGTAGGCCATGTCACACAGTCGACTCTTACGACATGCTCTCTGTGAGGCAGTGGTGCTACTCTTGTCCTTGTCATACACAAAGACCCCGGCAGACCATTCGGCGGCTAGGTTTAATGATCATGCCAAATTGTCAACTTAATATTCTCTTGACTGGCTCAGTTCAGATCACGTGTCATCTCCAGTGTCGGATTTAGGCATAGCGAGGCCCTAAGCTTTAGCGAGGCCCTACGCTTTAGCGAGGCCCTAAGCTTTAGCGAGGCTCTAAGCTTTAGCGAGGCCCTAAGCTTTAGCGAGGTCCTAAGCTTCAGCGAGGCCCTAAGCTTCAGCGAGGCCCTAAGCTTTAGCCAGGCCCTAAGCTTTAGCGAGGCTCTAAGCTTTAGCAAGCCCCTAAGCTTTAGCGAGCCCATAAGCTTCAGTGAGACCCTAAGCTTTAGCCAGGCCCTAAGCTTTAGCGAGGCCCTAAGCTTTAGCGAGGCCCTAAGCTTCAGCGAGGCCCTAAGCTTTAGCGAGGCCATAAGCTTTAGCGAGGCCATAAGCTTTAGCGAGGCTCTAAGATTTAGCGAGGCCATAAGCTTTAGCGAGGCCCTAAGCTTTAGCGAGGCCCTAAGCTTAGTGAGGCCCTAAGCTTTAGCGAGGCCATAAGCTTTAGCGAGGCCCTAAGCTTCAGCGAGGCCCTAAGCTTCAGCGAGGCCCTAAGCTTTAGCGAAGCCATAAGCTTTAGCGAGACCATAAGCTTTAGTGAGGCTCTAAGGTTTAGCGAGGCCATAAGCTTTAGCGAGGCCCTAAGCTTTAGCGAGGCCCTAAGCTTCAGCGAGGTCTTAAGCTTTAGCGAGGCTCTAAGCTTTAGCGAGGCCCTAAGCTTTAGCGAGGCCCTAAGCTTTAGCGAGGCCCTAAGCTTCAGCGATGCCCTAAGCTTTAGCGAGGCCCTAAGCTTTAGCGAGGCCCTAAGCTTCAGCGAGGCCCTAAGCTTCAGCGAGGCTCTTAGCTTTAGCGAGACCCTAAGCTTTAGCGAGGCCCTAAGCTTTAGCGAGGCCATAAGCTTTAGCGAGGCCCTAAGCTTTAGCGAGGCCCTAAGCTTTAGCGAGGCCATAAGCTTTAGCGAGGCCCTAAGCTTCAGCGAGGCCCTAAGCTTCAGCGAGGCTCTAAGCTTTAGCGAGACCCTAAGCTTTAGCGAGGCCCTAAGCTTTAGCGAGGCCATAAGCTTTAGCGAGGCCCTAAGCTTTAGCGAGGCCCTAAGCTTTAGCGAGGCTCTAAGCTTTAGCGAGGCCCTAAGCTTAGGCGAGGCCCTAAGCTTTAGCCTATAAAGCACGTAGTCCACTTGTTAAAAAATGACAGCAGAAGGTCTTACAAAATCTTTAAACATAAACTAGTATGTCTTTTAACTATTTAATGGTAAGACACTTGAAGTGAAAAATTCAATCTATGTTAAAATAATGCATGTATTGTTTACATCAATCAATCAATCAAAACTCTTTAGCTCAGTGTTGAGCAAAAATTCTTAACCAACAACTTCCAAGTATGTCTGTCACCTGCCTTCTTCACCAACATATAGTCTGTCTGGCTTCCCTCAAGTTACACTTCAGTTCTCTTCTCCAAATTTGTTTTGGTCTTTCCCTACTGCTCTTACCCATTGGGTTCCAGAACTGAGTCTGTCTTGCAATGCCGTCTGGTTCTTTCGCAATGTATGCCCTATCGAGCGACATCTCTTTATGTTTCTTCTCTCCACTGACTAGATCTTTCCAGCAGATTGAAGGTGGTGATCTTATCGTACATTTTCAAACCATTTATTCTATGCAAGCATATGTTTCTGAACATAAGTAATTGATTTGTTATCGGCTATGTTAAAACTACTCCAAGCTTCAGTCATATAGAATATCGATTTTACATTCGAGTTGAAAATTGTCATCTTCGTATCGAACTTGATTTCTTTGGATGTCCCAATTTTTTGTAATGCAATGACTCTGGCACTTTTTGTATCCTTAATCAGTTATCATTTTCTGTAAATCCCTCTTCTCCCCCCCCCCCCCTTCCTCACCACCTCAACCCCCCATCTTGTCTATGTTGCTACCTGAGTATGGTTTCTCCTAGCTTAATGTGAATATTGTCAGCTGCATTTATTCTGATATTCTTAGTTATTCCTCTTTGGATTCCCCGTCCCAATCTATGTGACCGTGCCTTGTGTTACGTATCATTATGTTGCATTGCTTTGTATCATAGATTATAATTTAGTAAACCAAGTGGGAAGTCTATATTATATATTCAGTACACATATTATTTCAAAAACCCCATCCCCTAAACAACTCTGAAAATGTTGAGGCCGCTGAGAATTTGAGGCCAAACGTTGTACCTTATTTAGTCTAGACCTAAATTCGGCCTTGATCAACTTCACAAACGAAGGTCGGCTGCACTAGATCTTTAACATCTTTTATCGCTTGCCTCCCTGGTACAACTTGCCAGTCTTTTCTCTGTCCACGTGTAAATGTTATTGTTATTTAATTGGACCAGAAACCATCACATGGATGCTGAAGCTTTTCAACACATACATCCATTCTATGCAAATTCCTAAAATCTGGAGAAAATCCCATGTGGCTGCTCTGCTAAAACCAGGAAAACCCCCATCAGAACATAAGAACCGGTTTCATTAATGTGCCATATGTACAGGGTCTTTGAAAGGATGAACCGTATCGCTCCCCTCAAAGACAAGAATACGGGGGGGGGGGGGGGGAGGAGGGGGGGGGGGAGGGGGTAAAAAAAAGTCGATGGCGAAACAAAAAAAATGGACTGGCACAAGGAAGTGTCCTGGTACCTATGCTGTATAATATATACACCAACGGTCAACATATAGATACAGAGATGACAAAATGTATATATGCCGATGATACAGCAGTAACTGCCCAGAGAAAGGGCTTCGAAGAAGTTGGACAGAAGCTGACCAACGCCCTTAAGGCCCTTTCTCTATATTACCAAAATATCACCTCAAATCAAACCCTAGCAAAACTCAAGTATGTGCGTACCATCTCAGAAATAGAGAGGCGAATGGAAAGTTGCAGATCAAATGGAGAGGATCTAGAACACAGCACGGTCCCTAAATAATTGGGAGTAAAGTTGGACCATACAGGAGACAAAACAGAAAATACATGCCAGAAATAGTTTCGTACAAAAACTGACTGGCATAGGTTACCAAAGCCAGATGCCCTCAGAACATCAGCACTCGCTCTGTCTTTCTCTGTAGCTGAGTACGTCGCACCAGTCTGGAAGAACTCTGCACATGTCAAACATATAGATACAGCAATAAATTAGACAGGCCGTATGGATGCCTAAAACCTACACCAACTGAAAAAATATACCCCATAATCGGCATATCGCCACCAGAGATACGAAGAACTGTCGCGTCAGAGATACAGAGAGAAACAGGTAAATGACCCCAGACACTCTATCCACGGACATCAGGTGCAACGCCCAAGATTAAAATCAAGACGAAGTTTCTTAGTCAACCCAGCCCCTGCAGACTAGTCCAGGAAATCGACGCATCGAAAGTTGGAAACAGCTGACACAGGTCCCCTTGATCGAGTTACGAGAGAAAGCTGCGTATGGACATCTCCTGGCCAACGCAACATGGAAGTCACTAAAAAGACTTTGAACTGGTGTTTCACGTTGCAGGATAAAAACCTGAAAAGATGGGGATACAAGGATGATGAAACATGCCAATGGGGAGTAGCGCAAGTCCAGGACCATCTGATGATCTGCCCAAACCTCCCAGAGACTTGTAGCATGGATGACCTGCTGAGTGCCAGTGACAGGGCAATCCAAGTGGTTTAATACTGGAAGAATGAAGTGTGACGTAGTGCCTAGGACAGGGGAAGTAAGTAAGTAATGTTATTCTTCCACTTATTGCGTTGTTTGCTCCTGGTACGTATACCATCCATCTTTCCTTCTTGTGTTGTTTACAGCGAGGTGTTGTATCCTTTTATGTGACTGAACTGTCGGACTGAATTTATTCAGCAATTCTCTTTGCTTCATCATTTGTTAGTGACTTGCGTGGATGTATGACTCATGTTGGTGGATGACAATACATGACTCATGTTGGAGGATGTCAATATATGACTCATATTGGTGGATGTCAATATATGACTCATGTTGGGAGATGTCAATATAAGACTCATGTTGGAGGATGTCAATTTATGACTCATATTGGTGGATGTCAATATATGACTCATATTGGTGGATGTCAATATATGACTCATATTGGTGGATGTCAATATATGACTCATGTTGGAGGATGTCAATATATGACTCATGTTGGAGGATGTCAATATAAGACTCATGTTGGTGGATGTCAATATATGACTCATGTTGGTGGATGTCAATATAAGACTCATGTTGGAGGATGTCAATATATGTCTCATATTGGTGGATGTCAATATATGACTCATATTGGTGGATGTCAATATATGACTCCTGTTGATGGATGTCAATATAAGACTCATGTTGGTGGATGTCAATATATGACTCATGTTGGTGGATGTCAATATATGACACATGTTGAGGGATGTCAATATAAGACTCATGTTGAAGGATGTCAATATAAGACTCATGTTGGTGGATGTCAATATATGACTCATGTTGAGGGATGTCAATATAAGACTCATGTTGGCGGATGTCAATATATGACTCATATTGGTGGATGTCAATATATGACTCATATTGGTGGATGTCAATATATGACTCATGTTGGTGGATGTCAATATATGACTCATATTGGTGGATGTCAATATATGACTCCTGTTGATGGATGTCACTATAAGACTCATGTTGGCGGATGTCAATATATGACTCATGTTGGTGGATGTCAATATATGACACATGTTGAGGGATGTCAATATAAGACTCATGTTGGAGGATGTCAATATAAGACTCATGTTGGCGGATGTCAATATATGACTCATTTTGGTGGATGTCAATATATGACTCATATTGGTGGATGTCAATATATGACTCATGTTGAGGGATGTCAATATAAGACTCATGTTGGAGGATGTCAATATAAGACTCATGTTGGAGGATGTCAATATATGACTCATTTTGGTGGATGTCAATATATGACTCATATTGGTGGATGTCAATATATGACT